>JBBBDQ010001346.1:2862500-2917500 GCA_037127315.1 Ascarosepion bandense | reverse complement strand
ACAATTCCATCCCTTTAAGTTTTAATAAATAAACCTGTAACCGTTCCACGAATTACATTCGACACCATTGTCGATATGTAATAAAATACAATTGTAAACATTCAAATGTTTCATAACTGACACCCAAATGATTTAGTTTTCCACGACATCTTAATTCTCTACCCCACCCAACCCTATTAACACATTCACTAACCCATCATTGCCTTACTTTCTATTGGTTAATCTAGTATAATATATATATATATCAATTCCTAAGAGCAAAAGTATTTCACTACTAATAAGTAGTACCGAAACCCAACAGCTCTTGTGTTGCAATTAACTATGTTTTATTAAAAGCTCTTATAATAAAATATTACGAACCATACATAGATATAATCGATTCTGGGGTGAATAGCCGATTAATGCGTGTATTTGTGTAAGAGGGTATTACTGGAAACTATATTTTTGTAGACACTGAGTGCTTCTGTGTATTTTAAATATTGCGAATTTCATTCTGCATCCGAGAGACATAATAAAGAGAATGTGGTCTCTAGCGAATTTTGAATTTTCATCTGATCCAGCGTGCTTTGGACTTCAAAATCCATTAATTTCTGATAAATTTCTTTATGTTTAACAGACAAATATATATATATATATATATATATATATATATATATATATATATATATATATATATATAGTATGCGGTATAGATATAGAAGAATCCTAAAAAGTATCCTGTATATAAAGTGGTAGGATAATTGTCTAAGAGAGCTCTAAATATATATGCATGTAAATACATATAGAGTAAATATAAGAAAAAATTAAGGCAGACACGTTATTTCATGGTAAATCGGAAGTGTGGACCTATTTCAGGCGAACCATCATCAGCTTCCGTCTTTATTGTACAGAAGATTTTACACAAATGAAATTCACAAACAACGACCCAAAAAAACGAATTAAAATTATTTTTATTACGTTTTTTTTTCCTTTTTTTTTAAGGTGTGGAGGGTCTTTGTTTGTGAATTTCATGAAATAACGTGTCTGCCTTAATTTTTTCTTATATCTTTTATATATATATATATATAGTCATCCGCAGACAGATCTGATTCGCTGTATCACAGCTCACCAGTACGGTTACACATCTGATTGTTTCTAGCCAGGATTGAAACCCAACCGAATTGACGTTGAATTCTACCTCTGAGCTATGGGTGCTCGGTAGAAGAAGGGAGATAAATATATAATTTCGTAGTTCTCGTAGTTTTCTGTAGTTCTCGCAAACGCAGGGTGATTTAAAAGTTGGTTCTTGTATATTATGATTTAAAAAAAAGATATGCAAAAAACAATGTTGCATTTTTATTGAATAAGTAAATTAGTTGTTTTATTTTATTCATTAAAATATCGTATTTTGTATGTTACGTAATAAAGCTTAAAATTTGAAAAAAAAGATGCTGCAAACCAACTGTAATTTGTACACCCTTACTTCTTTGCACTTCTCCGAAAAATTTGGTTTCAATCAGTGTTCTGGGGTAGTTAACGCCCTTGTATCCATGGACAATATGGATTCGTCTGGTTTATATAATTACATATGTACTTTTCTTAAGCTTTTCATTCAGCAGTGATATTTTTCTACTATGACACTCAGTTCTCTGCCTTCGGGTAGAGAGCGCTCTCTGCTTCCGAGCAGAGAGCACTAACCTAGTCGTGGTTCCACCGAAGGGTAGAATCACGACTGGGGAAAAATAGACATATTTTTGTCTTGGCTATATGGCCGGGAAGACCCACAATAAAAAGACCTTGTGTCGAATCTAGCCTTGCGTGGGAATGTTGGTAAATACCGAGGAGTACACTTGTAGTTTAACCGCTCACAGTGAACACAGGACTCTTTCACCTTATAATTGTGATCCCTTAAATAGGACCACAACAATCAGTCAATGAAAGTGTGACGGACGCACGGACGGACGGACGTCACAGAATTTTTTAAATAGATATACTAAAACTTTAGAGAAAGAAATAACTCGCAATTGCATGGGAAACTTTCAGAATTGCTAGGATCATCGCAAAATACTCCATGCGTAGGATTACATAATTTAAAAAAGAGAAAGAAAAAATTGAATTTGATTTTTTGAAAAAAGAAAATCCTTTTGATACATCCTAATATTTAACTCGACCAAAAGATTACTGAAAAACTTGAGACAACTACTTATTGGCCGGACCGCCTTCTCAATGAATAATAAGATGTTTATGAATGTGGGATATGCACTTGCAAGAAGCATTAGTGCACGGGTAGGAATAGGGCAAGGCGACCTGTTGCAAGAATCTACCCTGTCGCATTCATTACATATGTACTTTTCTTAAGCTTTTCACTCAGCAGTGATATTTTTCTCGGCCAAAAACTGCTAAAACAATGCTGTGTAAGATATGCATGCACAAATATACCAATCGTTTTAAAGCACCATCACTCCAAAACAGATATTTTTTTTTATCTACTGATCTTTGCTTGGAATGACACAAGATCTATATATTAGAGCACCCACCGAGGATTGAACTCATTATATTAACGATTTGAGCGATTAGTGTGTTAATCACTACTCTATGACAGGTGTCAATAGGAATTATTAAAGCTTATCTTAATCTTACATTTTAACGGATGTGTTTGAGGATCCAATTAGATATTTTACTTGCCATCAATCGACAGAATACCCCCTGCTCGAGATATTTAGAGATTTCAGTTTTATTAAACGTTAGGTATGTTAAATAATGGGTACCTAGTTACTCTGAGTTTTCTACACTGGCAATGGTAGGCGTGAATGTTGACTATGACTTTACAAAAGGTTCTTCGTTTTCGCCAATATAAGTCTTGATTAATTCATCACAAATGAACTCAGTATTGTCAGCATGGCTAACTTCTTAACGATAACTTTACAATCATCTGTAATTACAAGTAGAAACACCGGTCCCCGTATGATCAGTGAAGTTAAGCAGCGTGGATCCTGGTCAATACTTAGATGAGGGATCGCTTGAGAATACTAGGTGCTGTAAACTTAGAAATGCGTATGATATAAAAGGCGTATTGCCACATCAAGTTGAAATACCGATATCCGTAGGATCACAGAAGTTAAGCAACGTCGAGACTGGCACTATCTAGATGGGTGACCTCTTGGGAAATGCAGGTGCTGCAATCCTGGATATGAGAATGCTGTAAAGAAAACAAAATTTCGGATTTCTTAATCAGAGATTCGAGTTCTAATTCCAATTAGGTTCGTTATATTCTCCTATGCGCAAATATCCTTGGGAAAGCTATAAATTCACCTCTTCTTCTCCCAACTATGGATTAATCAGTAGAACTTTATCAGCAAAAATCTTTGAATAATTCTTACCTGAAAATATTTTATGGCTTTAAAAACATTCAAAAGTTTGATCAGCCGTAAAACTCAAATCTATCTATCTATCTATCTATCTATCTATCTATCTATCTATCTATCTATCTATCTATCTATTTTTTCCTTATGGTGATAACGGTGACTGTCAGATGGACCGTCAATAGTGTTATCCATAATAACTTTCCGGAATCTCTCTCTCTCTCTCTCTCTCTCTCTCTCTCTCTATATATATATATATATATATATATATATATATATACAATATAAACCACGCGCACACAGGCATGTTTCGTTGTATCACAGTTCTTGTGATGGGTCCTTACGTGTAACTCCAGAATGAACTCTTCCTAACGCTATATATACTATGGCTCTGAAGAGAGAGTCGAGTTGGTAGTATTTCACTCCAAACAAGACTGACAGTCATATTAACACCTTCCACAATCTAATCGACGAATTTGGTCTCGTCGATAGATACCGGGTCGATCACCCGGGTGGGAAGATGTAGACGTGGGCTAATAGTTGGTCTTCTACCCAGGTGGTTAGCTTCGGGGAAAGAATGATAGTGAAAAAAGCCGACATAGATCTTTTAGATTGTCCTAAGTTCCACTGGTTAGGTTACTCAGCCCACAAACTTGTTTGTGCCCGGGTAGAGTTAAAAATAGGCTGGTAGAGATCCCCTAGAGATAGCCTTAGGTGAAGAGGACCTGGAGCGTTCGAATAGCGGTAATTAGACATAAGCAAGATATCTGTACGTGACCCGGAGGGGCATACTCTTCGGTCGACCAACGACATGTGCGAGGCATTTCGGCGGCATTTCAAGAACCGGTTTACCAAGGAGCCTGGTCTCCGTGACGAGGAGTTTTGCAGTTATTTGCCTGACTTCCGTCGGCTTTCGTTGGCTGCGAGGGAGAGATTACGGAGGGAAAGTCGCCAGGTCTGGATGGTTTGTCGCACATCTTTGTCCCGATTTTGACTGTCGAGTTCAACAACTGGTTTCGGCAGCCGGATCACCAAGGGTGTGGTCACGCTGTTGAAAAAAGTCAAGGATGTTGGGAAGGAGCTAGATGGTTACAGGCCCATAACTCTGCTAAACACAGAGTTAAAGATTATGGCCAAAATCCTGACAAATCATTTGCAGTTAGTTGCCGAGTCTCTTTTGGGACCTGAGCAGACTTGTTCTGTAAAGAGCCGAACAACCTGCATCTGATTAGCACGATCATAGAGGCTGTAAAAGACGACAAAAAGGCCACGCTGTTCAATTTGAATCAGTCCAATGCATTTGATAGGGTTTACCATCGCTACCTGGCGGCTGTGCTGCAGACCGCCGATTCGCACCCGACTTCTGCCGCTAGATTAGCCTTCTGTATTGATCCCTCTCGGCTGTAGTACAGGTGAACGGGAAGCTACTTTACGCTTTGGCATTGGAGCCTCTCCTTTGCCGGCTAAGGGACAAAGCGTGCAGTCCGGCTTTACGTAGAATCACTGTCCCCGGTGGGGCTCGAGCCAGGGTTTCCACATACGCTGAAGACGTTATTACTTTTGTGTTGTCCAGAGATGACGTGGTTGTGCTGAAGGCGCTTGAAGGGTACGAACAGGTCACAGGGGCCAAGATTATCCGTGACAAGTCTTCCGGCTTGCGGTTAGGTGCCTGGAAAGGTGTTTCCCTCCCGGGGCCCTTTGACTGGACGGACGGCCCTGTCGAGTGTGGTTTGGGCCCGACCTCCAGTTGGAGAAAAATTGGTCAAAAGTACTGGCAAAGGTCGGTGCGTCGGTCAAGATTTGGCGTCGAAGGAATTTGTCCTTAAAGGGTTTGGCTGAGGCGTGTACCGCATACGTCTTTCCCATTATCCTTTACCGGTTGGCTGTACTTCCCCCTTCTAAGCGGCGTGCGAAGGCGATCGAGCGTTTGCTGTTTTCCCTTCTGTCGAGAGGAGGCAAACATCACGTCAACAAAGGTGTCTGTCTCCAATGTCCGTGTCATGGGGGACTGGGAATGCCACACGTCACTAGCTTGCCTCGAGGTTGGACTTTCTCAGTCGTATGTTGATGGAAGACGTTGCTGGCGGTGATAGTGAGGGACGCGTTCCTTAGCCTTACAATCACTTCCCCATTTAGAGGTGGTACCGTAAGCCTCAGAAGCAATCGAGTTTCCTTCTCGAATGTCTGGCGGCCTTGAGAGCTATTCCTCTGTTCAGTGATCTTTCGCAGCCTAGGAAAGTTTTCTATCGTGGATTAGTAGAGGTATCGCGAAGGATCCATTACATGATGTGCTCCGTTTGTCGGAGGATGAGTTTCGCTCGTCCTGGTCTATGGTCATATGCCATAACAATTTCACGTTTTCTACAAGGTGCCAACCCGTCCGACGTTACAAGGACATTGCAGCCACTTCTTCTGCGTCACAACATCATCGCATCATATTACAGGCTCTTGTAATACCCGCCCCAGTTCTTCCAATTGTGCATACATCATTCCTGTTTATTGGCAAAATTGGCTAAACATGAATCCACTTTGACAAATACAACAAAAAGTAATATTTTCTTCGCATTTTTTTTTTACTTACGCGTCACGGCAACCTCATACAGGAGCTTTTTGAATAAGCAATTGACCTTAACATTTCAACATAACCACTAAAAAACCCTTAGCAACGCCGGGCTATATATATATATATATATATATATATATTACGAGACCTAGATTTCTACCATGAATGGTGTCTTCAGGCGATTTGCAATAACTGATTTTACGGTTTACCGTTTTTTAAGAACGCTCACGTAATGGTGGTTTTATTTGAACACTCACGTGACGGGGAATTTTTGAACGCGCAATTTTAAAAATTGCAAGAAATTATAACGTTTTACTCTATGGTTGTATGAACTTTATACGTATTTTTAGTATGGCTACACTTAGTCATAATTTTTGTTCTTATAAATTATTTGATCAAATAAAATGCTTAGGTAGTTCGTTTGGTGAAATAATGGGTGGGACAGGAAATATATACTTCAATTTATTTAAAACAAGACGAGGAATAGCTTAGCAGTATTAAAATAAGCCAAGACGAGATATCTCAAGACATAGACGGTGAAACCAGAACAGTCTGCTCCTTAGATTAAATAAAGGGTTCAATCCTTGTAGTGTGTCCTTGGACTTGGTGAAAACAAGACAAGAAATAACTGAGCAGTAGTAAAAACAAAAAAAAAAGAAATAAACGACATATATCCAGACGTGTGTAGTAGAACGATAACAGTTCTACTCTTGTAGATTAAATAAAGGGTTCAGTTCATAAATACCTATAGGTAATCCGGATCGATGTACACCTGATGAAGACCGGAGATCACAAAGACCGAAACGTAGTGTTAACAACAACAAAGAGAATAATAGTCTGCAAGTAAATAATGTAAGTAATGATAATTCCTCCTTCCAGTAATTCAGACAGAACTTAAAGTATAATTTCTTTACAAATTTGATATCGATCAAGGTTTAGTGAATTAAATTAATGGTTCGTGAATTTCGTAGCATAGTCATTGTGAGTTCACTCCTTGTGGCGGGAAGTGCGTACTTAGACTTAATGTAAACAAGACGATCAATAACTGAACAGTAAAAAAAAAAAAAAAGGTAATCTTGATCGACATACACCAGAGGGAGACATGTTTCTTTTTAAATATTAATTGCAACTGGTTCAACTGAAAACAGTTTCATAGATGGAGGCGACAGTGATAAATTTAGTCTTTTTAGTTTTAGTTTTAGTTTTCCGTTCTAGTAAAATGCGCGGGAGTTGAAGTTTTCTTCTCGCCTTCCTTTTAATGGCCGGTGTGGAAGTGACTGAGACATTTTCGACATCCATCGCTGTAATGAATTTAGAATATTTTCATTTTATAGAGCTCCTCCTCTCTACTATAATAAAGACCGTTGTGCATTTATTTGCACACACAAACACACATACACACACATACATATATATCCCTCTTGTCACGCTCATGTGAAGAGAGACAATAGCGAGCCAGCATCGACTCAGTTCATTCTCTTTACTACCAGTTATTAAACTTTACTACCAGTTATGAAAACTCTCGCCACGTTTTTGCTATTTAATAGTGCCTTATTATTTTATTTTATTACCATAATTATTTTCTCGAGTAGCGAAGAGTATATATATATATATATATATATATATATATATATATATATATATGTATGTATATATACGCATCTTTCATTCAGTAATGAATTTGAACACTCTCAGCCACTGGCGTGTGTTTATATTGTATATAACACGCTAACGTCCGCCTTCCTTTACCGAGAGCCCATAGCTCAGAGATAGAGTCGCCGACTGGTTTCAATCGTGGCTAGAAGTAATCGGATGTCTAACAGTGCCGATGAGCTGTGATACAGCGAAACAGATCTGTCTGCGGATGACTATATATATATATATTAATATACTTAATTAGCTAGTTTTTTTTTGTTTTGTTTTTTGTTTTTTTGTTTTTTTGGTCGTAATTAAATTAGACCAGTACACAGTCGTATTAAAACGTGTTCAATACAATTACATTGTAGAACTTTTGAATATTTTTCATTTGGAATATTTTTCATTTAGCGACCTCGGTTTCTACCTTTCGGTGTCTTCAGGCGATTTACGATAACTGATTTTACCGTTTTTCAAACGCTCACGTAACAGGGATCTTTTATGAAAGCGCATATATCAAAATTAGGAAAAGTTACTTATATATATATATATATATATATATATATATATATATATATATTTCCCTCCTTTCATGCTCAGGGGTTGTATTGTTTTTTGTTTTTTTTTATGTCTTAATGTAAGATACTCAATAGTATGTACAACAATATATATGTTGCCGTCATTTTAGACAACATATCAATATAAATATTTTACCATTATTTTTGACGACACGAGCACACTCGTAGAAATACTAATTTACACCATGACGGATATATTTCAGTAATTTTGCCATTGCCTTGCTTACAAGCTTTATCCATGCATTTGTTGTTTTATTCTTAATTATTAAAAGTAACAAAATCTAAAGAACGCTTACTAGCTTCTGACTATCGTTATTTCTATGGCAAATGTTCAATCGGGCGACATTCTATTGAATTTACAGCCACGTCCAACCGTGCCACATCCACCGAGTAAAACCGTCCCTATCCTTTTCGTGTTCATTTGGTAAAGTGTCATTTCTATACAGACAGCTTTTTTTTTCTTTTTTTTTTCTCAGAACTGTTAATTTATGGAACAAACTCCCAGCTCCTGTCCAAGCTACAACAACAATAACCTCTTCAAGTTTAAGCTCAGTTGATACTCAGTATCTAGATGGATGACCGTTTGGAAATACCGGGTACTCTAAATTTGGATGTGCGGGTGGTGAAATGGATAACGCCTCAGAATTAGAACTCGGCTTTTCCATTTCCAATTTCAGTTACTGTTTTTATATTTACTTACGCGCCAAAAATCCTTGGGAAAATTATGGATCCACCTCTTCTCTCCAGGTTAGGGTATAATTAATGGAAATTTTATCATTATTATCCCTAAAATCACTTACAATCAAAATGTTTCAAATAATCTGCAACACGTTGATAAACCGTAAAAAAAAATAATTCAACCGATGCTATATACGCTCAACAAACCTTTTCAGTTCGTCAGTTAAGTACCATACGTGATATACGATTTGCGTGATCATGTCTCGAAAGAGACATGACTGACTGCGCAGAAGATTATCCAGTGGTAGGTTGTCATTGCTTTCTGCGGTAGACTGGTTGCTAACCAAGGCTATAGAACACAATCTGTCCTGTTACTTAATCCATAACTTGAAGGAAGAGATTGATCAATACCTTTCCCAATGGTGTTTGTGCTTAAGTGAATGCGAAGAATTCAAGTGGAATTCGAACTCGGCTCCCCGATTTGTCGTTCTGAGTTGATATCCACTAGGTTATCTAAAATAAGAAAAGTATTTTTAGATTGTAAAATATTTTTTAGAGATAATAATTATTTAGTGACACAAATCTTACTAATTAACCCATATCTGGGGGAGAAGTGGTAATGTCACACATTTTCTAAGGGTGTCTTCGCGTAAATGAATGCAATGGACTCAACTGAAATTAGAACTCTGATATCCGATTAACAATTCCGAGTCATTTCTATTTACACACCCACATCCAAGCTTACAGCCCCTGGTATTCTCAATCAGTCACCGATCTAGATACTGACCAAGCTCGACATTACTTAACTTTAACGAACGTACTGGAACCGGTGTTTCACCGTGATAGGGCCGTAAAGCCAAAAACAATGCTTTGTTAGAAAGACTTGGTTTTATTTTCCGATTCAGACGCTAAAGCACCCAAGATGTCAGTGCCGTTGAGTTGTGAGGCAAATTAAACCTGATATGTATCCCATAAAATCTGATGTCGCCGACTCACGAATACGTTCAAGGACTATGAAGATCGTACAGCCCCAATTTCTCTCTCTCTCTCTCTCTCTCTCTCTCTCTCTCTATCTATCTATCTATCTATCTCTCAAGCTACGCACTTCGCTCTGAGTGTTTTCTCTGAGTTTGGAATTTATGACTTCCCGCAAGTATAATTTCACAAAGCCGATAAAAGCTTCCTTATCAGCTCGATTTCTAGTGTTTTGCTTCTACCATCGTAACACAGCCCAACAAATAAAATATAACGAGGTATCTCCCATTTTATATTACGCTGTTTATTTTGCACACTTCAGATGCAAAATACGACACAGGGTTATGAGGAGGTGCTGTCAGCGAAAAATATTCCCTCTACTTATTTCGCATGTAATTTTCAAACGAGACAATGATTGCCGTTTATATTAGGTTGTAATTTTTAATGCCATAAAGAAGTGTTGTGTTTTCGTATTAGGGTTTGGTTGATTTGTTTTTTACGGTTTATCAACCTTTGGCAGGTTACATAAATTCAGAAAATATTTTTTGATTGTAAGAATTTCTTTTGGAGATAATAATGATTTATTGATACAAATTTTATTAATTAACCCATATCTGGGGGGAGAAGAGGTGGATTCATATTTATTCTAAAGATATTTGCGCATAAGTCAATAAAATAGAACAGGTTGGAATTGAAATTTGGCATTACCATTTCAAATTTCGAGCCGTTATCAATTTCATCACCCGCACATTAAAGCTTACAGCACCTGACCTTCTCAAACGGTCATCCATCTAGGTACAGAGAAGACTGGACGTTGTTTAACTTTCATGATCGTGAAAGAACCGGTCTTTCACTGGTTTGTTATATGGTGTCTGCCCTTCAATATGGCAGCGAATGCTGGACAATCCCATCAAAGTAAAGACATGAAGCAACTGAAATGTGGTTCTGCAGGAGGATGCTGAGGATACCATGTACCAAACATGTGAGGAACGAGGAGATTTTGGAGAGGATGGAAACAAAAACTAAACTAATACATAACATCAAGAAAAAACAGCCAAAGTTTCATGGACGTGTAATGATGAATGAGGGCTTGGAGAATTTAATACCCACAAGACTGATAGAGGGAAAGAGAGACAGCGGAGTGCAATGCATACCATAATTGATGGGCCTGAGCAAATGCATAGCAGCGCAAGGTTTGGTACAAGTAACAAGAGAAAGTGTGTTACGAGCGACAAGGGATAGGGAGATGTGGAAGTCTATGATCGCCTACGTCCTGAAGGGACACGGCACAGAGATGAAGAAGAAGTTTCGACGTGATATTGCTGTAATTGTATCAGGGTATACCTCTGGTATACGAATTTGGGAGTTACTGTTTGGGAGAATGCTCCTTGGTATTCTTCTTTTTCTATGTGCTCTGCCCCTTCAAGACATAGGCGATCATGACTTTCCACGTTTTGAGACTGTAGTTGTAATAACCCTTTCATACATATTAAGCAGGTGGACGTTATCAAAATCATTGGCAAATAACTAGATATTTAAGATACTGAGACCATTTCGAAATAGGTAAAAAAATTCTGCAGACCGAAGACATCAGCGTAGCACTTATGCACGAGATCTGCTTACTAATCAATGACCTATAACCTCGGACTTTTATTTTATATAGGGGATTATTGTGTTGTTTGTTTTGTTATCTGACTGACGCCTTTCTTCGGCTTTTCGTAAACGTCACAACATAATATATCATTCAGTTTTTAGGGTTTCCAAAAACAATATCGATTCCGATTAACCTTAATTTGATCCTGGCTCAATCTTTTATATTTTGTTGTCTATCGTGAATGACAGTCACGACATGTATTTTCTTCTTCTTCTATGTGCCCTGTCCCTTCAAGACGTAGGCGACCATGGTTTTCCACGTCTTTCTATCCCTGGTGGCTCTTAGCACACCTTCTCCTGTTACACCACGCAACCCTCATTCCGTCATCCACCTGATCAGACTCTTCATATATGTTATCCGCTGCTTTCCTCTGCCTCTTTTCCTCTCTATCTGGCCCTGTCAGTATCAGGTTCTCCAAGCCCGCCTTCCTCATTGCATGTCCCAGAAACATCAGCTGCCTCTTCCTGATGCTCAATATTAGTTTCCTTTTTGTTTCCTTCATTTCTAGGACCTCATCATTGCTCACCTGCTCGATCCATGTTATTCGCAGCATCCTTCTCTAGAACCAGATTTCAGTTGCTTCCAGTTTTTCCTTCATCTTTGATGATATTGTCCAGCATTCACTGCCATATTGAAGAACTGACATCACATAGCAATCCAGTACTCTCTTTCTTGTTTCTAGCGAAATTTTCCTGTTTCTTAATACCTTACTCAACTTCTGGAATGCTTCCTTCGCCATGCCAATTCACCTTAGGATCTCTGTGTCGCACTTTCCGTCTCCTGTTATAACACTTCCCAGGTATTTTACTGATCTAAATTCTCCAATTTTCTATCAAAATATACCAGACTAATTCTATAGTCTTCAATCAATTACCTTAATAGTTTGACATTAGTTTAAAGCATAGGTTCCCAACCTTTTTGCTGCGATTACCCCAAAATACAATTTCACTATTATCCATTACCCAATGAACAAATACCCGTAATGTAGGGAAAAAAAAGTAATTATATTTTCATACAGAAAACGTAGACAGAGTTAATGCAAATTATTCAATACAATAGTACCAAACTATAATAATCAGAGTTATAGTAGCCGTAACCTAGCCGTGATTCTTAATGTGAGTGTTTAGCTTGTATTGTGCTAGTTTAATTATTCTTGGCTTTGTAACTGAAAGGGCTATTCGGGCGTCGTTTGCCACGTTGAGTCTGCTACGTTTCTTGGTCTTCATTCCAAGGACACAGTGTGAAATTATAAGCTGATTGCCTCTCCCCAAACCAAACATCCATTACCCTCAAAATATGGGCTCATTACCCCACTGGTGTAATTTATCCCGGGGCTGGGAACCATGGATTTAAAGGGTGACAGTCAGCATGATTTAACACAACAAATAAACAAACAAAAAAGAACATGCCGTTTATTGCTTGAAATACTACGGACAAAAAACTTTGGAATTTTTATTTAATTGAGTAAGGTATTAAGAAACAGGAAAATTTCGCTAGAAACAAGAAAGAGAGTACTGGATTGCTACGTGTTGTCAGTTCTTCAATATGGCAGTGAATGCTGGACAATATCATCAAAGATGAAGGAAAAACTGGAAGCAACTGAAATCTGGTTCTAGAGAAGGATGCTGCGAATAACATGGATCGAGCAGGTGAGCAATGATGAGGTCCTAGAAATGAAGGAAACAAAAAGGAAACTAATATTGAGCATCAGGAAGAGGCAGCTGATGTTTCTGGGACATGCAATGAGGAAGGCGGGCTTGGAGAACCTGATACTGACAGGGCCAGATAGAGAGGAAAAGAGGCAGAGGAAAGCAGCGGATAACATATATGAAGAGTCTGATCAGGTGGATGACGGAATGAGGGTTGCGTGGTGTAACAGGAGAAGGTGTGCTAAGAGCCACCAGGGATAGAAAGACGTGGAAAACCATGGTCGCCTACGTCTTGAAGGGACAGGGCACATAGAAGAAGAAGAAAATACATGTCGTGACTGTCATACACGATAGACAACAAAATATATATAAAAGATTGAGCCAGGATCAAATTAAGGTTAATCGGAATCGATATTGTTTTTGGAAACCATAAAAACTGAATGATATATTATGTTGTGACGTTTACGAAAAGCCGGAAGAAAGGCGTCAGTCAGATAACAAAACAAACAACACAATAATCCCCTATATAAAATAAAAGTCCGAGGTTATAGGTCATTGATTAGTAAGCAGATCTCGTGCATAAATGCTACGCTGATGTCTTCGGTCTGCTGAATTTTTTTACCTATTTCGAAATGATCTCAGTATCTTAAATATCTAGTTATTTGCCAATGATTTTGATAACGTCCACCTGCTTAACATGTATGAAAGGTTGATTACAACTACAGTCTCAAAAAGTCGAACTTACAGATTTCTTTTTCATTTATAAATTCTAGATGGTATTTATTTTTTTATCATACTATTGCAACTCTGAAAAACCAAACTAACGACTCTCCATCATCCCGAGCGTGTCCCATGGGTGAACGCGCCACTCCAACTTTCCGCGGTAGTAGCATAGAAAGTTGGAGTGGTGCATCTAGTTTTCGAATAAATAACCTTTGAAAAATATGAATCCATATCTTCTCCCTACAGCTTGAATAACAGGGTAGGCTGGACTCTATTTTTGGTTGGTAACCAGTCTAGGAGAAAGACAGTCCCAAATTCAATACGGGTTTAGCATGAGTAGCAACTCATAAAAAAGCGGCTTGTAGAGTGGTGAGGTTGCAGTTCTATAGTCCACAACGAAGACTACAAATAATGCTATAACAACTACAGCGTCGACAATACTACTACGACTACTACTAAACTTTAAAATCCTGTTTTAAAGATAGATTTCTATCTATAAGTAATTAATGCCCATTGTCCCCAAATGTGACGGGACAACATAATTTTTAGTCATTTGATATCGTGTAAATAAAGTGCAAATTTTGTGTCTAAAACTGCTATTTTTCGAACCACACTTGTTCTACATATACATATACCATTTTAGAATCAGGATGATCCCGAGATTGAAAATTTGCACTTCATCTAAGCTTGAACATTTCGCATTGGGATTTGTATTTGAATGAGGAGGGAACAGTTAAAAATTCAAATTTCAAAATAACTTAAATAATTTAGGATGTGCGTTGTCCTGCAGTGGTCCGGAACGAAAAATTACACAGCCGAGTTCGAATTCCAGTTAAATTAAATTACGTACTAATACCTTGAGAAAGGTATGAATTCGTCTCTTCTCCTTGCAGCTATGGGTTAAATAGCATGACAGACTGGGTTCTATAGACCTGATAGGCAACCAGTCTTATCTATCTATCTATCTATCTATCTATCTATCTATCTATCTATCTACTTGATAGTCGTCAAACAAACACTTTTGACCATTTCTTTTCAGCCATTTACAGTGTTCATATCTTTACCCAATTTTTATTATCTGAATCCGGTTTCTTCTCCGAGTAGATATATGAGGCAACTCTGTTCGAGTAAACCTTCCATTATGGTACCTAGATTTTATGAATTTAAGTGCAGTACTTGAGGACGGACTGGAAATATTAAAGTCTAAAGTTGAAACTGCAATAGCGAAACTGAATAGAAACAAAGCAGCTGGACCAGGCGGCATTGTAATAGAGAATTCGGCGTAGAGAAAATTACAGACATTTATAATATATATATATATATATATATATATATATATATATATATATATATATATATATATATAAAGACTCTATTACTGATCCAGCGGGCATCCATGCCATGAACTTTGCTATTTCCCAATCCCTTACGCAAGTGGTGGACTTCCCCACTCGCTTTCCAAGCACTCCCTCTGGACACTCCTCGCTAATAGATATATGTTTTACCTCTGCACCTGACGCCTGTCAAGTCTCGCAGCTTTGCCCTCTCGGCAACTCTGACCATGCTGTTGTCTCTCTCAACATTTCTTTCTACTTTCACTCTCCCCAGGAGCCTCCTACCTATAGGATCTCCTACTGCTACTAAAAAGCTGATTGGGACGCCTTTCGCGATTTCCTCTGCGACGTCCCTTGGGGAAAAGTGTTCGATCTCCCAGGTGATGACTGTGCCTCTGAGGTTTCGTCATGGGTGAAAGCTTGCGTTGATGCCTTCATACCTACCAGGAAGTATTGTCTAAAACCACATTTCTCTCCGTGGTTCTCTCCTGCCTGTTCGGCCGCCATTGCCCACAGGAACCATTACTTCCGACTATTCCGGAGACAGTCATCTGATCACAATAGGCGCCTATTCGCGTCTGCTCGTAATGAGTGCAAGAGAATCTTGAATGACGCCAAACGATTGTTTGCTGAGAGAATGCGACAGCGCATAGCTGACCGCAAGTTCAGCTCCAAGGACTATTGGCGGTTATGCAAACGGGTGCTGAACAATAGCAAATTCTCAATACCTTCTTTAATCAATGAATTTGAGGTTCTCACGTCATCTGCAGACAAAGCTGGGTGCTTTGCTCGCAGATTCTCATCCAACTCCACATTTGACTCATCTGGAGTACACTCACCCGACTTCCCTATTAGAACTGAAGTCAAACTGCACGATGTATATATTACCCCGACAGTAGTATCCCGAGTAATTTCAAAACTTGACCCCCATAAGGCAAGTGGTGGTGATGGAATCCCGGTGATAGTCCTTAAGAGGTGTGCTCCTGAACTCTCCCCTGTCCTTTCTAAGCTGTATAACTACTGCCTTTCTGCTTCCTGCTTTCCTGCATGCTGGAAGTTCTCTTCAGTCGTTCCTGTATTTAAGAACTGTGGTGAACCCTCGGACCCATCCAACTATTGCCCTATCAGTATTCTACAAATTTTCGGGAAAGTGTTCGAGGCCATAATTAATGCTGAAATAGTTCAACATCTTACTGCCCACAAACTTTTCTCTGACAGGCAGAATGGTTTCGGCTTTGCCAGGTCCACGGCCGACATGCTAACAACCGTTACGGAGTACATGCTCCAGACCCTTGATGAGTCAGGCAAGGCTCGTGCTGTTGCTCTGGACATCTCCAAGGCTTTTGACAGGGTTTGGCACTCTGGCCATCTATGCAAGCCACGGGGTAACGGTATTACCGGACGCTTGCTTGATCTGATCCAAATAAATAAAAAATAACCGCAAAATGAAGATCATTTTGAATGGACATGCCTCTTCATCCTACAGCACAAATGCCGATGTC
Organism: Ascarosepion bandense; assembly: GCA_037127315.1. NCBI lineage: Eukaryota > Metazoa > Mollusca > Cephalopoda > Sepiida > Sepiidae > Ascarosepion > Ascarosepion bandense. The sequence goes on along the minus strand of JBBBDQ010001346.1, from coordinate 2,900,868 downwards.
CCACAGGGCTCTATCCTGGGCCCGACGCTCTTCCTTATTTTCATCAACGACCTCCCAGATGAGATCAAGTGCCAAGTAGGCATCTACGCAGATGACACCACAATTTACTCCCGCATCAGTAAGAAACCCGTCGTGGCAGACAAACATAATCTCGCTGCTGACCTTGAACGGGATCTACACTCTGGTGAATTGGGGCAAGAAGTGGCTTGTCAATTTCAATGCGACTAAGACCAAGCTGTTGTCTGTCAATCATCACAGGCAACCCCTACTGCCTCCCATATGCATGGACCAATCGATTCTCCCTGAGAGCAATACACTGCGCCTCCTCGGTCTTACCCTCTCTTCTGATCTCAAGTGGGACCACTACATTGAGTCAATAGCTAAATCCACTGCTAAGAAGGTTGGGTCACTGTGTCAGGCTAGGATGTCTTTTCCGCCTGAATACATCCTGCATGTATACAAGTCAACCATTCGTCTGTGCATGGAGTACTGCTGCCATATATGATCAGGCGCCCCTGCTGTTCACCTCAGTGTTCTCGACAGGCTCCAAAGGAGAATCAGTAATGTGATAGGTACTGACTTGGCGGCTCGACTACAGCCACTTCCCCACCGACGAAATGTGGCCTCCCTTTGTCTGTTCTGTAAATACTTTCATTGCTTCTGCTCGGACGAACTTAAGTCACTGGTGCCTCTACAACAGCTGTTTACTCGTGCAACCAGATTGGCAACTGGATCCCACCCATTCACAGTTAGTTTAGCAAAATGCAGACGACAATTCTACTTCTGTAGCTTCTTCTCTCACACTTCCCGCCTGTGGAACTCGCTCCCATAATCTTGCTTTCCTGACGGCTACAACCTCCAAGAATTTAAATGCAATGTCAATACTCATCTATTAACCACGTGACTCTAGTCCTTTCCCCACCCCGTATATCCTTTCCTTTCTGTCCACCTTTGAAACTGTCATCACACCTGCCTTCTCATCTTTCTATTGCTCCTTTCTAACTGGTTCGTCTTCCTCTTCACTCTCTTCTAATTACTCTTTTTACACTTATGTAGCCCCCTGCATATCAGTGGCATTACCGCCTTGTTCGAGGTGAAACGATTAAAAAAATATATGAAATTTATAACAGTGGTGTAATATCGGACGACCTAAGCAGGTCAATTTTCATAGCATTGTCTAAGAAGCCAGGTGCAAACGAGTGCGAACTCCACGTAAGAATCAGTTTGATGAGCCACATAATAAAACTCATCATCCGAATCCTGATGAATAGAGCGCGAAGCAGAATCAGGCTAAGGATAGGATAAGACCAGTGCGGGTTCGTCAAAGACACTGAAACGCGATATTTATGGTTAGGATGCTACAAGAATACAAATGAAAAAAGATGTGTACCTATGTTCTATCGATTATGTATAAATCTAATTTGGAGAAAATGAGATGAGGAAGATCATGTTCAAAAATGTCTACAAAATCAGCATTAACGACTGTGGATTTTAGCTTGGCTTGACCAATGAGCAGTGGACAATACGTAGCTATCAAACCCATAATCGGTGTTCAAATTAATAGGCTAAAAAAAATAATGACTTACCATCGCTCTTGGCTGACGGAGGAACATTCCATCTTTTGGACCTGCAATTAAAATGCGTAATTATTGATATTTGAATAAGAAAAGATAATACTACATCCATCCCCAACAAAAAAAAGAGATTTCTTAATAGCTAATGATTTAGAGCAGCAGTTCCCAGTCCTGATGCATTCATGTGCCCTGAAATTTGTCATGCGTGGCCCACGTTAAAAGAAGAGTAATTTATTATTTTTTACTGCAAAACAATTCTTAGAGAACTACAAATCCTGCCAGGATGTCATTGGCGGTCACAATCTTAAAAATATGCAGATGACACAGTGTTGATAGCAAACATAAAAAAGGAAAATACAGGAAGTCAGCAAAGGAAAGCGAGAAAAAAGGATTACAGATAAACTACAAAAAAATAAAATAATTAAATGCTTTGTCATCAACAAAAGGAGGACCCCAATATTGTCAGCTACAGATCGGGGATTCTAAAGTCAAGCAGGTGCAGAAATTTAAGTACCTGGGAAATGTTCTAACAAAGGACGGAAAGTGTGACCATGAGATCCAAAAAAACATGGCCAAGGACGTATTTGAAAAGCTAAGTAGATTGAAAGACAGGAAGATTTCGCTGGAAACAAACAAGAGAGTAGTGGATTGTTTTGTGATGTCTGCTGTTCAATATGGCAGTGAATGCTAGACAATTTCATCACAGATAAAGAAAAGACATGAAGCAACCGAAATGTGGTTCTATAGAAGGATGCTGAGGATGCCTTTGACCAAACATATGAACACCGATAAGATTTTGGAGAGGATGCAAGCAAAAGAAAAACTCACATTTAACACCAGGAAGAGACAGCTGATGTTTCAGGAACACGTACTGAGGAAGGAGGGCTTAGTGAATATAATACTCACGGGACAGATAGAGGAAAAGTGAACAGGGGATAGCAACGCGAGACATACTTAATGGGCTTGAGCAGGGTTATGGAGAGATACCAAGAAGAAAAATGTTTAGAGTGACAAGGGATAGGGCTAAGTGGAGTTTACTTATCGATGACGTCTTGAAAGGACACGGCACATTGAAAAGAACAAGACATCAATTTTTCTCACGCAGACCATATATTTCTGCGTCAGATTCAACTGTTTAAACAACAAGAAGACAGAATGCTTGGTTGGCAGCAAAAAGATGCATCTAGACTGCAAATTACAAACATTTTGGAGGTACCGAAATAAGACAAGTATAAGTTTTGGAGGTACCAAAATAAGACAAGTATAGGTTTTGGAGGTACCGAAATAAGACAAGTATAAGTTTTGGAGGTACCAAAATAAGACAAGTATAAGTTTTGGAGGTACCAAAATAAGACAAGTATAAGTTTAGGAGGTACCAAAATAAGACAAGTATAGGTTTTGGAGGTACCAAAATAAGACAAGTATAAGTTTTGGAGGTACCAAAATAAGACAAGTATAGGTTTTGGAGGTACCAAAATGAGACAAGTATAAGTTTTGGAGGTACCAAAATGAGACAAGTATAAGTTTTGGAAGTACCAAAATAAGACAAGTATAAATATAAGAAATTAAGCCTCTAGGAAGTGTTTTAACACAGGTCGGAAAGTGTGACTAAAATTCGAAAATGGATTGGGTGCCTTCCCAAAGCTCGACAGAGAATTAAGAAACAGGGAAAAATTTGTTAGCGTTATGTTTCCAGCGGATGAAAATATGATTTCTGGAGAACAATCAAAGAGTATAATTCTTAATCTTGGAATTATTTCGAACTTTTGTTCTAATCTTGGTTGATATAGGTGTTATAATAGACACAACGTTTCGACCAAACACCCTCTCGTCATCATCAGGTATTCATAGATTGGCTGATACACACGTGAAAGGGAGAGGGAAAGAGATGTGGGGAAAGGAATGCGTTACACATTTGAAGAATTTAGCGTATTGATGGTAGAATAGAATTTCGGAGGGGTAACACGAGAAGGGGTATTAAAAGTTACAAGGGATAGGAAGATGTGGAAGATGATCGTCTGTGTCCATGAAATCACGGCACATAGAAGAAGAAATTTAAAGTGCCTGTGAACTTTCCTTCTGTCGCTTTTTAATCTTCGATTGGATTTGTATATATATAAAGGAAAATGGCAGCCATTATTAATGCTGAAATAGTTCAACATCTTACTGCCCATAAACTCTTCTCTGACAGGCAGTGTGGCTTCCGCTTTGCCAGGTCCATGGCCGACATGCTAACGACCATTACAGAGTACATGTTTTAGGCCCTTGAGTAGTACGGCGATGCTCGTGCAGTTGCTCTGGACATCTCCAAGGCTTTTGACAGGGTTTGGCACGCTGGCCATCTATGCAAGTTACGGGTTTACGGTATCACCGGACGGTTGCATGATCTGATCCAATCTTTTCTAAATAACCGCATAATAAGGTCGTCTTGAATGGCCATGCCTCCACACCCTACTTTACAAACGCTGGTGTCCCTCAGGGCTCTATTCTAGGCCCGACGCTCTTCCTTATTTTCATCAACGACCTCCCAGATGAGATCAAATGCCAAGTAGGCATCTACGCAGATGACACCATAATTTACTCCGGCATCAGTAAGAAACCCAGTGTGACGGACAAACATAATCTCGCTGTTGATCTTGAGAGGGATCTACACTCTGTGGTGAAATGGAGTAAGAAGTGGCTTGTCAATTTCAATGCGTCCAAGCTGCTGTCTGTCAATCATCACAGGCAACCCCTACTGCCTCCCATAAGCATGGACCAAGCGAGTCTCCCTGCGCCTCCTCGGTCTTACCCTCTCTTCTGATCTCAAGTGGAACCACTGCATTGAGTCAATAGCTAAATCCACTACTAGGAAGGTTGGGTCACTGTGTCAGGCTAGGATGTCTTTTCCGCCTGAATCCATCCTGCATATATACAAGTCAACCATTCGTCTGTGCATGGAGTACTGCTGCCATATATGATCAGGCGCCCCTGCTGTTCACCTCAGTGTTCTCGACAGGTTCCAAAGGAGAATCAGTAATGTGATAGGTACTGACTTGGCGGCTCGACTACAGCCACTTCCCCACCGATGAAATGTGGCCTCCCTTTGTCTGTTCTGTAAATACTTTCATTGCTTCTGCTCGGACGAATTTAAGTCACTGGTGCCTCTGCAACAGGTGTTTACTCGTGCAACCAGATTGACAACTGGATCCCACCCATTCACAATTAGATCAACCAAATGCAGACGACAATTCTACTCCTTCGGCTTCTTTTCTCGCACTTCCCGCCTGTGGAACTCACTTCCATATTCTTGCTTTCCTGACAGCTACAACCTCCAGGAATTTAAATGCAATGTCAATACTCATCTCTTAACCACTTGATTCTAGTTTTTTCTTCACCACCCTGTATATCATTTCCTTTCTCTTCACCTTTGCAACTGTCATCGCACCTGTATTCCCATCCTTCTCTCGCTCCTTTCTAACTGGTTCGTCTTTCTCTTCACTCTCTGCTACCTAATCTTTTTACTCTCATGTAGCCCCCTGCACATCAGTGGCGTTACCGCCTTGCTCGGGATGATACGATTAAAAATAAAATTTAATAGAATTAAACCAGTAACTGTGGAAAAATGTCCTGTTGTTTATCATTTTAAATGTAGTTGCGGAGTCGACTACATAGATAGAACGACGAAATGTTATGATTAAACAACATGTGCCTGCTAAAATACTCAACAAGAATTTTTCGTCTTGTGATAACATTTCAAACATTTCATACCGGTTTTCGATAGCGGACCATCTGATAAATAATCCGAGATGGGCTGCGAATTATTGTGCGAAGTAGTTTTCCGTTTTGGCCAGATCACACTCGTTGTTCCACCTTGGTGAGGCTATTTATCAGGTCCAGGCAGCCCTCACTTTGTAAACAAAGAGAGTGTTTGCTTGGGCTTGCTCTGCTGGGTCTCTGGCCTCTTCAGATGTAATAACTTTTATCAGATATCAATTTTTCTCCCTTTTCCGTGCATTCAATTAACCAATAACATATTATTTTCTTCGTTTACAGTTCTGAAGAGAGGGGACGAAACCAGTCAACTGTTTTTGTTTATTTTAAAATTTGGCAAAGCTGATTTTTAAAAAAATTGTCTTTAACGCCATATATATATATATATATATATATATATATATATATATATATATAAACTTATTTATAAATGGAACTTTGTGTGTGTGTGTGTCCGTTACCTATAGACTCCGAAACGGCTGAACCGATTTTCTTGAAATTTTATATAGTTGTACTATAAACGTCTGCGAGTGTTCTTAGCTAGATTTTGTGTCGCGGTACCCCCGATAAATATCGAAAATCGATAATCGAAAAAATCGGGTTATAGAAGGAGTGGTCCGATTTTAATCAAATTTGATACACTCATAGACAAAGACATAAAAAACGATATTCAGAAGTTTCAAGGTTGCAGTTCTTACAATAGTGCAGAAAATTTGATATTGATACCAGGAAATCAAAATTTGACTTACATCCATTCATATTTCTTTCAGTCTACAGTTTCGCTTTAACTGAAAACAACTATCGCTTTTTAGTCTTTCGTGCCAACGTCCAAAGAGTCTGAGCTCCAGGACCATGGATTAGTTTTAAAGCTTTCATTACGCCCGAGCAACGCCGGGCTATACTGCTAGTATATATATTGTTTAAAATTTATATGCAGTGTTATACTGTAATGATGTTTACTGCGTTTAAAAGCTTTTTTTATTTGTTTACTCGTGGAAAAGCATTTTAGGCAAGCATCATTTTATTATATAGTGCTTGATAACGAGATTGAAGTAGAGTTAACAGAGTAGAAAAAGCAAATGACCCTGAAGATTGAAGACATGACAATAAAGCCTTCACGAAACTTATATATATATATGTGTGTGTATGTGTGTGTGTGTAATTATACAAGTGTACATGAATATACACGTTTTCTGCGTGTGTTTATATATGTTCATAAGCGAATATATATATATATATATATATATATATATATATATATATATATGGGATTTTAATTATATTAATTATATCGCATATTTTTGGCGTGAGATAATTAAGTTTTTGAACAAGAGTAATTGAAAGTCTAATTATGAAAAGTTTGCATGTGTTAATGATTTTACTTATTCTCTATTCTATTAAGAGACAAAGGTGCAGGGCGTTAATCACAACTCGAAACATTCGGCCAAATCATGAGTTTGTTGCTGAAGAAGCTTGTTTCGTTTTAGATTTCCCCTGTTCAAATTTGCTTGTACAGGCGATTATGGACTTCCATTTTCCCCTGTCCACTGTCGCTCTTAATATTATGTTTTGCTATCTCCCCTTTTGGTGTCTCTCTCAAACCCCAAACGCATCAAAAATGTCTCGCGCTGCTTTCCCCTGTCTCTCTTTCCGTCTATTCGTTATGTGGGTATTAGATTCTCCAGGTCCTCCTTCCTCATTACGTTTCTCAGGAACCTCAGCTGTCTCTTCTTGATATTAATTATGAGTTTTCTTCTCGTTTGCATCCTCTCCAACACCTCATCGTGGCTCATGTGTTCGGTCCATGGCACCCTCAGCATTCTTTTTTAAAATCATATTTCTGTTGCCTCGAGCCTCTCCTTAATCGTCCAACATTCACTTCCATACAGAAGGACAGATTTCACATAACATTCTAACACTCTTTTCTTTGTTTTTAATGAGATTTTCATGTCTCTCATTACTCTGGTTAGCTTTTAAAAACGCGTCCTTGGCCATGCCAATGCCTCTACGGATCTCAATGTCGCACTTTCCATCCTCTGTTAGACCACTTACCAGCTATTTAAATCAATGAGAAAACGCTCAAGATAAAAAAAAAAAAGACGTTTAAATTTGTCCAACTGTAAAAGTGTTGAAATCTGTGAAAATTCCGAAGCGAGTGTAAGAAATTAACAAGGCTTTAAATCGTGTTAATGTTAACTTGAATTAGAATAAGAGTTCCCTTTTGCTGAATGTATTGAACCTTTACTGAGAGGCATTTCAGGGAGAATTACAAGTCCTGACAGCACGATCACTCCTAGCGGCGACGATCTCAACTATCGAGGTCATACAGATTACAGTGTTGACAGCAGATACGGGAGGTCAACTAAATGCAGTTGTAGCAAAAGAAAGCGAACAGAAAGTGCTAGCCATCAAGTGTAGGAAGACAGAATGCATGATTGTCAGCAAAGGTGGCAGCCCAAAATGCAAACTAAGATTTGGGGACGCCATAATCGAGCAAGTACAAAAATTGAAATAACTCAGAAGTGTTTTAAAAGAGGACAGTAAACGTGTCATCGAAATACAAAGGTGCATTGGAATAGCGAAAATGCTCTCTAAAAACTAAGAAAAGTATTAACAAACAGAAAATTTTAGTTTAAAACAAAGAAAATAGTATTAAATTCCAGTGCAATATCGATCCACCTATATGGCAGTGAGTGCTGGACATCTTCAGATAGATTAAGAAGATGCAGGAGGCAAGAAAAAATTGGTTCCCCACAAGGATGCTGAGGATACCATGGACTGAGCAATTAAGCAATGATGAGAGTATAAGGAAAGGAAAATAAAAAAGACACTTATAATTAGAATACAGAAATTTCCAGGTACCATAACGAGGAAAAGAGGCTTAGAAAAATTAATATTCACAGGATATATGGAAGGTCAGTGGGACAGTAAAAAACAACGCATAACCTACATAGCTTGCTTAAATAAATGGTTGACAGAACAGAGATTAAGACTGGTAGCAAACATATTGCTAATAGCTACAAAAAATGAGTAGAGCTATGATTACCAACGTCCTGAAAACACCGTACATAGAAGAAGAAGGAGAATTATATCTGTGTATATTTTTTATGTGAGATTGAAAGTATTAACACTATTTAAATCGTTCGGACTGTTGTACTCATCTTTATTGCCATATTCACAACGTTTAGGCCGTTGTACGTTCCGGTCTTCTTCTGGTGAGATTTGTTAGAATTTCAAACTGAACCCTTTATATAGTCCACATGGGTAGATAACATTTTTTTTAATATCTGTTAATCTTTTTTGTTCCCTCTCCTGTGGCCAAGTATTGAACTCACAACTCTAGGCATGTCACTTTTTGAATTACTCAACCAACGCTTTTACCCTCTAGGTTATCAGTGCCGGTGAATTTTATGATTGTGGTGTTGCACTTAGTTTGAAAGCTGGGGTTTAATATAATAAATCCTGATACAAAAGATTTCTTTTTCTAAATCAGCACTGATTTTTTGAGTAAATGAGTTTTAAGATTAAGTTAAGGTTCAAAATTTGAGCATTCAAACTTGTGTAATCGGTGAAAGGCTTACAGCACAAGTTTACACAATTTATAAATAACTGGAGCTTAACAAATTGTATATGAACAAGATGCAAGGCAAAAGCACATTATTACTAAATTATTGTGCCATCAAATAAGACATTAATTTACTTCAAAGGAAAATTGTACTAAACAATTTAGTTATATTATGATGTAATATATTATAAAGGGCAGTGGTTTAGCGTCATTTTCAATAAACAATGCAAATTTTAAACAATTTCTCTAATAATTTTTCCCGGCAGTATTATGACGTCATACACACTTTTATCTATTTTTTGTTTTCATTCATTATAATCTCACAAATGATGTAACAAATCGTATTCACTAAATAGCATTTTTGTAATCATTTACAATTTTTTACACAGTTTTTATTCATTTAATGCGGTAAAAAATTGATATTTTGCTTGTGTTGATTCATAATTAGAATAGTGGTTTGAATTTATTTTCCATTCAATGTATCTAATAAAAAAGATGTCAAATGTATTTAGACTTATTCTTGAAATAGTAACATTTTGAAGTCAAAAATCTGCGGAAAACAGCTCTATTTCTGTACGTTTGTTAGATGGTTTATAAAAGTAAATGCCCAAAAATTAATAAAATCTATGAATCTAATTTTTGATGTCACTGTTTATCACATCAAATCCCAGGTTTCACACCAAGTGCAATGTTTTTTTTTAAAGAAGAAAAAAATCAACCTACCCTACAGATATCTGCATCAGTCAGTAAGTAAGTGCCATACGTGATACACGCTTGGTTGATCATGTCTCGAAAGAAACATGACTGACTGGGCAGAAGATTTTCCTGCAGTAGATTGCCATTACTTTCTGCGGTAGATTGGACGCCAATCTAGTGTACAGAACCCAATCTGTTCTGCTATTTAACTCATGGCTGGAGGGAGAAGTGACGGATTTATACCTTTCCCAGACGTATTTGTGCGTAAGTGAATGCAACGAATTCAACTGGAATTCGAACTCGGCTCACCGATTTCTCGTTTTGGGCCGATATCCACTGCACCACAACGTACATCCAATTCGTACCAAGTCATAAAAACCATCTCTGCGAAGTTTTTTTTTTTTAATTTATCAAAAACCTGAATATGGAAATAAACAAAATATGGCACTTAAAACTAAAACTGTTCCTGTTGTGGTTGAAGCTCTGGTTCTGATAAAGAAAGGAAATCAGGAACAAATTTTGAAAAACTCTGGTGTTCCATATCTTCATGAGATCTAAAAAATAGTTTAAACAAGCACAACCCTAGAAAGTGTTTTGACCAATTTTGTGTGTGTTAATAATCGTATTCTGTTTATTTAAATCGAAATAACATCCTTTGCTTTCTCTATGTCATAAGTTGTGACCTGGCATATTATCATAAAAAAATACGTCAAAGTGTAAGATATTTTTTCAGATGATGGGTGTCAACATTTCAACAATATCGGATCATCTCAAGAAAATCGGCAAGGTAAAGAGACTCCATAAATGTGTCCTAGATGAAGTCAGTGAAAATTAAATGGTTTGACGTTTTGAAGTGTGTTCGATACTGCATCTGCAAAGTTCGAATGATCAGTTTCTTGTTTAAATAGTGACCTGCGATTAAAAGTGACTCCTTCATAACAATTGTAAGGACATTGCGCCAACAGAAGTTTATAGTGATTGCCCAGTTTATCCATTAAAACCATTCTAGAATCGAACAAGAACGTCACTGCCAAAGTTCACTGTCAGCAACTGGAAGGTAAAGCACTTTTAGTTAAGCAAAATGCAATCGACATTGATTAATCGACGAGATCTAATTCTACTTCATGAGAATGTTTGGTCTCATGCTTGCCAGTATTCAATCCACGAGTGAATTATAGATTTATAAATGTGCAAGATGGATTCCTGGCACGGCACACTGACCCAACTTTCTAAGCAGCAGATGAAACTATTTATTCGGTGTATTCATTCTACTTGAGATCGGCTGAGAGAGTGAGGCCGAGGAGACGCGGTGTATTGTTTTCACGGTGACTAGCGTGACCCATACTGATGGAAGGTATGAAAGTTTCTCTATGGATTTTAAAGGAGAGTAGCCTCATTTTGAAAGCATTCTAATTTACGAGCGATTTCTTATCCCAATCCATCACAGGTTGAAGGTTCTTTCCAAGAGCAGGAGCTAGGTTTAGTTCGTCACATCTGGCAGGTTTTCATATTTAGACGGAAGTAGATGGTAGTGTCGTCTACATAGATGCCTAATTGGGAACTACTGTTTCGAAATATCTAAATTGTAAATTGCATACACCCGCTTTCCAAGATTCATGGTTAAAATAACTTTAAGTATGTTCCCCTTAGCGAGGACCCCTCCTTCTTCGAACTTTGTTGACGAGTGTTGCAGAATCCCAAACAAACAATTCTATCGGACAAACGAAACAACATCAATTAAGGACTTTCAACAGCGACAACAGATAAAATGTAAACACATGTAACTCGATTGAAAATAATGACAAATGAAGTTGTCTTCCGCACTACTTCAAGCAAAAGGCGAGGAAAGAACTTTTCATCAATTCTGGAAAAAGTAATAACGAATAATGGACATGATAAACACATTTTTCTGAAAAACACTTTTGAGGGAAAGATTTTATAAATTTTAACCGACTGCAGTAATTGTTATTTGCTCAATGAATGCCGACTATGTCTTTAAAAGTAAATGGATAATATAACCATTACTATTAGAAGCTTCAAAACAATTTCCACATTAATTTTCTCATAAGGAATGCAACCGGAAATCGTGATGTGTAAAAAGTAAAATTACAGTAACGTAGAGATCGCAATTCTGACAACAATCTCCAAACAAACAAAGTTTAGATCCATAAAGAAAGAATAAAATATATATTAAAACTGCATATCATTTTAAATTTAGGTTATTTTTTTTCAAGATATTTCTGATATAGACGTTTGTGTTCTCTGATGACAATGTTAATCAGTCATGTGAGACATTCATTCAAAACCACGAATTGAAACAAGCTTTACGACTTATAATTGTTAAATAGACACCGAATATTATAGATATAAAAATTGTTTACGCCTTGAAGTTAAAGTCTGTAAATTAAAATTCCATGAAAGTCGATATACCAAAAATATAAATGATATTTTCAGTTGCTTATAAGACTAAAACATTAAAAATGAGTGAAAAAAAATTAAAAGAAACTATTACTAAATGTTTTTTTATGTGACATGTCTCTTCAGGAATAAGGCAATCATGGCTTTCACGCCGTCTTGTGATTTTCGTCTCACGCAATTCCAGCTTGGAGAACTCTATTCTGGTTTTTAGTTTTCCACTCAATTTCATCTTCAAACATTTAAATTCAATACTAATCGCGTTTTGTCTTCTTAATTCCTGATGTGTGTTGTGGTGAAGTGGACATCGACTCGGAACGAGAAATTGGTCAATGCTTATATATATATATATATATATATATATATATATATATATATCAGCATGCGGTGTAGATATAGAAAAATCCAAAGGAGTATCCTGTAAATACAGCGGTAGGATAGGTCCCTAAGAGAGCTCTAAGTATATAAGTATATAAATCCATATAGACCAAATATAAAAACATTTAATGCAGACACGTTATTTCATTGTAAATCGGAAGTGTAAGCCTATTTCAGGCGAACCATCATCAGCTTCCGTCTTTATTGTACAAAAGATTTTACACGAATTAAATAATGAGGCATCATAAACGTGTCAGTGGGATAACTGTTGGAATTTGAGGACTTATTCATGAATGAATTAAAACATTTTAGAAACGTTGTTTTTTTAAGAAAAACTTGGTAAAACTTTTTTACATCTGTTATCCCTCACCCTATTTACTGTTAAGTTTTGTATTTTATTATTCACCTTATAGAATTGAAATCATCAACTTTTATTTTGTAAACCAGGACCCCCAGATACCAAACATCTGTTCTAAATTGTAAAATAAAAGATGCAATAAAAATTAAGACATTATTTAAGTAGAGAAGCTTTTGCATTTTGTTTTCATTATTACTGCTTTTGACTTTAAACATTTTTCAAAACTTTTATTTATTTTCTTTTAAATATATTGCAACACTTTTCCTGCTACAAGGCAATATTGTATTTTTAAACTGTAATATAGTCCCTGATGATGAACGATAACATTCGTAAGTACTAGGACAATTTTTGAACAATTTTTATACAAATATAATTCGAAAATAGAAAGTCTAATCAGAAAATACAAGAAAATTCAAAAGTAAATATATAAGACTATGCTGTCTCTATCGTTTAAAACAACTTGTTTAAAAGAAAAGATGATGCCAAAATATACGTACTTTATATATATATATATATATATATATATATATATATATATATATATATATATATATAGCGTAGTAGACTTGATATGTAATCCGGATAAATTCCAAAATATGTATGTATCATCCAAACTAATAATCTCAAAAATCCGTGATAATATATATATATATATATATATATATATATATATATATATATATATATATATATATTGCTTTTAGTCTGCGTGTAATGCAGTGGATATCGGCTCGAAACGAGAAATCGGAGAATCGAGTTCGAATTCCAAGTAAATTCGTTGCATTCACTCATGAGCAAATATCATTAGACAAAAGGTATTAATTCAACTATTAATTCTCCCTAGAGCTATTGGTTAAATAGCAACAGGACAGATTAAGTTCTATAGCCTTGGTTGGCACTCAGTCTACTGCATAAAGGAATGTCAACTTTCTGTGGGAAAATCTTCTGCTCAATCAGTCATGACGTTTTTGAGACATGATCGTCCACGCATGCATCACGTGTGGCACTTAACAGACTGGATCATTAACCTGTTGTGTCGTAGTGATTCTGTTGCCTTACTTTAAAAACAATTTGACAGAAACTGAACTGCATCTTTTCACCTGATTTAATTAAGCTATACAACGAGGAAATGTACAAGAATTAGGAGTCATACAAAGATTTATTATTGGGGACATTACCATAGAAACATAAGATAACACTGATGACACCGTGTTGATGGCGGATACAGAATGAAAACTAAAAGAACTCTTGCAAAAGGAAAGCGAGAAGAAAGGACTAAGCATCAATTGCAAAAAAAACGAATGTTTCGTTGTTATCAAGATCAACCTCATCACCCAAAACAAAAACATTATTTTATGCTGGATTCCCAACCACATTGGTCTCAGAGGAAACGAAAAAGTAGACATAGCAGCTAAAAGATCATTAAACATCAACATTAGTGATATAAAAGTACCCCACACAGATTACAAGACTCCAATCAACAACTTTATTACGACCAAATGGCAAGAGTTGTGGAACTCCTGCAAAAACAACAAACTCTACAAAATTAAACGCATCCTCAAAGAATGGATAGAAGTTAAAATTTCCAATTGGAAAATGTCAAGAAGAGAAGAAGTAGTAATGACTAGACTTCAAATAGGCCACTAAAAGGTGAGGAGGCACCAATTTGCATTCCATGTCAGGGGCTCTACACAATGAAACATATGCTAACAAGCTGCATAGATCTTGAACAAATGCGATTAAGATACTATCAAGAAATCATTCTGAAAGACATCTTCAACAAAGCTGACCCAAATGACCTTTTAGAATTTCTAAAAGCAACAAAATTATATAACAAAATATAGTTGCAAAAGAAGATAGCATAAAACCATCACATATCAAATCACAGCACCTCTACTTATATCTCGACAGCAATAGACTCACAAAAGATCAACAAGCAGTAAGCAAAAACCAAACAAATTCCTCGGCATTAAATGACCCAAAAGGGTTGATATGCTGGTCAAACAAACAACTAAACAAAACTAATCTAATCGCGAGTTACGAATTACAGATGCCGAAATCAAGCAAATACCGAAAGAAAAACTTGCCAAATAACTTCCGTATGTCCGTTGTGGTGTAGTGGATATCGGCTCGAAACATGGAATCGGAGGTGCCGAGTTCGAATTCCATTTGAATTCGTTGCATTCACTTACACGCAAATACCATTGGGAAAGGTATTAATCCGTCACTTACTTCCAGTTATGGATTAAATAACAGGACAGATTGAGTTCTATAGCCTTGGCTGACAACCAGTCTACCGCAGAAAAGTAATGGTAACCTACTACGGGATAATCTTCTGCCCAGTCAGTCATGTTTCTTTCGAGACATGATTGCCCAAGCGTGTATGACGTATGACACTTAACTGACTGACTAAATGTAACAGTTGGAAACATGAGTAAGGCTTTTACTGGGCATAAAGTGGGGCATCAGTTTTATATTGTAGAGAAGTAATAAACTGATCCCCCATTAATTACTATTTACTAATATAATACATCTCTTCCGTCTCTAGCTATGAATCAAATAACAGGACAGATTGGGTTTTGTAGTCTTGGCTGGCAACCAATCTACCGCAGAATGTAATGGCAGCCTGCTGCGGAATAATCTTCTGCCCATTCAGCCATGTTTCTTTCGTGACATGATCGCCCAAGCGTGTATCACGTATAGCACTTAACTGACTGATATCTTTAGCCAAACTTGTGTAAACAAAAGAAAACATACACACATATGATAGAATAAAGTAAAAGAACAAAATAGGAAATGTAACTCAATCTAACAAGTTTCATTTTTATTAATGGTTCTTCAGAGATCGTTAGAAAAATGAAAGAGACGTATACTGGTAGCTTTCGGCTATACTTTTAGTCATTATCAAGGAGTTTTAATGTTACATCTTTCTAACCATAGTTTCATAAGGTATAATTTAAATACACATGGAGATCTGCCAAACTATATCCTTAATATCAGTTAAGTGCCATACGTGATACACGCTTGGGCGATCATGTCTCGAAAGAGACATGACTGACTGGACAGAAGATTATCCCGCAGTAGGTTGCCATTGCTTTCTGTGGTAGACTGGTTGACGACCAAGGCTATAGAACCCAATCTGTCTTGTTATTTAACCCATAGCTGGAAGGAATAGACGGATTAATACCTTTCCTAAGGGTATTTGCGCGTAAGTGAATGCAATGAATTCAGCTGGAATTCGAACTCGGCTCCCCGCTTTCTCGTTCCGAGCCGATATCCACTGCACCACAACGCACATCCTTAACATACTCATCGTTAATACGAATATAATAAAATCACCCAGATACAAAAAAAGACTAAAAATAATGGAAACATTATTAATGAAAAAGAAAAAAACTAACACTCAACACGAACACGTCCACAATGTGCTGACCGTGTTTGGAAAATATAGCATTCCTATAACTCTAGATACATACATAAACTGATGTATATATTCAGTTAAGAGTAAAATAAAATTCATCCTTGATAATGGCTAAAAGTATAGCCGAAAGCGATTGGATAAATAAAACATTCATAGAAGTTTTATATAATGAAAACTTGTCTATCATATTTAACGAAACTTGCAAGAGGAATTACTGTCTAAATACACAATATCCATATATATTACGATCTTGATTAAGCTCTCGTGGATTTTTTTAAAGTAATATTTTATTTACAAATATTAATAAGAAACATCTCACTGAGAGTATTGTTCATCGCTTGCCACTACTTTTTCCCATCTTTCTGGCAGTATTATTCAAACAAATTATTTCATATATATATATATATATATATATATATATATATATATATATAATGATTGTTAACAAGTTTTTGTTCATACTCTCGATCAAAAATTTAAGACCACTTAAAAATCTTTAAAAAGCTTTTTGTTTCCATAACCTTTTAGATCGTAGTATTGATAACCTTAAGTGGGAAGAGTGTCAAATCTATCCATAAAAAAAAATTATTTTTAAAGATTTTTAAGTGGTCCTAAATTTTCGATCGTGAGTGTATACTGGTCTAATTAAATTAAACCAGTATACAGTCGTATTAAAAAGTGTTCAGGTCCAGCTTCTCGTCTATACAAATGTTTAAGCTAAGCCGACATTAGATCGTGTAAATATAAAACAAATTTTGTCACACGGGTAGCTGAAATTGAATTATTTGCATGCCTACTACATATTTTAAAGTTACGCATACACTTTAGAAAGCCTTTTTGATTTATTTCATTTTTTTAAACTTCTTTGTCGATATCTGTTCCTCTGTGTATTGTGAAGTCTCATAATTTTTTTTACAGTTCCTATAGCTTTAACCTGGTCTGGTTTGTGTGAATACCAATTCTTTTTAGTTTAATTCTTGTAAAAGTGCAGATATTTGCCCACACTGTCATTCCAAATTTTATATGAGGTGGATGCGAATACTATGCAACATGATGCAAGATGTTCAATAGCTTCTTGATCAAAATCTGCATTTCGGGCTAACACAATTTGTCTGTATGTTTCATTGATAATTTCTAATTAGCAAGCATTGGTACTGTGCAGCAAGAATAAAACCTTCAGGTTCATGCTTTTAATCCTGCACAAAGCAAACAATTATGAGTAATGAGGTGTTTCTACGGTAGCTTGTTTCACACAGGCAGAATATTGAACATGAAAAAGTTCATCATGCTATCGTTCCTGCATTTAACCCAATACATTTGCTTTTGCCCTTTTTTTTATTTTTCGCCTTTGCAGTAGATGTATTATAAATTACCTTAGGGTGGGGGTATTGTATTTGGTCACGTTTGTTTAATTGCATGTTTGTCCGTGGTCAAGATATTTCAAGACCTACCGGATGGACTCGGATTAAAATTTAAGGCATCATTGGCTTCATAACTGGCACGAATTGATTAGATTTGGAGTTCAACTCGGTGCGAGATAAAGTTTCTGAGTTATTTTCCGGTTTTATGAATAAAATTTAATTTTTGCCTTTCAAATGCCAAATACTGAAATTCATTTTGAGAGCAATCGAGATCATTTTTTGTAATTTCACTCTTGAGGGCGGTCAAGTTCATTGCAGTTTTTTTTTTTTCATTTTAATAATCATCTCTTGCTAATCGCTGAGATGATGTTGGTATCACCGTGGCGGAGGTATGTGATCTTTGACTGCTTTTTCTAGTTATTGCCATTATTATCACCTCTTTCTTTCTTTCTTTCTTTCTCTCTCTCTCTCTCTCTCTCTCTCTATCTCTCTCTCTCGCTCTCTCTCTCTCATTACTAACTATCTTGTGCGTTGTGATGTTATGGGTATCGTTTTAGAATGAGAAATTTTTGAGCGGAGTTTGAAATCCATTTGAGTTCGTTATATTTCCTTACAAATATTCTTGAGAAAAGTAAGAATTCATCTCTTCGCCCAACTAAGAGTTGAATAGCAAGAGAGACTTGGTCCTGTAGTCATGGTTGGCAACCAGTCTATCACAGAACGAAACGGCAATTTACTGCGGGAAAGTATTCTGTCTAGTCATCTGCGGTTCGAAATGATCGCCCAAGCGTGTAGCACGCATGGCACTTAACTGACTGACTGAACTATCTTAATTGTTTTTCTTTTTCTTCCTTTTAATTTTGCCTCTTCTTTTTGCTAACGTCTTTATTCAGCTGAATGTTAAACACAACAATAATGGTATTCATAATAGACGAAACGTTGACAACTGAAAAAATGTTAAACATCTAGCTCATATTCACATATTAGTCACATATTCCATCTTACATGCTGACAAATATGTAGGATTTTCTATCGTAACTTTATGAAAATTGATCATAGTATATATATATATATATATATATATATATATATATATATATATATACTCGTTTCGAAAACCTTCCTCGAAAATTTTCGAACAAAGAAAAAAATGGTTTTACAAAGGAAAAAAAGAGCTTAACACATGAAAGTGTGTCAAAAGTGTTCGAACAGAAATCAGCACGAAGCCCAAGGAAAAAAAAACCCTGACACGTGGAACCATCTACCCGAAAGAACTCACTACAAAGGTAGAGGGAACATAACAGAACCTAATGAGCCAGACGAACCTACCTAAGTTTCTCTTAAACGGATCGTCAGAGAGAGCAAGCTTTCCCTGACGATCCGTTTAGGAGAAACCTAGGTAAGTTCGTCTGGCTCATTAGGTTCTATTATATATATACAGAGTAACCCAAAAAATAGAACCTACAATATTCTAATAAAACTATAATCACTGAAAAGTTACAGGAGGATAGCTCGAGATGAACAATAGTTCCAGCAAGATAGAACCACCCTACGCATCAAATGGCTCTCTAGCCTGGCTTGGAAAGCAGTTTCGGGAGAGATTGATCAGCAGGAAATGTTACGTTGAGTGGGCACCACACTCCCTGGACTTGCACTCCTCAGATTTTTATCTATCGGTGTTGGTGGTGGATCTTAAGAAGGTGTACCAGAAAAACCCTCAAACAATTTGTGAACTGAATGCAGCTATCACTGCAAAGATCAGAGAAATCCCCAAAGAGGAATATGTCCGAGTAATTTTGTGCGACGTTTGGAAGTTTACCTTCAACGCTACGGAGTTCACTTCGACCCTATTTTGGAAAGATCGTTACTTTATGTAAAACGATCAATTTAACTGAAACTTTGAGGAATGATCGCACACACACTGAAGAGTAAATTCACCAAGTTTCTTGAAAATAACTAGACTTTTGTAGGATTTATTACAATATTTATAGTTTTAATTTTTTGGAGTCACCATATATATATATATATATATATATATATATATATATATATATATATATATAAAATATTATATATATAAAAAATAAAATATTTCTCTCAAAGAGTTTTGTGAATATAAAAATAACAAAATTTCGATGTAAGAAACCAGATGTAAGGCTAGGATTGATTGTTAAAAGCAGAATTATTTGGTTTTAAAGATAACTGGCAGTGAAAGTAAGCATAAACAGCAATGTCAGTTAATTAGGTTTATGTTTAAGGCATACTAGCAGTAGAGCCCGGCGTTGCCAAGGTGTAATGAAAACTTTAAAACTAATCCATGGTCCTGGAGCTCAGACTCTTTCAACGTTGGTACGAAAGACTAAAAAGCAATAGTTGGTTCCAGTTAAAGCGAAACCGTAGACTGAAAGAAAAATGAATGGATGTAAGTCAAATTTTGATTTCCTTCTATCGATATCAAATAAGTTTTTTCGTCGTAAACTGAATTTTGAAGGCTAAATAAGTCCTCTGAGTAAATGGTATCATGGCTGAGACTAAGAACTACAATTATGCCTACTTGAGCCAAACCCGAAGCAAAAACTAAAATAAAAGGGCTGAAAAATACAGACATACAGGCAGATAAACAAACACACACACAAACATCTTGACTTTTATATATATATATATATATATATATATATATATATATATAATCGATTTTCTGCACTATTGTAAGAACTGCAACCTTGAAACTTCTGAATATCGTTTCTTATGTCTTTGTCTATGAGTGTATCAAATTTGATTAAAATCGGACCACTCCTTCTATAACCCGATTTTTTCTCGATTATCGATTTTCGATATTTATCGAGGGTACCTCGACACAAAACCCAGCTAAGAACACTCGCAGATGCTTATAGTACAACTGTAAATTTTTAAGAAAATCGGTTCATCCGTTTCGGAGTCTATAGGTAACGGAGACACACACACACACACACACACACACACACACACTCACACACACAAAGTTCCATTTATAAATAAGTTTAGATATAATCAACTGAGATGGGTAGGATTATAGATTATAGCAAATAGTAAGCAGTTTAAGATAAGTTTACATATATTTAAGAGTGTGAATTATCTTATGGTGGCAGAAAGTAGTAATTTTATTCCGTTGGTTTCATAAGATAGTTTTTGGAAATTTAATTTTGTAGATTTTTTTCTTGTAAGCAAAGAAAACATCTTTCATGTAACGATTCACATGTTCTAGCTTTTGTTAATATCTTCCGTTTTACTGTAGTTTTATTTGCATCTTTCAATTAACAATAATATTTGGAAAGTGAATTTTAGTTACTTTAGATTTTATTATTAAAGGATAATACATTACAAACGCACCTTAAAAGTGTTTTTAGTACTCCCAATATAATGTTTTATAATATTTGGATTTTCTGTAGTGGAGATGGTAGCTTAATATACTATAGAACTTGTAAGGCATCTATTTTGCCTAGGACATTTGTTTGAGTTATGACAATTGCAACTATTAGTATTATTGTGGTTACTCATAATAGGGTGGTTTTGATTGCTGATCTCGCTATATTATTTTAGGATTTTATTGTTGTGTTTTGTTTTGTTTTGTTTGTTTGTTTGTTTGTTTGTTTGTTTGTTTGTTTGTTTGTTTGTTTGTTTGTTTGTTTGTTATCAGTACAGCTATAACTAAGCCTCAGTGTATTCTTATGAAAAAATTTCCTAAGGGATTTATTAGTTAGAAAGTGTATTTGAACTAGGTTAAGTAATTTATTGCCTAACTTTGTACTAATGGTGATGTGCACCAAATAATATTTTCTGTTTCGTTTTTGTTTGGGATTATTATTTTCTTGCTTATAATATTTAATGCCATTGGATCTATAGCCGCTATTTTTATACCAGTATTTTAATATTGACTGTGTTTATAAAAATATCTTTATTATTGTTTATTCTATGTTCAAAAGAGTATGGTATGTGTTTAATGATAGATGGTGGGTGGTTAGTTTTAGAATGTATGTAAATAGGGTTAGCATTATATTTTACGTAGATTGACTATGTGTTATTAATTAATCTAGAGTGACATCTTTTTTTAACCAACTATTTTTAGGTTAGTTTGTACTATTACTTTAAAAGTAAAGTTTTTATTAGCTATGTATTAATTTACAAATTCTATCTACCTTAGAGCTTGTAGAATTATGAACAATCATGAGACCATAGTCTCTATATAACCCAATGACAGCTATATCATTATCACAATGTGCAGTTAGATTCTAGAAAATAAAAAGACCTACAAGATCCGATAATGTCGTATAAGTCCTTGGAATTTGACATTGTCCACTATTTATTGTTGATAATGAGAATGAATTGTTTGAAGTTTAATATGATATTTCTTTTCTCATTTGTGAGGTCAGAATATTCCATGACAAAATCCAAGTGAACATATCCTTTGAAATTGAAAGGTAATAATCTACTATGTCAAATTGGATGAACGTATATTTGAATTTTTGATTAATGTGGTTAAACCAAAAGATGACATCAGTAGTGTTACTCTACTGGGTTATTCCTATGCGTTGTTTTATTTATATATGCATATGTGTGTGTGTGTGTGTGTGTGTGTGTGTGTGTGTGTGTGTGTGTGTGTGTATTAATTCAAACCCATTATAAAATCGTATGAAATATACTAAACATGTCGGATTAACAACTCTATCAATCATATATATATATATATATATATATATATATATATATATATATCCAGAAAGGATGAGCAAATCTCTGTTTCTGCTTTTCCGTTTTCTTATGTCTGGCCGACAAATTTAAATAAAATCTTTTTCTTTCTTAATCCCATCCTTTTTTTTAACTTCCTGTGTATGGACATGTCTTGGGGCTTCTTCTGCTATACAAATTTTGTACCATATTTAAATTAATAAATTTTTGTTTTCGATCATTGCTGATGAAGCGAGAATTGCTGAAATGCTCATTCAACAAATGTAAATTTAGGTTGTTTTTTTAGATAGTATATATATATATATATATATATATATATGTATATATATATATATATATATATAATAACAATAAAATCCCATTCCTTCATGTTAATATAGAACTAAAAACCAAAGGATTTAACACTTTTTCTAAATTATGATAAGAAAGATAAAAAAATAACAGTGATAGTAAATAGATACCAAAATTTCTCTTCCCAAAACATATTTATGAGTGAACTAAAACAAATGATAGAAAAATTAGTCAACAACAATAGTGGAAATAGTGTATTGAATGTTGTTTTTTTTTATAGAAAAATGCTCACACTAATTTCAGTCACTCGCGTCTGGTGAGTATTTGAAATGAACGACCTTTTTTAAAAACAAACAAAATGAATTACTACATAATAGTCAAAACACAATGAAAAATAACAGTAGCAGAAATATAAACATCCTTGAAAATGACTATAGAAGTGGATGAAAGCGCATGGGACTATAAGAATCATGGACAATTTTTATATTTCTTTTCTCTAACAAAACGGAAAATGTATGAATGCCGGAAAAACTTTATAAAAAATTAAATCTCCCTTATTGGCCGTATTCAGTGAAAGATATTTGAAAGGAAGGTTGTTGCTGTTCAACTATACATTAATTATATTTTCTCGCATTTTCTGCTTGTGAAACCCCCTTCCAGATACTTGCTTTCCTGACGGCATTAACCTCCAGGAATTTAACTGCAATGCAAATTCCCATCTCTTATCCACTCGACTCCAGTCCTTTCTACATCACCCCGTATATCTTGTTCTTTTTCTTTTCTCTCTGCCTTTGCAACTTCTTCACTCCTGTGTTCACATCATTCTCTTGCCCTTTCTCTGATCTGACACCCACTGTAACTGGTTCGTCTTTCTCTTCACTCTCCTTCTGCCTAAAACTTTTACTCTCTTATGTAGCCACCTGCGCATCAGTGGCGGTACCGCCTTGCTTAGGGTGAAAAGATTAAATATATATATATGTGTGTGTGTGTATGTGTGTGTGTGGGGGGGGTTCTTCAGCCGAGGCAGTAGTTTTTCTTACAGAATTTATTTTAACTTTATTGTTGTTTTTATGCGTTATTCGTTTTCCTTGTATTTGAACTTAATTCAGAAACGGTTTGTTTCCCTCGTGACCTCACGACAAATTGTTTAATTGTCGTCTAACGAAACAAATACCTTTTTCATTCGGATTTGCCTGAAATTCTTACTCCAAACAATCCAGTTGGATGAATTCAATCGTCCCATGTCGATGTCGAATACTGTGCCACTGGGTGGTGTTCAAATGGATAGATGTGTGGGATGCGATAGTAACCTGTTATTTAAAACGGCAAAATTAATGTCCAATTGGGTAAAACCACTTAATAATGACGTAAGCATCTGTTTCAGCTTCCGTTCGAAGTGTGTGTGTCGGGAGGTAAGAAATATTAAATCCATTTTATTTTTGTTTGTTTTTCTTTAATTCTTTGTTAGAAATGCCGATAGCAATCTAAGCAGTGGTTTTCAAACACTCATCACTGGTGAATTTATCGCCAATGTTTACACAGGGGGCGCGTGCAGTATACTTGAAAAGAACTGAAACTCGGTGAAATTTCGTTAAGATGGAAGGGCAGATATTTGTATTTTAACGATGTAGATTTTACTAGTATCGAAATGAGTTACACCCGCAAATGAAATATGTGATCCCTTCGTACACCTGCAGAAAGACTACAAATGAATTCAATAATGAATTTTTAAAAAGAAAATAACAATTAGATTTAGTATTTCTAATTAATAATTGATGTAAAAATTAGTTTTCTTTCATTTATTTATTTATCTATTTATTTTTATCATTTCACTCCAAACAAGGAGATAATGCCACTAAGACGCGAAGGAGTTACTAGGAGTGAAAGAAAATGAGAATGTTTTAAGAGAAGGAACCAGAAATTCAGTCCTAAATAGAAAACAAGGAATAAAACTGGAAGACGAAGAAGGAGCGTGGTTGCTTGATTGTATTTAACTGCATATCAACCTCTATGGATTATTTAATGCTTAAATCTAAATAATTTGAACACAATTTTATGGCTTCAGCTGATAATATTTTGGATAAAATTGTGTACCTTTAACTAGAAATAAATTGCATTGTTTGTCATTTTGCTATAGAATATATTGTGTCTAATTCTGTTTTAAAACCTATAACTGATCATTTTCCTTGAAATAAGTATCGGTGATAATTTCACTTGAAATATGCATTGTTGGTAATTTTTATATTAAAAATGTATTTCTAGTATTTTTACTACAAAAATGTATTTTATACTTTCATCGCGCTTTCTTTTTGTTTGTGAGTTCACAATTTGCTCTTAATTTAGACCCTTAACAGGTGTTAATACCCTGGGTCAGAGTTAGAGTGGACCTGGGGACAACAGCACCCACGAGTTGGTTCCACGCTCCTCAAAACCTCCAATCTCCCGATCAGAGATGCCTTGCTGCCGGATGTCATACCCAGTACTAGGGAAAAGTGTGAATCAGGCGATAAGCCAAACTATCTACTCTGAAAAATAAATTATAAGTAAGACATTAACTAAAAAAAATTAGTAAATTAAATTTCAGTGTTTAAGCGAAGACGTTAGAAACGTCCACGAATTATATTTTAAAAATATGAAATTATACGAAATTGTTTAAGAAATAATCGAGCTTTTTAATATTGAATCGGGAAAATAGTATTTAACTGAATTTCAAAGACGCTGTTTAAATATTTCTGCTTAGATTTTTCAACCATCTGTATGGTATTTTGTTTCACTATTTTCCCCACCTTTGCAGTTGCTTCAAATTGTCATTCTTCCATATTTCTTGGGGATAAATGGGTCTAGGGGCTTTTTTACTGACTTCCAGAAAAATAAAGTTCTTCTCATCAATAATAATTTGTAGAGATTGAAATAAGTGTTAATTCGAAAGTACAATGCCACATTACTACGTCGGATATTGTAGGGTATCCCAGCCAGGATGTACAAATTTATGCCAGGTCTGCAGTTAAGCGTAGGGTCAGGCGTTGTCCTTTTATCCACAATTCCATGTGCAGTAAAGAAAGGGTTCGGTGCGAAATCCCAACGAAAAAGCCCGGAACGTACAAAGGCCTAATTGTGGTAAATTTGACAATATAGATGAGGACAACAAACCGAACAATATAAATGGCTTAAATAGTTACGATACCTTCTTTTAATTGGTATCACCCCAATTAAGGTAGTAGCCACTAAGACAACACTCTTCTGAATTGTTTAACTCCGGATGCTTTTCATCAATAAAGAAACAACACAAAATATATGAATAGCACAAGATGTGAGCTAGGCCAGAGAGCAGTAACCTTTAAAATTCCATATACAGTGTCCCTTAAGGACGTGGGCAACCGTGGTTCTCCATAACTTCCTGTTTTTGTATCTTTTAGCAATGTTGCTTTTTTTATACATCTAAGCTACACTTAGAAAATCACCACAGATTTATTCAACCACATATATACCATTTTGCTCCTCTAACTTTCGTCATCTTTGAAGAACGTTCATGATTCTATCCTCCCAGAACTTAGCATTCTTTCTGGTTAATGAACTCGCGAAATGTCACACCTCGATGCAAAATGTTTTTCGGCTAATAGAAAACTAGGAAACATCTAAAAACAAAATAGAAAGGCCAGAATCACATCCGGGAGTGAATCCCCAAATGACATTTTCGACTCCCACAAACAAATTAAAAGACTGGGCAAAATCGACTGTCATCAGAGAGAAAAGAAGACGAAAATAATTAACACGTCCCTCGAAAAACGTCAATCGATCGTTATTATTATTATTATCTCTATCTTACTCTCTCACCTCCTTTCTTTTCGCCATTCACCCGCAGCGATAACTTCAAAGACAATCCTACCCAACAATAAACGTTCGTACATACATACCTACATACATACGTTCCTACCTACGTACACATAAACTACTACGAACTCTTCATACCCTTAAATTCTTAATACTGTTTCTCATTTAATATTAACTTCTACCAATTCATGTTATTTTTTTCTATTAATAAATTTCTATTCAGACATGCGAAAGGTATACTTTTATTCTTCCACACATTCCAATCTCTTCAACATTCTGATGATAGCGAATAATCCTAAGTTGTAAGAAGTTCGGTTATGTATGACACAAGGCCAATTCAATAAACATTAACCATCTCGCTATAGCTTCACGGGTGAACCCCGAAGTCAAAAGAACACGCAACCTACTTCTATAGTACCTCGCGACGAACCTTTACCGATTTCTTGGGTTGACTTGACTGATCAATTACGAAAGCTTTTAATCGATTGCGGCTTTTAATTGGTGCAAATAAAAATAGTACTTTTACTTTAGGAAATACGAGGGTCGGCTAAAAAGTTCATAGGCTGACCAAGATAAAAATGTAAATAGACACAATAGTTGAAAGACTAAAAACATGCATATGTACCAGAATACAACAGCTGTTGAACCAAATGTTTATTCTCTCTTCTGAAGCCAGGGATTGAACTCACAGCCTTTTGAGTCAAGCCACTTTTTTAATCAATCAGCTAATGATTTTATCTACTACGCCACGTTGAGTAAATAAAGGGATCGTTTCGAAACTACAACGAATATTACCTGAAGAAGGCCGGGGAGTACAAAGGCATAAACGCCGTAAATGTGTCAGTAAAGATAAGGACACTAAGTCGAACAATGGGAAAGGTGTAAATAGTTACAATACCTTTTTTTAATCGGTATCATACCATGTAATGCAGTAAAGCTACTAAGACACAAGGGGCTACATCATCAACGCCGAGATGGTACAACATCTCTCAGTCCACAGACAAACAGTATGGTTTCCGCTTCACCAGGTCTACTGCTGATATGCTCACGACCATCACTGAGCATATACACTAGGCCATCGACAAGAACGGCGAAGCCCTGACTGTTGCCCTTGACAACTCCAAAGCGTTTGACAAAGTCTGGCCTGCTGGCCTTCTATGCAAGCTGCAGGTCTATGGTATAGCTGGACAACTGTTTGACCTAATCTAGTCATTCCTTTCAAATCGTACAATGAAGGTAGCATTGAACGGGTAAGCCTCCCAATACAATCACACGAACGCGGTTGTCCCTCAAGGCTCTATTCTAGGTCCTACGCTTTTCCTTATCTATATTAACTGTCTCCCCGATGTAATAATATCTAAAGTAGGCATATACGCTGACGACACTACGGTTTACTCTCGTCTTAATCAAAAATCTGCCGAGGCTAACAAAGCAAACCTCGCTGCCGAGCTTGAAAGGACCTCCAATCCGTGGTGGACTGAGGTAAGAAATGGCACGTAAATTTTAATGTTTCCAAATTAACCATCACAGACAATCGTTCCTCCTGCCCATTGACATGGATCAGGCTTCTTTCCCTGAAAGTAAAACACTGCGCCTCTTCGGATTAACTCTCACATCAGACCTCAAATGGAATAACTACATAGAATCCATAGCCAAATCCGCTGCTAAGGAAGTCGGTTCTCTGTGTAGAGCCAGGATTTTTTTCCGTCTGAAACAATCCTGCACATATACAAATATACCATCCACCCGTGCATTGAATATTACTGCCATATCTGGTCGGATGCTCCTGCTATCCACCTAGGAGTCCTTGACCAAATCCAACGAAGAATCTGTAATGTGATCGATCCCGTGATGATGAATTTCCTCGAGCCACAAGATTAGCAACTAGGTCCCACCCTTTTACTGTGAAACCGATAAATTATAAACACAAATTCTACTCTATCAGCTTCTTTTCTCGCACTGTGGAATTTCTTTCTACATACTTGCTTTCCCGAAAGCTACAATCTTCAAGAATTCAAATGTAAAATCAATAGTCATCTCCTGTCTCAATAACTTACATCCTATCTCTCATGCTTTTTTTCCGTCCACCCAACTCATCAGTATTCTCTTCCTTCTCATACTCTCTTCCTGACACCCTCTGTAACCTGTCACTCTTTCTCATAACATTCCTCCTATCTAACCCCCTGCACAACAGTGGCAGTATAATGCCTTGCTTGAGGCTATATGATTATAAAAATATATTAATAAGAAGAGGAAAGAGCAATCAGAAGAACAGTAGATAACCATTGAAAGTGCGTTTAATTTTTTCAGATTAAAGTTGGATGAAAAGCCTGGAGCCGAAAAAATATTCACAAGAGCGAAGTATGAGAAAAGAAACTGTTAGCATAAAACGTTCGGCTATGTCTATTACAATGCAGGGTATTTTAATGTGACAACAGAATATCTCACCACATTTTTCAAGAAGGGGAATGAAGTTGATAAAGCCGCATAACGAGACACATCGGATGTCAGAAGTTTAAAAGATATGTACCCTTGTAGAAGCACTTTAGAATGACGAAACGCGTTACATTTGATCTTTCCATTTTTGTCATTCAATTACCCACCTATAATTTAATAAAAGTCTGTATGCAATATTATGATGGTAAAAATTTCTAAATTTAGTTGTTATTTTTTGAGCTCCGAAATAAGGATTCTTAAAAGTATTAAAGTCACTCTGAGGGAACAAATCTAACCCGGAGTCGTCATTTCAGTGGAACACCAACAGACTTTGACATGATGCGTGCGCCAAAGAATAGCCGCTCCGTCGGCTCTTGCTATCAACGGGCATGTAAGTATGTTGCTTTGAAGGAGTGACACGATAAGATTGGGAACTAGGGTGCAAAGAACCAAGCATTAATGTCCACTTAATATTGCTTTCTGGTTACAAACAGCCATATATAATCACGTGTTTTCACTTGAATTGACACACGTGTTTCCTAATTGAAAAAGATCAACAGCACACACACACACACACACACACACACACACACACACACACATATATATATATATATATATATATATATATATAAGATACATTTCATCCTTTGGGAGATTGTATCAAATGTAAGGATTTATTTTGTAGCAGTTGTTTATATATAAGAGCAAGAATATCATTGGTTTATTAAGGCTTTTAAATTTGAGAATGTTTATGATTATTCATCAGGTTCTTCAAAGGTCAGTCAAAACATGTGGAGGACACAGAGTTCCACATACACACACATACAAAACATTAATTTAAAACAGTGCTTAGTATAAAAATAGTGCTATGTCTATTATTAATTATTACTTTAGAACATGTAGAAACTAGTACGAAATTGTACATTTTGTTTCGACATTGGAAGAATAATGTTTTATTACATAGTTATTAGCATCATTATTGACTGCTTGATGAGACATTTTGTTCTTTCAATGTCGAAACAAATTGTACAATTTTGTAGTACTTTGTAGTTTGTACATGTGTTAAAGTAATAATAAGTAATATATATATATATATATATATATATATATATATATATATATATATATATTATCGATTTTCTGCACTATTGTAAGAACTGCAACCTTGAAACTTCTGAATATCGTTTCTTATGTCTTTATCTATGCGTGTATCAAATTTGATTAAAATCGGACCACTCCTTCTATAACCCGATTTTTTCGATTATCGATTTTCGATATTT
The DNA here is from genome assembly GCA_037127315.1 of Ascarosepion bandense. NCBI lineage: Eukaryota > Metazoa > Mollusca > Cephalopoda > Sepiida > Sepiidae > Ascarosepion > Ascarosepion bandense. The sequence goes on along the minus strand of JBBBDQ010001346.1, from coordinate 2,870,781 downwards.
ATCGGCGGTACCTCGACACAGAATCTAGCTAAGAACGCTTGCAGATGCTTATAGTACAACTGTGTAAATTTTCAAGAAAATCGGTTCATCCGTTTCAGAGTCTATAGGTAACGGATACACACACACACAGATACACACACACACACACAGACAAAGTTTCATTTATAAATAAGTTTATATATATGCATATTGTCGTACGTGGATGACACGATTCGGAGTTCCATGCGTTATAAAATCATCAGGTGCATATTAAAAACTCACCGTTTAATAGATTTCAATTTAAGTTCATTCGATGTTCATGAGAGTTAAATCTTATGCTATTTAATAACATGAATTTTAATTTAAATAAATAGAGACGACTTAGAGATGAGAAGTTAAAATTAATATTAAAGTAAAATTTATTAAAGTAAAATTCAAATCAAAGGGGCGTAATTCATAATTATTTATTGTACTATTTGCGGGGTAAAGAAAGAAAGAAACAAAGAAACAAAGTATAGAGGAATCTCTATCTGTCGGGGTCTAAAAGTTTAAGAATTCTTTCTATGGTAGTTTGTGGTCATTAAATTGATTTATTTGTTAATTAGACTAGGGTTATTTATATGTTTGAAGATGACAAGTTTTTCTAAAAGGCATAAGTTACATCTGTCTCCTTTTCCATTTTAAGATCTTAATTTAGCAACCATATTCCAGGTAATAATTGGGTTCTCGTTGTTTTTGTTTTAATTTGCAATAATATATGGATAAAGCAGTGCTTTTACTGTATTAAGTGTTGTTTAAAAACAACATGTGGTTGTTAAATCTAAACTTTCACGTGTTAGTGGTTAATCAAAAGTAAATCAACATCCGAATGAATGCGGCTCTATGAACAATACTTTCGGACATATATTGGCTATTCAATGGGTAGGTTTTATTTTTTCGGCAGTTACAGTTATTTTTTGAAGGGTCATTATTAGTAGTAGTAAGATAACTGATGTAATTCAGGTAGACCAAGTATTTATTTATTATATTGTTAAATATATTTATCACTGTTCTTAACGCAACTATAACTGATTTCAATATTGTTTTGTTATATATACAGGGTGTATCATAAACACTTTTACATAGGTATTGGGGTGGATTCCTCACACCAAAACAAGGTCAAAAGTTCATATAAACATATGTCCTAAAACCCTTCATTGTTGAGTTATTTATTTTAAAGCAAATTTTCTGTAGATGGAGCCGTGTTGGTATGTAGACTAGGTTATATTTGTCATTCGTGTACATATGTGGCTAGATTGTTTTCAATGTTTAACGTGTGTAGTAGTGAGTTAACTGAGAAGTTTTCTGTTTTATAACGTTTTGATATCCATATGATATGACATTTACATACGGTTACGCAAATGGTAATGGACTTGAACAGTATGGGACTGCGTTTCCATTCAAAAGGCAGCTGAGTCGTCCAACTTTTACTGCAGTTTATGGTCGCATAGCTGAGACAGGATCCATGACACCACAAACTATGGATCGAGGAAGACTGAGATCCGCCCGTATGGCTGATAAACAAAGAGCAACGCATTCTGAAGGCTGTCGCAGACGATCCCGATATCAGTACACGTCAAATCTCATAATACCCAATGAAGGGTACTTCAAGAGCAGCTCCTATATCGATATCATTCGGAATGAGTGCAGGGTCTTTCGCCCTCTGATCACTCACTTGCTAGAAGATGTATCCCTGCTAATACGAAAATGCATGTGGGTTATGTATGATGTGCTCCAGCACATTGTATCACATTTTTTGCGATGCAGTGGCTGGTATGTAACATGAGATATGCATATGTAGGGAAGGACCGGTTTCGTGACCTGCAGTTTCCACCAAACTTAATCCAACGTGTCATGGGGGGGGGGGGGGGGGGGGGTCTGCGAAAACATTTGACACCGTGTGGGAGTATCTGAAGGAGTCCGCCAATGATCCGACGGCTGAATATATATATATATATATATATATATATACAAATTTCAGTGTAGTTGCGGATGCGACTACATAGGTAGAACATCTCAGCATTTGGATCAAAGATTTAAACAGCATTTACCTTCCAGAATTTTGGACTCAGCCGCCAGAAGTAGCCAACTTGTGAATACTTCCGGGTCTTCAATTGCACAGCATGGAATAAATAGCAGGAATTGTGTGGTTGGGTTGAGTGGTAAGAACTTTACAATTTTATCAAGGTCCCACTCACTCTTTCATCTAAATGTGCTAGAGTCCATATACATCAGATCCCGAAGGCCTTTTCTCTGTAAGCAGATCGAGTTCTTTTGGGTCTGAGTGTGATTGGGATCTAGTTTTCCTTGAAATTTTCCGCCCTCAATTCCCATTTCATCTTTTAATCACGATTTAGAAAATCCGAGAAATTAAAAACTTAATAAGCTCTGGGCGAAAGCGGTTGGTTTTTGTCTTAGTTTTTAGTATGTCATCTATAATTCCTTGCTAATATATATATATATATATATATATATATATATAGTGATATGAATTAATAAGTATACATATAAGGATGCACATATGTATAGTAACATTATCCAGGTGTTAATAAACCGTGCTGAATGTGTGAACAGAGTTTTATATATATATATATATATATATATATATATATATATATATGACAGTTGATGACTTCAGCTTTTCCACTGGCACTGCATGAATTTGATGATCAGTGAATGAAAGTTTTGATGCATTTAACAAATCCTACCTATGATAGCATGTGTTATATAATAAATAAAAAACTGAAGTTGTTTGTGGATATATAATATAAAAACAAATAGAACAATAAAGCTGCAATGTTTTTTTAAAATTAACAAATTAACAATTTCTTAATTTTACCTTCAAATGTTACTTTAGTCAAGATTTTTAGCAAATATTGAGAATCAGAGGACAGAATGCATTTCGTCAATCTTTTGAATTATAAATCCTCCTTTCCTATCAGAAATATTTACATATTGTTCTACGTCGATGCCACAACTTAGAGTTTTACGCGTTATCTTGTGATTTTTTAAAGAATTTGAGAATTTGCAGCTATAGTAGAACATATAAGAATTCAAATAAGCAAAAGCAACTTCTTGAAGATTGCAAAAAGGTGTAGATATATTCAAAAAGTCATAGTACTCTATATTTGCATACGATTTTAGAAATTTCGTGTTAGGGGTGATATTTAAATAAAATAAACTGAATAAACGCTTCTTCATTGTTTTTTTATGAATACAGGAAATCAACAATTCTACAAAAAGTCAAAAATTTATAGTTTCAACACACGCATAGATAGATAGATAGATAGATAGATAGATAGATAGATAGATAGATAGATAGATAGATAGATATTTTGTGTGTGGGTGTGTTTACGGACGAGACATAAACACTGACATATATTCTGTTTCTCACTGACAACAAACGTATGTATCATTTTTCGAATGGGCGGCGATATTTGGATTCACTAGGCTAAGAGTCTAATCTACTGGCCGGGTCAACTCGCTATTGTTACCATTAACCATAAAACTGCGTTAATGACGTCGCCACATGCAATCAGGCATACGGAGATGAGAAGACCACGTCATACGTACTGACACTCACAAAGGTATATATCTCTATACAACAGACGTTCAAAGGAATATATCTACATACGCAAATATCTAAAAATAGACGAGGGTAGCGCCCTAGTTCAATCACGTAGCAAATGTAACCTATTCCGAATTTAATTTTTTGAAATTTACAATGTTTTTATACTATTTTTATGCCAGGTAACTCTATGAGTGGTACCTTGTAACGAAGTACTACCTGCCAGTTTGACAGCTCATCGGTGATCTAACCGGCTTCCTTACCTGGCTTTTTGGGTGAGGAGACTAGCAAAATACCAGCCAGAATTAAAAACAAGAACTGGGACTTCATGTACTCAACGTCTATTTAACACAAAGAGGTACAGTGGAATGCATAGCTGTGCATTCAGCCCGTGCAGTAATGACAAGACATCGCTGGGCGGAAGGCTTTCTAGACTGAAGTCAAAGGCTACGCCGGAGGACCGGGGTGAGTTTTCAAGTTGGCAGACATCGGCTGTGGTTTAACCTAGAGAGAAATGGGCTCCGTCAGGTCTATTACATAAGAAATGCTACGTATGAATCAATACGGTTTTTAACCAAGATATGTTTTCGCCCAGGTGCTCAGCTGCACAGGGACCCTACAATCACAACTGGTTATAGGACTAATGATGATGATGATGATGATGATGATTTGCTCAAAGTTTTTCTTGTTCATTGTAACCTGAAGTGCCAAAAAATTAAAGACAAATATACACTATATTATTTACATTATTCGGACTATTGTCCTCATTTGTGTTGCCTTAAGGACACATGACCCAGTAAATATAGACGTTGGTTAGTTCCTGCGACCTGACCCATAGTGTTGTGTGTTCAATACCAAGCTACAGCAGTGGTGAACAAGTAACTTACAGGGTTAGAGGGAGATAACTCATGACTACCAGAAGAGTCTCTACCCAAGAAATGGAGATGAATACCACAGTGATAGTAACAAAGAGTTCTGTTCGAAATTCCTGGCACCTGAAGAAGGCCGGAGCGTACAACGGTCGAAACGTAGTACAGATAAATGGCAACAAAGATGAGGACAATAGTCCGAATAAAATAAATACTGTAAATACTACGTCATCTCAGACATATAGACAAACATAAAACCCAACTGTCATGTTATTTAACCCATAACTGGAGGAAAGAGACGAATTAATACCTTTCCCAAGGGTATTTGCGCGTAAGTGAATGCAAGGAATTCAAGTGGAATTTGAACTCGGCTCCCCGAGTTCTCGTTGCGAGCCGATATTCATTGCACCACAGTGACTTAAACTGATTACGCATTTATGGCGTTACAGTTAAAGAAATGGCGTAACTGTGCCGATGCGGATATCATACACCTCTTTTTCACTGGGGAATAATTGCAGGTGTCATAAAGGTGGGCGATATATGAAATGGTTGTTGGGGGCCATAATAGTAGTTAATATCCTAGGCTTTCACTGACGTTGCATCTTTTCCAGACTCTTCTTTAGTAACACTAGTATGTCCATACCAGACTACAATGGCAAATTTTGTACCCAGAAGTAATGCAAGAATAACAACCGATAAGATGTTACTCACCCATCAATGGGTAGCATTGAATCTAATCACATTCCAATTGAATGAACTTTTTGGTGTATTTTGCCTTCTAGAGAGTTTTATTAACCAACAAGGGTTATCTTTGTGACTACAGCATCTGTTTCTGTACGTAATGTGGACTGGAAAATATCTCTGTTGAACCATTGAAGACTGCCACAATGTTGCCTTGTTAAGCAAGTAACGATTCAAGTTCTTTTAACTCGATCACTGAATCCATGCATGTAGAAAACTACTTGAGGTTTCCATTGATAATATGTTAAGATTCACAATTTACATGATAATCAGATTTTGATTTCAGTACAAAAACTCTCAATGTTTTAATTTCACACAGTAAGTATTTTTTTAATACACTAGCAGTATAGCCCGGCGTTACTCGGATGTAATGAAAGCTTTAAAACTAATCCATGGTCCTGGAGCTCAGACTCTTTGGACATTAGCACGAAAGACTAAAAAGCAATTGTTGTTTCCAGTTAAAGCGATACCATAGACTGAAAGAAAGATGAATGGATGTAAGTCAAATTTTTATATCAATATCAAATAAGTTTTTCTCGTCGTAAACTGAATTTTGAAGGCTAAATAAGTCCTCTGAGTAAACGCTATCATGGCTGAGACTAAGAACTACAATTATACCTACTTAGAGCCAAACCCGAAGCAAAAACTAAAATAAAAGGGCTGAAAAATACAGACATACAGGCAGATAAACAGACACACACACAAACATATTGCCTTTTATATATATATATATATATATATTATCGATTTTCTGCACTCTTGTAAGAACTGCAACCTTGAAACTTCTGAATATCGTTTCTTATGTCTTAGTCTATGAGTGTATCAAATTTGATTAAAATCGGACCACTCCTTCTATAACCCGATTTTTTCGATTATCGATTTTCGATATTTATCGGGGGTACATCGACAAAACCTAGCTAAGACCTCTCGCAGACGCTTATAGTACAACTGTGTAAATTTTCAAGAAAATCGGTTCATCCGTTTCGGAGTCTATAGGCAACGGACAAACACACACACATACACACACACACACACACACACACACACAAAGTTCCATTTATAAATAAGTTTAGATTAGACTAAATTTCTTACAGCGGTACACTGGATAGTTTTTGGCATTTCTACCTCCAGAAAAAATTTTAAAATGTCATTCCAAGGTACTGTTTCAAAGATTTTCTCGTACAAAATATCTTTTGATAAAGTTTGGCACGCTGGCCTTCTGCGCAAGCTTCAAGGTTATGGTATCACTAGAGGCTTGTTTGGTCTGATCCGATCATTCCTATCTAACAGCATAATGAAGGTTGTTTTAAATGGGCATGCCTCCATATACTACCTCACGAACGCTGGTGTCCCCCAGGACTCGATCCTAGGCCCGACACTCTTTCTAATCTTCAAACATGATCTCCCAGATGTGATCAAATCCCAATTAAGCATCTCCGCAGATGACACCACCATTTACTCCCGCATCAGTAAGAAATCTGGCGAGACGGACAAACATAACCTCGCTGCTGATCTTGAGAAGGACCTCCACTCAATGGTGGACTCGGGTAAGAAGTGGCTTGTAAATTTCAATGCTTCTAAAACAAAACTGCTGTCTGTCAACCCTCACAGGCAATCACTCCTGTCCCCTCCCCATAAGCATGGACGAAACGAGTCACCCTGAAAGCAATATACTGCGCCTCCTCGGCCTTACCCTATCTTTTGTCCGCAAGTGGAATCATTACATTGAGTCAATAGCTAGGAAGGTTGGGTTACTGTGTCGGGTCAGGAAATGTTTTTCGCCTGAAACCATCTTGCACATATGCAAATCAATCATCCGACCGTGCATGGAATACTGTTGTCATATCTGGTCAGGCTCCTCTGCTGTTCATCTCAGTGTTCTCGACAGGCTTTAAAGGAGAATCTGTAACGTGATTAGTCCCGACCTGGCAGCTCGACTCAAGCGGCTTTCTCACAGGCGTGATGTGGTTTCTTTCTGCCACTTTGACAAATATTTTCATGGCTTCTGCTTCGACGAACTTAGGTCAATGGTGCCCCCTCCACAAGAATTTACTCGTGCAACAAGAATGGCAACAAAATCCCACTCTTTTACAGTTAAATCAATCAGATGCAGCGGACAATTCTACTCACCTTCTTTTCTCGCACTTCCCGCCTGTGGAACTCCCTTCCATATACTTGCTTTCCTGACGGCTACAACCTCCAATAATTTAAATGCAATGTCAATTCCGATCTCTTATCTTATTATAAAAAAAATCTAGGCATCTTTATTTTCTAATCTCTTCTTTAAAAATCGTAAGATGGTTGACTGTAACCAAAATGTCATATTTTTCAGGTTTGCTCCAGGGATATTTTATCATAATCATTTCAGTTGATATATTTAAAGCCAGGTGTCCTTGGATTTATATTTTTAGAGGATTGTTAAGAATTCACAATGAACTATAAAACCAATGACAATGGTCACAAGATAATAGTAACCGTTGTTTCTAAAGGTTCTGGATTGACATTAAATTCGATTTAAACCTTTGGTATTTCCTGGAGTTAATCATATACGACACTAGAGATGTTTGTGCCCAGGGAATATAAACGCCCCTGCGAAATACATCAAACTACTTTTTCCATGTAAGTTTTCACATTTACATATCTTGAAAAAAAAACAGGTTGTCCATTTTTTCTTTTCTGCGTATGCAAAAATGAATGAGAAGGAGTAGAGACCGATAGACGTATGGCAATGAATGAAACATATATATATATATATATATATATATATACATATATATAGAAAGAAAGAGAGAGAGAGAGAGAGCAAGGTAGGCATGAACAGAGATAAATAGGAAAAATCTGAACTGGTAGATAGATCATAAAACAACAAAAACGTGGTTCTACAGAAGGATGATGATAAAAACCTGGTACTAATATGTTAGCAAAAACGAAGTATTACATAATAAAACGACATTGATATTAACATCAAGAAAAGACAGATTAAATTTCCATGAAAGCAAGAGGGGAGAATTAAACAAGCTACCTAGAAGGCTTGTGTAAATGGATGGCCAACAGTGTTTAGAAGAGATTTAAAAAAAGACAAAAT
>JBBBDQ010001346.1:2745000-2860000 GCA_037127315.1 Ascarosepion bandense | reverse complement strand
ATTTTCTAACCCCCAAAAATAATACATTTTGGTGTATAATCTTTCGCAAACATTCAATCTGTTATACAATCATGTCTCCACTTACAAGAAACACACCAAAGCCGACATACTGGTTGTCCATAAAGTTAGGGTGCAATTTAAAAAATTTATAACTTTATTTGTATTTGCGATAGAAATAATTGGTAAATAGGATTAGAAAGAAGTAAATCTATATTTTTTAAGGTTTTATTGAAATTTTATTTAAGTTTCCACATGTTCTCCATCATTAGCAATACAAAGGGTAATACGATTTTGCAGTTCACGGAAAACATTGGCCAACTGATTTACAGTAATGCCTGAAATCGCATTAGTTATTTTAGCTTTCAAATCTTCTAATGAACAAGGTTTGGTTGCATACACAATTGTTTTCACATGTCGCCATTAAAAAAAAAATCTTATAGAATCAAATCAGTTGAAACCATGGATCAAATTGATTCTAAAAAAAAAAGAAAATATTTTTTTTTTACTTATCTAAAAATTGTTGCAAATTTTGTGGTAAGCTATACTTAAAACTGGGTACATTAAACTTTATAACATTTTTACAGATTATTCCTATCACAAATACAAATAGTTATAATTTTTTTTAAAGTACACACGGACACCCTGTATATATTTAAACAGTAATATTAATACATAAATTTACGAGATTTTCAAAATGCAAAATTTGTTATCTATGGGAAAAATGCAATAAAAACAATAAATAAAATAATAATAAATAATAAAAAAAAAGAAATTAATTTCCCATGATGCAACTTATAAATTAATCAGAAAGAGGTTTTAATCACATGCTCTATTTTATGACTCCACACCCGGAAACGAAATAATGTTATCATTTTCCAACGACATCATTCGGAAGTGTTTTAACAGCTCTACTCATGATGTAAATGAATTAGTCGTTTTCAACTTTGCACAAAGCTGTCTTGACCACGTCTATTTTCACCTTTGTTATCCTAACATCCTTTTGAACCAAACAACGGACATACTCAAGAGACATTGAGAATTTGTTTCACAGCATTCTCCATTTAAAAAAAGCGTCCATAGCAGAAACTTAAGTTTTGTATCTTTCTCACATATTAAACACTCACTTTCACCTAAAATACACATCAGCGTTTAAGCTTTTAACATTCCATTGATGATCTTACTAAAACGTTTTAAATTTTAATTTGAGACAACTATGGACAATTAATTTTTTAGAATATAAAAAAGAACAAAATATCTAATCGTATACACCAAGAAAGTCACGAAAACTATTATTTTATTAAAATAAGCGCGACGAGTAGATGAGAAGTTTAGTAGGTGTATATAGTATGGCTTTAAAAAAATCTTGGGGGTTTCCATGTGTGGCACAAAAAATGTTCTGTGTGGCATAACACTGGGATCTGTTTCAAAATAATATAAAACAAAAATTAGGTATTATACTGATTTTATTAAGATATAAAAAATTTCTTTAAGAAAATTTTAAGTTTTTAAAACGGCAAGTTGGAAAATAAATTTTCTTCTATTTTTTTATAAATTCGCACGTAGCAAAAAAGGTTTCTGAGGGTGTAAGCTAATGACAATACTCTATAAAGAACCGGAAATCCGGTCCTAAACAAGGAATAAACCCTTATTACTGTTCAAAAGACCGAAGAAGAGTATGAACCGGACGATTATCGAACCTGTCTACTCCTATAGAGTAGAAAAAATAAAATAAAATAAATAATTAATTAATAATATTTAAGAGTTCAGACAGAGATTTTAGAAAGAACTATTCCTCAACATAAAACAATATTTTAATATCTACTTCTTAAAAAAAACGGTAAAGAGTTTAAGCCAGGCGATAGACGAACTAATCTGAGGAAAAAATAAACGATAAATATAAAAAAAGATTAGGTAGTGTTATTTAATTTTGTAATATTAGTCGTATATATATATATATATATATATATATATATATATATATATATATATATATATACTAGCAATATAGCCCGGCGTTGCTCGGGTGTAATGGAAACTTCAAAACTAACCCATGGTCCTGGAGCTCAGACTCTATGGACGTTGGCACGAAAGACTAAAAAGCAATAGTTGGTTCCAGTTAAAGCGAAACCGTAGACTGAAAGAAAAATGAATGGATGTAAGTCAAATTTTGATTTCCTGGTATCGATATGAAATAAGTTTTTTTCGTCGTAAACTGAATTTTGAAGGCTAAATAAGTCCTCTGAGTAAATGGTATCATGGCTGAGACTAAGAACTACAATTATACCTACTTAGAGCCAAACCCGAAGCAAAAACTAAAATAAAAGGGCTAAAAAAATACAGATATACAGGCAGATAAACAAACACGCACACAAACATCTTGCTTTTTATATATATTATTGATTTTCTGCACTATTATAAGAACTGCAACCTTGAAACTTCTGAATATCGTTTCTTATGTATTTATCTATGAGTGTATCAAATTTGATTAAAATCGGACCACTCCTTCTTTAATCCGATTTTTCGATTATCGATTATCGATATTTATCGGGGGTACCTCGACACAAAACCTAACTAAGAACACTCTCAAACGCTTATAGTACAACTGTGTAAATTTTCAAAAAAATCGGTTTAGCCGTTTCGGAGTCTATAGGTAACGGACACACACACACATACACACACACATATACGCACACACACACACACACACACACACACACAGAGACAAAGTTCCATTTATAAATAAGTTAAGATATATATATATATTCAGAATTTTTTTCGGTATTTTAAATTTCTTTAAATGTTTTTGTGATCTAAAAATAATTTTTTACTTATTTGAAATTGAATATGGATGTACATTGTGGATAGATTTCCGTTGTGCTGGTCGGCTCGGAACGAGAAATCGAAGAGCTGTGTTCGAATTCCAGTTGAATTCGTTGTATTCAATTACGGGCAAATACTCTTGGGAAAGGTATTAATCCATCTCTTCTCCCTTCAACAACCATTACTTTCAGCAGTAGACTGATTGCCAACCAAGATTACAAAATCCAATCTGTCCTCTTATTTAACCCATAGCTGGAGGGAAGAGGCGGATTAATACTTTTTCCAAGGGTATTTGCGCATAAAATGAATGCAACGAATTCAACTGGAATTCGAACTCGGCTCCCCGATATCCACTGCACCGCTACGCACATCTGCTTTTAGCCAGACAACAAGCGAAATTAACTCTCGCGATACAAGTGCCCATTTCAAGATCATTTATATTCTGGGTGAATCTACGTTTGCATGTGTGCTTGTATATTTTAATATAATTAGAGGATTAAAAAGTATTTTTACAAAATTTTAAAAATTATTAAAAATAATCTTATTTATTACTGAATAATTTCCGCAAAGTTTAGAAATTTTAAAAGATTATTAAGGTTTTGTTTTCTTTGTTTCAACATTATGACTTTCTTGCTCAGCCCAGGGTAGTGTTTGCTTGGACTGTGAAGCAGAGGAATGTATTATTCTCATGTCTTATTTCAATGTTATTCAAACTGTGTGTTTGTGCTTGTGTATACATAAAATAAGACAAGCAAACGTCAGTCATTCACGCAGAACAGACCTACGCATATACATTAGGTGCTTGCAAAGTCACACGTAGACAAAGTGCGACGGACATAAATTCTCTTTTAAAAAATTGACAAGTTTTGTTTAGCACGAGGTTATAAGGTTATGTTAAGTTTCTTTTCTCTCACTTTCCGCTTGTGGAACTCTCTTCTGTTTATTTGGGGGGGGGGGGTTGGGGGGTGGCTTTCTGGCCAACTTTAATTTCCACTCGAACTCAGACTTATCGAACTCTCTACCTTCGGGCGAGGAAAAACCCAAACAAGGTTATACCGAAAGGCAGAGTCTGAGGAAAACTAGACCAGAGCCTGACCGTACCTTACGCAAGAGCTACGGAAATTTTTGCCCGAGCTTGAGGGCTCGGAATTCCCGTCTTAAAAACTGACCTTGTGTCACATCTGGCATCATTGGAAAGATTTCTGGTAAATACTCAGAAATTCTTCTTTTATAAAATAAACTAGTTTTGTTTGGCAGAAGGTAATAATGTTATGCTTAGCTTCTTTTTTCAGACTTGTTGCTTGTAAAAATCTCTTCAAGCTTTTTGCTTTTTGCTTTGATCTTGAAAAATTTAAACGCAATGTCAGTCGTTATTTTTGTCTTCTTAATTTCTGTTTTTTATTGCTCTCGCTCCTTAATAATGTTTCTAGTTTTCTTATATCTTTCACACTCAGTAAGCCCCACCCCTGCGTGTTAGAGGCTTTGCTACCTTGCTTGTGTTGAAATGATTAAAAAAAACAGTTCATGGCTCTTCATTTGTTTAAGTTTGAGTTTTGTTTAACGATATATCAACACCTCTGTAGGTTATTTATGCCAAAAAAGTAGGGTTTTAAGGTATTTTAATGTTAATAGAGAGAAGGTTGATTTAGTCAGATTTTGATGAAAATTATTATTTAATACCAAAAAGGTAGACTTACGGCCATATCACGTCGAATACACCACTTCTCACTCGATCACCGAAGTTAAGCAACGTTGAGTCTGGTCAGTACTTAGATGGGTGAGCGCTTGGAAATACCAGGTGCTGTAAGCGTTTAGTGACGGATGTGCGTTGTGGTGCAGTGGATATCGGCTCGAAAAGAGAAATCGGTGAGTCGAGTTCGAATTCCAGTTGAATACCCTGCATTCACTTAAGCACTGGTACCCTTGGGAAAGGTATTAATCCGTCCCTTCCCTCCAGTTATGAGTTAAATAACAAGGGTAGGACTTGGGGACCCTGCTCTTAAAAATAAATCCCAATGAATCTTGATACTCGAAAAGAAAAATGTTGTAAAAATAAAATAATCTTACCCAAAATCATTGGTTATGACTTTAAATGATTCCATAAGGATTGATAGGTCGTTAAACCTCAAAACAAAAAGGTAGGGTTTTAACGTAATTTAATGCTAATAGAGAGAAGTCGGATTTTGATGAAAAAAATTTTTTTTTCTTTTAGAAAACTAAAGATGTCTTCTAGGTGTGTATTCAAAAATGTATTGCTGGTAATATTTTTTTCCTTCAACAATGTTACGGTGATAGTTTTTTTCCTTCAAAAATATTTTTCCTTCGAAAACGTATTTTTGGCAATAGTTTTCCTTCAAAAATGTATAAAAGGTAATTTTTTATGTATATATTTATGTAAAAGTCTATTTTTATACTTTCATAGTGTTTTGACCTCAGTTTGGGGTTAAATATTTTCCCCTAGCTAGGACCCTGACAGATGCTACCACTCTAGATCAGGGTGGGCCTGGGAACAACAGCAATTAAGATGTGGTCCCATACTTCTCACAACCTCCCAAACCATGCTACCGGATGCAGTTTACCGTCATACCCAGGACCCTTCATTTGTATTCCAGAAATTGCTACTGTTTCTTCCTGATTTTAAGAATAAATGTTCTTTTTCTTAAAACTTTCACTTTGTTTACATGTTCCATTCATGACATTCTCCTCATCTTTCTATAGAACCACATCGCTATTGGATGAAGTTGTCCCTTCATTTGTGAGAAAAGTGTCCAACATTAACTACCATATAGGAGGATTAATATCATATTGTGTTGTGAAACACAAAGTAGGTTTCTTTTTTTTTACGTTGTCGGGAAGAAAATGTCTCAATAGTATTATTACGTAACAAATAACTGGGATTCTTTATGGAAATTAATAACAGGCATTATTTTCTTGGGGCGTATACATCTCATTAGGATTAAAAGGTGTAATCAACCTGTTTGTCTCTCAAGTTACCTAGCGTTTCCCATGTGTTGCTGGAAATATTACGTATTCCTCAAAATAACTCTTTTTTTTTTCTCGTTCTTTGAGGAAGTCATTTTGCGCTTTTAATTCTTTATAGTTTAAATAATCTTCTCATTGTATCCAGTACAACTGAATAGAAAAAGGGCGGTGTTTCATCTCAGCATATTTTATCCTGGAACTGAGTAGAAAACAAAAGGCTAAATCTGTCCTCAATAAGGACACTAAGCTAAGATGCTTCATTTCTCAGAAATCCTTATTACAATTAAATCTGTCCTCTTCAGACAATTACAGAACACTGAGATAAGCTATTTGATTTTTCTAAAGTTCGTATTACCATTAAATCTGTCATCTTTGGAGAATAACAATGACACTGAGCAAAGCTGTTTCATTTTTCTGAAAACATTATTACCATTCACTCTGTCCTTTTTAGACAATAACAAGGACACTGAGCTAAGCTGTTTCATTTCTCTGAAATCATTATTACTATTAAATCTGTCCTTTTTTCTATATATAAAAAATATTGGAGAACCCTCTGACTCCGCTAATTATCGCCCTATCAGCCTCCTACTAATCTTTGGCAAAGTGTTCAAAGCCATCATCAACACCGAGGTTGGTACAAGATCTCACAGCCCATAGACTCTTCTCTGACAAACAGTATGACTTCCGCTTCACCAGGTCTACTGCCGATATACTCACGACCAACACAGTTAGGATTTCGACTAAAACGGCGAAGTCCTAACTGTGGTCCTTGATATCTCCAAAGCGTTTGACAGAGTCTGGCATGATGGCCTTGTATGCAAGCTGCAGGGCTACTGTATAACTGGACAATTGTTTGACCTAATTCCTTTTGAACCGTACAATGAGGGTGGTATTGAATACTATCACATGAATGCAGGTGTCCCTCAAGGCTCTATTCTCGGTCCTACGCTTTTCCTTATCTATATTAACGATTTCCCTGACGTAATAAGATCCCAAGTGGGCATATATGCTGACGACACTACGGTTTACTCTCGTCTTGATCAAAAATCTACCGAGGCTGAAAAAGCAAACCTCGCTGCCGAGCTTGAAAGGACCTTCAATCCGTGGTGGACTGGGGTAAAAAATGGCTCGTAAATTTTAATGCTTCTAAAACGAAGCTGCTATCTAATGACCACCACAGACAATCGTTCCTCCCGCCCATTAACATGGATCAGGCTTCTCTCTCTGAAAACGAAACATTGCGCCTCCTCGGGTTAACTCTCACACCAGACCTCAAGTGGAATAAATATATAAAATCCATAGCTAAATCCGCTGCTAAGAAAGTTGGTTCTCTGTGTAGGACCAGGAAGTTTTTCCCGTCCCAAACAATCCTGCGCATATACAAGTCTACTATCCGCCTGTGCATTGAGTATTGCTGCCATATCTGCTCCGGTACTCCTGCTATCCACTTAGGTGTCCCCGACCGAATCCAATTGAGATTCTATAATGTGATTGATCTCGATTTGGCAGCTAGGATACAGTCGCTTTCTCACCGACGCAGTGTCGCTTCCCTGTGTCTATTCTACAAATACTTTCACGGCTTCTGCTCCGATGAACTTAGCTCACTGGTACACTCTATATACGAATTTCCTCGAGCCACAAGATTAGCAACTAGGTCCCACCCTTTTACTGTGAAGCCAATAAATTGTAAACGCAAATTCTACTCCATCAGCTTCTTTTCTCGCACTTCCCGCCTGTGAAATTCTCTTCCGCATACTTGCTTTCCTGACCGTTACAATCTCCAATTTAAATGTAAAGTCAATAGTCATCTCCTGTCTCACTAACTTACATTCTCTCTCTCATGCTTTTCTACATCCACCCCACTCTCATCAGTAATCTCTTCCCTCTCCTACTCTTTTCCTGACACCCCCTGCAACCTCTCACTCCTCATAACATTCCTCCTGTGTAACCCCCTGCACAACAGTGGCAGTAAAATGCCTTCCCTGGGGCGACACGATTTTTAAAAAAAACAATAACAAGGACACTGAGCTAAGCTGATTCATTTCTCTGAAATCATTATTACCATTAAATCTGTCCTCTTTAGACAATAACAAGGATACTAAACTAAGCTGTTTCATTTCTTTGAAATCAGTATTGATTAATTTTCAAATTAAATCATAAAAGTTGCCTTTCAGTTATTTTCTAAAATGTTATATACCGTATTTGCCGGCTTATTTCGGCAACAACGTATTAGACGCGCTTAAAATTTGGCATTGAATATTTAGGAAAACAAATGTACATATCGCAACCAAAAAGTCAGTTCATTCAATCTTTGCCTTTGTATACATTCTCATTATCCATGAGAAAACACTGACAGAATTGATACAAATTATATTAGGAGTACTTTTTTTAAAGGATGCATGTTATCGTGTAGTGGATATCGGCTTCGAACGAGTCGATTTACAGTTGAATTCGTTGCATTCCGTTAAGCGCAAATAATCTTGGAAAACGTATTAATCCGCCTCTTCCATCTATGGGTCAAATAACAGGACTGATTGGGTTGTACACCCTTTGCTGGCAACTAGTCTACCGCAGAAAGTAATGGTACCCTACTGAGGGAAAAGCATCTACCCAGTTAGTGTATGGCACTTAACTGATTGACCGACATTTTTTTAAATAGAAGTGAAGCAAGGTTTAATTACCAAGGCATTTTTTTGGAAAAGAAGAATTTCAGTACATTTCATCATGCTTTTATTGAAAATTGTTTTAGTTGTTTTTCAGGGAGCAACATCTAAATATACAATAAATTCTTCATAGTTACAAAGAAATCTACTGGTATCAGTGAACACTGGTACATATGGTAACAGGTAAAAAACAGAAATAATATACTTGTTGGTAAATTAAGTCCTATACTATACATGCGGATGTGCGTTGTGGTGCATTGGATATCGGCTCGGAACAAGAAATCGGGGGGCCGAGTTCGAATTCCAGCCGAATTCATTGCATTCACTTACGCGCAAATACCCTTGGGAAAGGTATTAATCCGTCCATTCCTCCCAGTTATGGGTTAAATAACAGGACAGATTGGGTTCTGTAGCCTTGGTCGGCAATCAGTCTACCGCAGAAAGCAATGGCAATCTACTGCGGGATAATCTTCTGCCCAGTCAGTCATGTCTCTTTCGAGACATGATCGCCTAAGCATGTATCACGTATGGCACTTGACTGACTGACTATAGATGCAAAGAAATATATTTCAATCCCAGTATATCGACAAAAACTTACACTATGCAAGCATCAATATAACAGACAAAGCAAATAATTCTACAAAAACTGCTATTCTTGTGCAACCTTTTCTTCTTCTTCTTCTATGTAGGAAATTGAACGCATGGTTGTTAGCAAAAGGGGCAACTCAACTTAAAAATTACAGATTGGAGATATCAACATAAAACAAGTACAAAAATGTAGATTATATGAGAAGCGTATTAAATATGTTATGCTTTGCGTTGTCTATCTTTCCCTGTGAGTATCAGATTCTCCAAGCCTTCTTCTTCATTACATGTCCCAGGAACTTCAGCTGTCTTTTCCTGATGTTAAGTATTAGTTTCCTTTTTGTTTCCGTCCTCTCCAAAACTTCTCGTTACTCCCATGTTCAGTCCATAGTGTCCTCAACACCCTTCTGTAAAACCACATTTTGGTTGCTTCTACTTTGTTCTTGATGAGATTGTCTAACATTCAAAAAGTTGTCAATTTCAAACCTTTTCATTTGTACTCCCTTACTTCTTAAAATAACGACCAGCATCCATATTGATGATTGTTATTGCAATATTTTAAGCACAAATATTTACCGATGCGATAGGTGAATTGTCGTTAGAACAAGCCATTGTCTTATTCAATCATTACATGGAAAATTAACATTCATTAGAAAATTAAAATAAAAAACTGACATTTCATGACTAGTAACTAATTATTTTTTGAAACTTTTATCATCATTTCACCCCAAGCAAAACAGGAATATCTCTAGTGGGTTACAGTGAGAGAAAAAACAAGAAACAGGGGACGTCGAAAAAAGGATAAGAGACGAATGAAAATCAAGAAAATAGAAGATAGTAATTGACGTTGCATTTAAACTTTTGGAGATTGTAGCTATCTGGGAAGCAAGCAAACGGGAGTTTCACAGGCGGGAGGTGCGAGAAAAGAAACTGTTAGAGTAGACGAGACGGTTACATTTAACTATTTCGACGGTAAAAGTGTGAAACCGTGATGCCAATTTAGTAGCACGCGTAAGTGCATGTGGTTTTGGCAGGGCAAGAAGCTCGTAAGGGCAGGGGTCATGTAAATTCCTGTGGAAAAGAGAGGGGAAAGACATGTCACGAAGGTGATAAAGTGACTGAAGGCGGGCAACCAATTCAGGATCAATTACATTGCAGATCCTTGTTTGGATTTTGTCAAAAACATATGTGTAACTTACGTGGGAAATTTTTTTTTTTTGGTAGGGGGGTTAAATGTTTGTGGATTTTTCACAGGCGTTTTTCGTATTTGGAATTGGAATAGTATAATCTTTCCACCGTTACTTCCTCCCACCACACTCTATTAGGCAATATACCCTACTGAACCCATAAGGTATGTTTGATTGATTGATTGACTAACGGTATATGACATCTGTCGGTTATTTGATGCTGAAAAAATTTTATTTAAATTATTACAAAGCTCGTTTTCGTAACGTTATTTTTAAGGGAACTTTTGTTAGCTGGTGAGTATTTCGGTCTAATCGCGCAAAGGAATCCTTCGAATAATGCACAATAATGCTCCCAGAATAATTCTCTCGAAACCATCTCTTCAGTGACACTCAACAACGGAATGATGCACAACACAGAATGATATCTACTACCACCTCATTAGGGCAGATGCCCGAGATGAACGCGGCACAAGGCCATTTCAAGTAGGAAATCAGAGCCCTTATGCTTTGGCAAAAATTTATTGGATATTTTTCAACAGACGAAACTCTGCCCTTTCGCGGAACCTCGTCTTGTTTCCTCTCCTCCCGAAGACAGAGACAATAAAAATTCTGCGCAAAGCAAAATGATATCTACTACCTCCTTACTAAGGTAGATGACCGTGACAGATGTGACTCAATGTCACTTAAAGTCAGTAATCTGAATCCTTAATCTCCGGCAAAAATTTATTGTCTATTTTTTTCTAGCAGAGACTCTACATATTTAGGAAGCATCGTTTGGGTTCCTCTCTGCCCGAAAGCAAAGAGTCCGACAATGAAAATTCGGCGCAAGGCAGAATGAAATTTACATCCTGGCCACTAGAGAAATTTACATCCTGACCGGGGCAGATGTGACACAAGGTCATTTAAAGTGGAAAATCCCATCCTTTAAGCTCGGGCAAAAATTTATTGTCTATTTTCCCCTTGACGAAACATAACACTTCAGCAGAGATTCGTCTAGGTTACTCTCTGCCAGAAGGCTGAAAGTCCCACAATGTGCCTGCGCAAGGCAGAATGATACCTGCTATCACCCTATAAGGGCAGTGTCCCAAGGAAGATGTGTCAAAAGGTCAATTAAAGTGGGTAATCGGAACTCTTAAGTTGGTCAAAAATCTATTATCTATTTTCTATTTTTCCCCAGATGAGACTCTACTCTCTGGCGGAGCTTCGTCTGGGTTCCTCTCCACCCGAAGGCAGACCGTCCGACAATGAAAATTTTGCGTGATGCAAAATTATACAGTGGAATCTGTCGTATGCGACCACCCCTACTGCCATCAAAAACTGGTTGCGTGCTGGAGGTGTTCCCTCACTAAATGCGCATGACCGATCTACGCCAGGAACGTATATTCCACTCACCAGAATATACATATTAGAATTTTACTCTGTAATCTGGTAATAAATAATGACAACATAAGATGGCCTAACTTTGAAGAAATTTATCCAGCATAATTAATTTTTAAAAATTTCAAAAATATTAAAACCCTATTTACAACGATCAACAAAATAGATTAAAATATTTATTCACAAAAGCCTGGGCTTTTAAAGGTCATTTATTGTAGTCTGTTTGTTTATGTTTTGTTTTTATTTGTTTTTGTGTTTTGTTTCTTTTCGTTTTTTTTTTTGTTTTTTTTTTGTAATGTAAGAAAATTTGCGACGTATACGGTTTCAGTTTCTTTTAGAAGTGTGATATTAGAAGAAAATCCGCGATAATACTTGGAAAAAAATAAACAAAGCTTGCAAAAAAACTGACAGCGATTAAGGTAGAGAAACAGAGAGAGATTGTAATCGATATACTTTGATTGAAATAGAGTAGATCGATACAGAAAAAAGAACGGAAGAGATATACATTGAAAAAGGGACATATAAATGCTATTTTCTCCTTCCCTGAATTTATCCAAGATGGTACAGGGACCGCGACAAATCTCTCGAACCTGTTAAATACATGTTCATGCAAACAGACGATGTTTTAAACTCGGGTAACGTATATTTCAACAAGTAATAACAGTTTGATACAACACTACAATAACAAAACAACGAAGAAGTTTTCCTGGCTCAGATCAAAGCAAAATGAAATAGATTATTCATTTAATTTCTCCTAATTTAGAAGTTGGAGGCGCACGGCCAAAACGGATTTTTTAAGCGGTCGTTTGATCAGTGATTTTCATTTTTTGATGTTAGTCACTGGTCGCGTTTGGAGGTAGTCGCACAATGGGGTTCAATTAACATTAGCAAATTGCCGATGCATAGAAAAACAGCAGGTGGTCGCTGACGAAGAGGGTCACATACGTCAGGTTTTAGTGTATCTACTACGTTCCCACTAAGGTCATTTAAACTGGGATATACGAGCCCTTACGCTAGAGTAAAAATTTATTGTCTATTTTTCCCCAGACGAGACTCTGCCATTCGGCGGAGCCTCGTCTGTGTTCCTCTCTGCCTAAAGGCAGAGAGTCTGACAATGAAAATATTGCATGACGTAGAATGATATCTACTACCTCCCTACCATGGCGAATGCCCTAAGTGGATGTGACACGAAGCTATTAAGAGTGGGAAATCCGAGCATTTAAGCGCAGGCAAATATTTATTGTCTATTTTTTCCTAGACGAGACTCCGATTTTCAACGGAGCCTCGTCTGGCTTCCTCTACGCAGAGAGTCCGACAATAAAAATTCTTCATGACGCAGAATAATATTTAACAACCTCCCCACTTGAGACAAAATGTGGCACAAGGTCTTTTTTATGTGGTTATGTGGGTAATCCGAGCCATATAGCTCGAGCAAAAATTAAATGTCTATTTTCCCCCAAACGATACTTTACCCTTCGGCGATGCCTAGTCTGTGAAGGCAGACAGTTCGACAATAAAAATTCTGCGTGACAAAATAATATTTAGTTGCCTTCCCACTTAAGACAAAATGTAGCAAAGGGCCTTTTTTATGTGGGCAATCCGGGCCACGGACAAAAATTTATTGTCTAATATTCCCCAGACGAGACTCTACCCTTTGGCGGAGACTCGACTGAGTTATTACTCTCCGCCCGAAGTTAGAGAGTCCGACAATGAAAATTCTGTGTGACGCATAATACACTCAGACTTCCAGCTAGGTTCGTTATATACTAAATATTTATGGTCACGTGATGTCAGTAGCACAATTTATTAAACGGTTACGCTTGTTCCCTGGAGATCCGTGTTCGACTACATGTGTCGGTATCGACACTTTCTTGCTACATAACAGAAATATCTTACTAGAAAACAAACCTTTGCGTCGTCTGTGTTATCACTTTTCAGTTAAGCCTTAAGAACGGAGTTATTTATTCTTATAATATCTGATATAGACCAAGCCACTTTTAAGTAGGCTAGAAGAGTCTCTACTTTTATCTTTTTGAAAATATCCTCTAGACTAGTCATGTTGTAAAACTGTTGACATATATAGACAAGGTCATCAGAGTCGTTTAGAATGTCTTACGTTTAATGCATCCTGACATGATAAGGAATCAGAAAAAAAGTTCAATTTTTATGAAAAATGTCTTAGATGTCTAAGTGTGCTCTATTCTGATTCTTAATAGGACGATTTCTTCCTTCCGAGAAAATGTCTGAGACAATGATCTCATTCTTCTAAATCAGTATTTCTCAGCCTTTATAAACAACGGCACACCCAGGAGCAGGTGAAAATATCACGACACACTTATCAAAATTTTGAAAGGGTATACATTTAAATGTTATGAAATCTCGGGGTTCTCAAAGAAGAGTCTGCAATGTAATCGATTCCAGTTTGGCAGCCCCCCTTCAGTCACTTTCTCACCGACATGATGTGGATTCCCTCTGTTTTTTCTATAAATATTTTCACGGCTTCTGCTCTTACGAGCTTTTATCTCTGGTGACTCCTCTACATGAATTTACTAGGGTTACTAGGTTGACAACTAGCCCCACCCTTTTACAGTCAAATGTAACCGCTATTCAATCAGTTTCTTTCTCCGCAGTTCCCGCTTGTGGAACTTCTTTCCGTTTAATTGCCTCCCAGATAACTGCAATTTCCAAGGGTTTAAATGAAATACCAGTTACCATCTCTGATTCCTATCTTCACCTTATCATTTCCCCGCCGCCCCATTTGTTCTTCGTCCTCCTCTCTATACTCTCTCGTCTAATCTTCTCACTGTTTTTTTTTTTTTCAACTGGAGTAGATAGACTAAACTGTCGCCCGGTTCACACTCCACCCACATCTATTGAACAGGTGAAGAGGCTCACCCCTTGTTTCCTGTTTAGGATGTGGTTTCCAGTTTTTCTCTTTTCTAATCTTCTCACTCTTATGTAGCCCCCTGCACATCAGTGGCGTTACCGCCTTGCTTGGGGTGATATGATTAAAAAAAAATAACACCTTGAACTTTAGTATTGCCATCCTTTCTCCGACAACTTCTGTATCTTGATCATCTTTTTTCTCGCTTTCCTCTCATTGTAACCCCCTGCACACCAGTGGCAGTACTGCCTTAATTTATTTCAATGTTTCTATGCAAGTTTTTTTTGCATCTTATTTAACGTGAAAACTGTGTCTAGATTTTTTTCACGATTTCGTCAATATTTCGCGGTACATTTAAGACGATCACACGGTACACTCGTATGTCGCCGTACGACAGCTGAGAATCATAGTCCTAGATTGATGGATTTGTTGTTTTGTTTTTGTTTGTTTGTTTGTTACGGCTTATCAATCTTTTGCCAATTATCTAAAACCAGAAAATCTTTTTAGATTGTAAGTAATCTTTTGCAAATAATAATGATTTACTGATACGTGTCCTACTCATTAACCCATAGTTAGGAAGAGAAAAACTCAGCATTCTAATTTTCAATTCTGTGCCGTTCTCCATTACACCGCCTTTACATCCAAGCTTACGGCTCTTGCTCCTCCCAACCAGTCAACCATCAAAACACGACGTTGTTTAATGTCGGTTATCGCATGAGAGCCGGTGTTTCAACCTGATATGGTCGTAAAGTTCTGAAATTCTCCTAGAATTGGTTTAATTTTGTAAAGTTTGTTGTTTTGATTGTAGTTATATAATTTTTAACACTTGTTTAGAATATATGAGTATCTACTTGTCTTTGAAGTTTTTTATAGGGTTTTTCACATTTGAAATGTTCATTCTTTTGCTACGATGCCATGGTTTTCATTTTCGTAGTTGCCAATATGGCTAGCTAGAAAACAGAAGACAGGTTTATTTTTGCTTTTTGCAGAGGACATTTCATCAGTTTAGTAATTTAATTATCATGCAATTAATTATAAGTGACGGCCATATGTTGAAGCTTTCGTCGATATAACACAAGCTAATGGTTTCTGTAAAGATTACAAATAGTTTACAGAATGTAAAAAGTACTCAAAATCAGCGACCCTTTCAAGCACATCTTCTTTGGCTATGAATATACACAGCAAATAATCCACACAATATACGTCCATAAAAAGTCATTTGCAACACGCGTACATTTTTTCCAAAAAGGGCGTAGTTGTTTGGTTACTTTCATAAGTTGAAATGAGATATATATATATATATATATATATATATATATATATATATATATATATATATGCGTGTGTAGCCATGCATGCTCAAACTAGTGTAAATGTACATTTTTATAAAATATCACACGTATACCGGAAGTCTTCTCGGATTACCAATGCTATGGATATTAGCTTCTTTTTTTTTCTTCTTCCTTCTCATATCTATAACTGCCTCCTATCAAGGTTGACACTGGGTGTAACAGCTAGCTTTTATAACAGCCCCGCGTGAATGGTAAGGTAATTATGAGGAATTGGTCTACTCAAGTTTTTACTCACTGCCTCCATTATCCGATAACATTCGTGGCATGACAGTAACAATTCATTTATTAAAATATCTGGTGAAGAAGAGGAAATTATTCACGCTTATTAAAATAAAAGTTGAGTCATGATCGCCTATGTCATGAATAGACATGTCATTAAGATAAAAAAAATTTAAAATTGCTTCATTTTTTTATTTTATTGGTTGTTTTATTCCATTTTATTCTTAGTTAATTGAATGAATGATAGTGCGGGTTCGTCAAAGACACTGGAACAGGGAACGCCATATCCATGTTCAGAATATTATCAAAAAAAGCAATTCAGTGAAGAAGGACGTGTGCCTGCTTTTTATAGACTACAAAGATCTGTTAGAGCTGCTCGGCAACCTTGACATATTCGCAAAAGACATTTATTAATCGTTTCACCCCAAGCAAGGCGGTATCGCCACTTATGCGCAG
The DNA here is from genome assembly GCA_037127315.1 of Ascarosepion bandense. Taxonomy (NCBI): domain Eukaryota; kingdom Metazoa; phylum Mollusca; class Cephalopoda; order Sepiida; family Sepiidae; genus Ascarosepion; species Ascarosepion bandense. Next base: position 2,843,475 of record JBBBDQ010001346.1, on the reverse strand, counting down.
GGGGTTGTATATAATAGTAAAAGTTTAAGCAGGAGGAAAGCGAAGAGAAAGATGAACCAGTGACATAGGGTGTCTGAAAAAGGACAAAAGAAGGATGGAAATAATGACGTGATGACAGTTAGTTACGAAAGTAGAGTGAGAAAGTAAAAGAACAAGACACACGGGATGATGTAGAAAGGACGAGGGAAGGACTAATGTGTGTGTGTGTGTGTGTGTGTGTGTGTGTGTGTGTGTGTGTGTGTGTGTGTGTGTGTGTGTGTCCGTTACCTATAGACTCTGCAACAGCTGAACTGATTTTCTTGAAAATTTACACAGTTGTACTATAAGCATCTGCGAGTGTTCTTAGGTAGGTTTTGTGTCGGGGTAATCGGTAATCGATAATCGAAAAAATCGGGTTATAGAAGGAGTGGTCCGATTTTAATCAAATTTGATACACTCATAGAGAAATACATAAGAAACAATATTCAGAAGTTTCAAGGTTGCAGTTCTTACAATAGTGCAGAAAATCGCTAATATATATATATAAGTCAAGAGGTTTGTGTGTGTGTGTGTGTGTGTGTGTGTGTGTGTGTGTGTGTGTGTGTGTGTGTGTGTGTGTGTGTGTGTGTTTATCTGCCTGTATGTCTGTATTTTTTCAGCCCTTTTATTTTAGTGTTTGCTTCGGGTCTGGCTCTAAGTAGATATAATTGTAGTTCTTAGTCTCAGACATGATACCATTTACTCAGAGGACTTATTTAGCCTTCAAAATTCAGTTTACGACGAAAAAAACTTATTTGATATCGATACCAGGAAATCAAGATTTGACTTACATCCATTCATTTTTCTTTCAGTCTACGGTTTCGCTTCAACTGGAACCAACTATTGCTTTTTAGTCTTTCGTGCCAACGTCCATAGAGTCTGAGCTCCAGGACCATGGATTAGTTTTAAAGCTTTCATTACATCCGAGTAACGCCGGGCTATACTGCTAGTACCTGATAAGTGTTCTAACAGAGGACGGAAAATGTGACACTGAAATCCGAAGTTGTACGGCCAAAGACGCATTCCAAAAGCTAAGTATTGAGAGACAGGAAAATTTCGTTGGAAACAAAGAAAAGAGTACTGGACTATTACGTGATATCGGTCCTCCTATATGGCAACGAATGCTGGACAATCACTTCAAAGATGAAGAAAAGACTCCAAGCAACAGGCATTTGGCTCTGGGTGTATCATCGATCAAGCATGTGAGCAATAGTGAGGTCTTGTAGAGAAAAGAAACAAAAAGGAAACTCATACTTAACATCATGAAGAGACAGCTGAAATTTCTGAAAGAAAATAACGTCTGGAAAATCTGATAGTCACAGAATAGATAGAGGGAAAAAAGGACAGGAAAAACAGCTGCTGGTATACTTGATGGACTTAAGCAAATGGATGATAAAACAGGCTTTGAGAGAAATAACAAGACAAAATATATTAAGAACCAGGGCAGGACAGGAAGATGTGGCTGGCCATGATCGCTTATGTCCTGAAGGAAAACGGAACATGAGAAGAATTGAATGACAAAGTAGAAAATCTATAAAAAGTAATTTTCTTATTGATCGAATTATATATATAATCAGCCGCAGAAAGTGTTGTTAGATATCCGATTCCTTCTAGCCAGGATTGAAACCAGACCAAATTTTCCTTACCTTACCTTTTCTCCTTTCTTCTTTTTCCTCCCTAACGGTCAAGATGTAAACCTGCTTTTAACTTAATTTTATCACTTTTATTGTTTCTCGCTTAGTTTATTGTCTTTGATGTGATGTGCCATTTACTACCAAGGCTGACCTGTTCGCTTTGATGAGGGTACATGTTTGATAACAGATGGAGGGTGGTTAGATTTTATCAATAGAATATAGAATTAGTAGGAATTCAGCAAATGAAGAAATATTTAATATATATAGCAATTTTTGCAATACTGCCTTAAAAATAGTGGATATAAAAACCCAGATATTAAATATGTAAAAGAGAAAAGTAACCCCCGAAGAAAAACAGGAATATAAATATTATCTGGTACATACCCCCTTTCAACCAAATGACTAGTAGTAAATTGGGGAAAAAATTCCTTGCTTTAATTAGGAAAAAATTTTCGGAAAAAATCCATTAAGTAAGATCTTTAATAAAAACACTATTAAATTAAGTCACAGCTGTATGAACAATTTAGAAACATCATAAAAAATCACAATAATGATATTTTAAAAAACTTTAATAAAATCAATAAAAACAACCTAATAACGGAAAATAACAATTTAGACAAGAAAAAATGTAATTTTAGAAACCCTATAGATTGCCCATTAAAAAACAGGTGCCTAACGGAATCAATCGTCTATCAATGCGAAATATCTTCAAAGAAAAATCCCAATAACATAAAAATTTATATAGGAAGTACTAAGAACACACTTAAACATTGAATTTATCGGCACAACTCTTTATTTAATTATAACAAGTACAAAAATAGAACATCCCTATCAAAATATCATTGGTATCTAAAGGAAACAAAAAACACCCACAATAGAATGGAAATTTATAAAAGAAGCTGAAACATTTAAGTCCTTAAATGAACTATATTCATTGTGTTTATACGAAAAATTATATATTATTAAATCACTTAAGAATAAAAATCTATTAAATAAAGGCAATGCGATAAATGTAGTATGTAAAGATTGCAAAAACTTCACATTAGAATATGAATTAAAAAAAACTCTAAATGAAATAAGATGCATATAACCAATAAGTGTTTCAGGAAAATTATTACTGACGAACCATCAAAATAAAGTAAATTGGAACATAAAATCATTTATAAAAAATTTTTCTCTTTACAAAATGTTTTACAATAAATAAAAAATAAAAAATAAATCGATATTAGAAAGATGGGATAAGGATAGCAGGAAGAAAATCAGAAAAAAGAAAAAACAAAAATGTTATTTATAATTCAAAGGTTTTGAAGAAATTAGAACTAGAAAAGTACTGATACGAAGAACAAATCCCTCTCTTTCTTCACCCCTCTCCTGTTTGCCAGAAGCGGAGACCAAAATGATAAAAAAAGCGTAAAGAACAGACTTGGTATTAAATGGGCACATCACATCAAAGACAATAAACTAAGCGAGAAACAATAAAAATGGAAAAAAGGAAAATGAAAAAAATTAGGTTAAAAGCAGGTTGACATCTCGACCGTTCGGGAGGAAAAAGAAGAAAGGAGAAAAGTAAGGTAAGGAAAAAAGGAGAAATAAAAAGAAAATATTACTTAGTATGTATTCTTTGGGGCCAAATTCCAAAATGAATCTTTGTTCTGATTAGTTAAAAGAAACACATGTAAATTTTATGTCTTCCCACATACATGAACAGCAAACCGAAGGTTTTTGTAGTTAAATGTAAATCATTTGCACAATCAACATCAAGCATTGCCTGATGAAGAGAATCTATCTCGAAACATAGAAATTTCCGTGTCGCAGTGTACAATTAATTAATAATTATATATATATATATATATATATATATATATATATATATATATATAAACAACAGTCTTTGTTATTATGGAAAGAATACATCTTAGATACTTTTTATGCATCCTGTCCTTTCAGGCGTTAACTAATCATGGTTCTTTACATTTCCCTATCTTTGGTAGTTCTAAGTAATATTTTGTTTCCTTACTATCTCTCTCAATCCTTGCTCGGTGACCTATTTGAAAAATCTAGTTAAGTAGGTTTAATTACTGCTTCCACCTGTCCCTCTCGCTTCAATTTGCCCTGTGAGTGTCAAATTTATCAAACCTTTTTTCTAATTATGTCTTCCAGAAATTGCAACTGTTTTGTTCCTGATTCTAAGATGTCCTTTTTCTTAAACCTTCCGCGTTGCTTACATGTTTCATGTTTCATGACATTCACCTCATCTTTCCATTGAAAACCACATCGCTGTTGACTTAAATCACCTCTTCATCATTGAGAAAATGTTCCAACATTCACTGCCATTATCTATTACACCACTAATACATTTAAGCCTACAGCAATTGTTATTCCTAAACGCTCACCTGCGATACTGATCAGCCTTGATGTTTCTTCGTTGATCCTACGGGAACCGTTGCTCCAACGCTATTTGGCCATGAGCAACTCTTATAAGAGACATGAAAATATGACTATTCATGGCCAACCAGGTTCCAGGTGTAGACTGGAATAATCAACTGCCAGGTGATCTGAAAGTCAGTCATGATTCAGAGACCTTGTCAAGCAAAGTGTTTAAACCCTGACTCTGGGACAACCTTGCCCCGCCCCTTTCCGTTTCCACCCCAGGCATGTTAGAAATGAAATTAAGACGGCACCCCGAGGAGAAAAGATAGTGAACACTTTATCGCTTCTTACTCAAATAACAGTGGCAGCCAATAAAAGTGTCAGTGAACAACAGATTTCTGTCTTTAATCGAATGATTTCAAGCATTACGAGGACTGATTCGTTTTTTTTTTTGGGGTTTTTTTTTTGTTTTTTTTTTGTTGTTTTTTTTTTTGTTGTTTTTTGGGGTTTTTTTTTTCAGAAACAGCGGGGATGTTCACCTGAGCTCGAACACCGACCAGCGGCGCCAGTTACAAAAAAGATAATATTCAATATTTACTTAACTTTTTTCATTTTCTCTTTTATTAATAATCACGTAATACAAGGCCCAAGGGTCACTCAAGGTAGAAGGTTACTGTTTGGATTTTTAGAAAGAGAAAGATAGCAGGAAAGTTACACAGCTAATTCTAGACTTGAAGAAGTCAAGATTTAAATTTTCTTTGTTTGAGTTTTGTTTAACGGAATATCAACCACTGTGGGTTATTTAATGCCAAAAAGGTGGGGTTTTAAGGTATTTTTTTAAAATTTTGATTATAATGAGAGGTTTGATTTTTTTATATAATCGTGTGGCCCCAAGCGAGGAATTTTACGGACACTGTTGTGTAGGGGGTTACATAGGAGGAATGTTGTGAGAAAGAATGACAGGTTACAGAGGGTGTCGGGAAGAGGGCATGAGAAAGAAGAGAATACTGATGAGAGTGGAGTGGAGGGAGAAAAGAGCATGAGAGAGAGAGAGGATGCAAGTTAGTGAGATAGGAGATGACTATTGACTTTACATTTGCATTCTTGAAGATTGTAGTTGTCGGGAAAGCAAATAAGCGGAAGGGAATTCCACAGGCGGGAAGTGCGAGAAAATAAGCTGTTGGAGTCGAATTAGCGTTTACAATTTATTGGTTTCACAGTAAAACGGTGGGACCTTGTTGCTAATCTTGAGGCACAAGGAAATTTTTATATAGTACTAGTAAGCTAAGTTCATCGGAGCAGAAGCCGTGAAAGTATTTGTAGAATAGACACTGCGTCGGCGAGAAAGCGACTGTATCATAGTTGCCAAGTCGAGATCGATCACATTACAGATTCTCCGTTGGATTTGGTCAAGGACACCTAGGTAGATAGCAGAAGCACCCGACCAGATATGGCAGCAATATTCAATGCACGGACGGATGGTAGATTTGTATATATGAAGGATTGTTTCAGACGTAAAAACTTCCTGGCCCTAAACAGAGAACTGACTTTCTTAGCAGCGAATTTAACTATGGATTCTATATACTTATTCCACTTCATGTCTGATGTGAAAGTTAATCCGAGGGAGACTAGCCTGATCCATGCTAATGCTCGGGAGGAACGATTGCCTGTGATGGTTAATAGATAGCAGCTTCGTTTTGGAAGCATTAAAATTTAGATTTAGATTTTAATGAAATTTTGTTTTTATTTTTTATTGGAGATAACTAAAAATGTCTTCTAGTTTTGTTTTCAAAAATGTTTTGCTGAGAATATTTTTTCCTTCAAAAATGTGTTATGGTAATAATTTCTTTCAAAAATGTATATATTTCTATAAAAGTTTATTTTTTGTAATTTCATAGTGTTTTGATCTCAGTTTAAGAGTTAACTATTTACCCATAGCTGGGACACTAACTCAGAGTCAGAGTAGACCTGGGAACAACAGCAATTAAGAGGTGGTTCCATCCTTCTCACAAACTCCTAATCAGAGGCGTTGTTGCCAGATGCAGTTTACTGTCATGCCCAGGATCCAAGATTTAAAAAGCGAATAAAGTTTTAGAATTCTCGATATACAGCCGAAGAAGACTAGAAAACTAGAACATTAAGCCCTAAACAGGAAACAAGTGATAAACGTCTGCTCCTGATTAACAGACCGAGAAGGAGTAGAGTCATAAACAAGCCCAAATGGAATTTAAAGATAAAATTGAGGGCCTATATCACAAAATATCCATGTCTAAATATAGCTTAGATGTGGTAACGGACCTAGAAAGTAGAGCACCCAGTGAGGATTGAACTCACTTTCTTCTTCTTTTTCTATGTGCCCTGTATTTTCAGGACGTAGGCGATCATGGCTTTCCACGTATCCCTATTCCTGGTGGCTCTTGGTACGCTTTCTCCTGTTATCCCACCAAAACCACGCTCTATTATCTACCTGCTCAGGCCCGTCAAATGTGCTACACGCTGCTTTTCTCTGTCTCTCATTCCTTCTATGTGACCTGTGAGTATCAGATTCTCAAAGCCCACCTTCCTCATTACTTATCCCAGGAACTTTAGCTGTCTTTTTCTAATGTTCAGTATTAATTTCATTTTCGTTTTCATCCTTTTCAAAAACTCATCATTACTCACGTGCTCGATCCATGATATCCGCAGCATCCTTCTGTAGAATCACATTTCAGTTCATTCAAGTTTTTCCTTCATCTTTGATGAGATTGTCTAGCATTCACTGCCATATTGAAAAACTGACATCACATAACAATCCAGTACTCTCTTCTTTGTTTCTAGCGAAATCTTTCTCTCTTAATACTCTCCTCAGTTTCTGGAATGCGTTTTTCACCCTGCCAATTCGACTTCGGAACTCTATGTCGCACGTTCCGTCTTCTGTTATAAGACAAGTATTTACATTTTTGTACCAGCTTTGATTTTAGCATCCCCGACCTATAATATTTTGGGTTCCTCTGCTGATGATCATGCATTCGGTTTTCTTGTTTATTTGTTTTTTTCTTTTCACTCTCTTCAGCTACCTTCTGTAAGAAGTCTTGTAGTTTCCTTTCCGTGTTTTCTTTCAGCACTGTATCAACTGCGTACCTTATTGTGATCTTTAATGACAAATCCTCGCATAACTTCTAGGGTCTTCGATTCTTAATTGACCAAGCAAGAGAAGCTTGCAAAGAATAACACCACGTCGAAATGACCTCATAGAGACTTAAAAAGAGTAGTTTTGATGCCTCACAAAACCAAAAGTATGGTCCACCCAGTGAGAATCGAACTTACTATTCAGTTGTATTTTATCTAGCAAAACAAGCTTGTTAACCATTACACCACGTCGAAGTATCTATGAATGTTGACGTCTAGAGATATTATTATTATTACCATTATTCTCTGTACCGTGTTCCTTCAGGGTGTGGATCATCATGGCTATTCACAATTTTGTAGTATTCGCTGTCCTTAACAATGTTTGTCCTTTAACTTTCTATTTAAAAGATTGAGGTTTCGTTGTCTTTAACACTGTTTCTATTCAAAAATTGGCACAACACAATCTTCCTATCCTTACATCACCATAGTATTTTTCTTAAAGCCCTTCTTTGTAAATATCTAAAAAATTTTGTTTTACTGAAGACGGATGCTAGCCGAATAAATTTCTCACGCGTATGAGGGCGTTATGTGGAGCTCTTCGGCATTGTCTGAAAGCTTCTTTGTCGTAGCGTCATAGAAAATGAAGAATAGAAAGCATCAATTCTAGTTTCCTGGGACGAGAGCAGATATTAGGGAAGGTATACAGTTGAAAAACTTCCGCTCCAAATGCTCTAAATGGTCGCAACAGATTACTAAACAAATCCGGTATTCGGTTCAAGCAAGCATGAAGATGTTACCATCTACGAAAGAATAGAAACAGAATACTGTGAAAAAAAGAAATGAAAAAATAAAAAAAATCGAGTTCAGATGTGTAAAGAATGTGAGACTTTTATATTAAATGGTTTTGCAAATATAATGATTGCCATGAGAAGAGTCATTAACATTCCAAGCTGGTTAGGACAATTACCCTCTTTCCTTGTGTTACTGATTTTGCGAACAGAGTTTCGATCCATCCATTCTACGATCTTCTTTTGATGACGCTGATAATGGGCAAAACTACATCATATGGAAAAGTCAAATGATACCACACCAGTTCACAAATGTTGTGTAGTCCATCCTCATCGGGACTCCCTTATTGTCTGCTAGTTTAACTTCCTATTCACAAGCCAGTTCACAAATCTTGTGTAGTCGATCCTCATCGGGACTTTCTATTTAATAGATTGAGACTTCGTTGTCCTTAACCATGTTTCTATTTAAAAGATTGACACAACATAATCTTCCTGTATCTACATCCTTACAGTATTTTTCTTTGAGCCCTTCTTTGTAAATACCTATAAATATCTGAACGTTTGTTGATGTCATCTCCGTTTTATTCTTTCTTAGAAGACAACTTGTTTCCCATGCACCAGTGTTGGACTACCACAAAGCACCCGAGGTGGCAGCAAGAGACAGACACGGGCAAAGATGATGCATGTACCGGCCTGTCCCAATGATGTTGATAATATGGCGGTTCCTTACCTCTTTGCTAGTATCCTTGCTCTCGTGTCATCCCTGTGATGTGCCAACATGGTCACGTATGACAGCTCACTGCTGACTGACTACCGCCTCCGGAGGAAGTGTTGAAAACTGTTTTCCAATGTGGCAGAAATTATACTGAACGATACCAACATTCTGAGAACTTAAAACGATTACTTGCTTAATATCTCCGTTTACAATTATTGCCACGTAACTAGAACAGTAGACAGTGCATTACTGAAACAAATTAACCAACAGTGTTTTTTATATTATTACCAGCCTGTTTTTACATTTACATAAAACGCGGCTAATCAAAATAAGTGTTGCGCAATTTGTTGTGATATTAAACTATATTACAATAATGTTCGCCCTTTACAAGGCCCAACAGCCACTCGAGGTAGGCATCTTCATGGGAGTCGATTCCACGAAATACCTGTTTGTGTGGAACTTAAATTTCAACTATAGAATCTGAAGGGAATGGGAGTGGTTCGCTATAAAGCACGTGACATGAAGGTAAGAACTGGTGGCACTAAAGAGCGTAATTCGTCTGAACTATGGAAACAGCGATATTGTAGCGATAGGCTTGCTAAGTTTCATCTGTGAGAAAGAGGTTGTAGCGTAGAAAATAAATAATCACCCACATGGCTACCTAGACGCTTTTCTTCTTCTATGTGCCCTGTCCCTTCAGGACGTAGGCGATCATGACTTTCCACGTTTTCTTATCCCTGGTGGCTCTGAGCACGCCTTTTCCTGTTACACCATGCAATCCTCGTTCCGTCATCCACCTGATTAGGTCCTTCAAATATGTTATCCGTTGCTTTCCTCTGTCTCTCTTTTCCTCTATCTGGCCTGTTAGTATCAGATACTCCAAGCCCTCCTTCCTCATTGCGTGTCCCAGGAACTTCAGTTGTCTGTTCCTGGTGCTCAGTATTAATTTCCTTTTTGTTTCCATCATTTCCAAGACCTCATCATTGCTCACATGCTCGATCCATGATATTCGCAGCATCCTTCTCAGCATCCATTTATTAAAACTGGAAAGTGAAGACTGGAAAACTCCTACCCATATACGACCACAGAACTCCATTTTTCAGCATATCGAAATAGTGGGCGCGAAGTTTCTCTCCCCCCACGTGGTGTAATGGTTATCAAACTCGCCTCACGAGAATCATTACAGTTGTGTAGCGAGTTCGAACCTCACTGAGTGCCCTATACGCTCGGCTTTGTGTCACATCTAAGCTGCACTAAGAAAATCATCTTTCATTTGGAAGTTCTGCTATGAGACTAACCTTCGGGGTACTTCTATCGTTCATTCTGAACATATCACAATCATAATAAACACTATATTATTATGATTCAATGTGATGTATTCCTTTAGGTTATGGGTGATCATGGTTCTTTGCAACTCCCTATTTTTCGATATCCGTATCAATGTTGTTTTTCTTTTCCTTCTCTGTTCTGGTCTCCATTTACACGAACACGTTAGGCAGATGACTCACTGCTTTCTTCTGTCCGTCTTACTTTCAATATATGTCCAATGAGCATCAAATTTTCAGGTTGTCTTATCTTATTATGATTCCTAGAAGATTCAGTTTGACTCTGCCTATTGTGGATCGATTGTTAGCAAGATGATATTCAGGATATATAATCATCAGGGTTGTGAGTTCGATTCTCGTGGGTTCCCCACTATTTTATATTCAATAACTCTTGTATTTTCTTTACAAGTAATAAGTCTATATCTTTTCAAACATTATTAAGTCTAAAACGAAAATAAAAAAATAAAGTCTGTATTTATTTTGCTCATCCAAGTGTGGCACAAGATGTTGATCTTGTTCGAATGAAGCGAAAGGCATGTATGAAATATGACAGCCGGTATCTCATGGAGATGAAATTAGATCCATATCAGAATTTCGAACGAGACCGTGCTTTCTTATCAGATGTTAACTCGCTGTCGATAAACCCTCAAATAAAAAATAAAGAATAAAGTTTACATTTAAAATTAAGCGAATATAGGGGCATGTCTTTCGTTACTGCATTTCTTTTTTACTGGTGCTTAAGAACACAGGTAAAAATCAATTTTAAGAACACAGGTAAAAATCAAAGAGCACCAAAAACGTTCTATTTAAGAACATCACTCAACTTTTCAACTTAATGTTTTCATATTGTAAAAATCCCCTTCTATTATAATAAAGATCATTGCGTATATATATATATATATATATATATATATATATATATATTCTTTCACGCTCGTGGAAAGAGAAACAATGACGAAGCAGTTCATTCCATTTACTACCATTTATTTAAAATTTACTACCAGTTATGAAAGCTATTGCTGCATGTTTGTTCTTTAACAGTGCCTTATTGTTCATTTTTTCAATAATTATGTCGTCGAGTAGTGAAGAATATATATATATATATATATATATATATATATATATAATATTAACTATAGCAACAACAATACCAATAGTAAAACTAGTATTAATCAAGCTATAATTTAAATCGTCGTGGACAACCTACCGAGAACGAACTCGGAGGGGAAAAAAGGGGAAGCAAAAAAAGAAACAAACGATGTACATGAACAAAAAGTCAAGCACTCGTAAGAAAAAAAAACCCAAGACGAAAACCCTAACACTAAAGCGCTCAATACCAAAGTAGAGCAAACAAAGACAGAAATCTAAACAAAGCCAACAACCGACCACGGTTTCGCCTAACGGCTCGTCAGGGAAATTGGCTTCATTGGAAATTGGTTGTTGGCTTTGCTTAGATTTCTGTCTATATATATTTATTTTTCTTTAATCTGAAATGAAAAAGCAGGAAGGTAAATTCCAAGAACCTGATCCTAATTAATATTACATTTTTTTTTTAATATTAAAAATGATACAGGAGGAGAGCCCAATGTACTTAAAATTACAGAGCCAATATAAATTAAGGTAAATTTTCAAAATTCAAAAATGTTGAATGAACATTTCAACATGAAATCTCTAAGAGAGAATTCACGTCTCCTCAGCAACACAGTTCCATTTCAAAATGAAGAAAAGTAGGGTTAAAAAGGGGAAAGAAATAATAAATAACGGTTAAGATTTGAGAAATATACGTCACAAAGAATTTTTTTCTAAAAGTCAGTCTATTTTTGGTTTTTACTTTGTAAGTGAAGAGATGGGAGAATGGCATGTCTCGCTTAATAGACAGAAAGAGTTAAGGAAATGGGAGGTCGTTAAATTGAGAATTGGGTTAAACAAGCAGAACAGAAAGGGAAGGGGCGGAATATAAAAAGAGTGCATAGAGAAAAATTAAGAAGGGGAAAAAATAAAGAAAGAAAAAGGAGAGAATATCAAATATCAAATAGAAAACACTCGATACGTGTCAAATACGTTTAACTTTAAATGTTTAAAAGGGTTAGAGATTTGGAAACTTATTTGAAAAAGTATATTTAGGGGAAAAATAAAATTAAAAATAAAATTAAATTAAAATTAAAATTAAAATTAAATTAAATTAAAAATAAGATTTTTAAAAATTTAATTAAGTTTATCTAATTAAAGATATGTTTAGGTATAGACGAACTAAATAACAATTAAAGAAAATTATAAATTTAAAATTTATTAAAAAGATATATGCTAACAAAGGGAAAAAGGGGTTTACTAAAGGAATCCATTAATTGCCTATCTTTATAAAATATGGATTCTTTGAAATGTTCATTCAACATTTTTGAATTTTGAAAATTTACCTTAATTTATATATATATATATATATATATATATATATATATATATATATATTAACGTGTTGTATATAAGCAGCCACACGCCAGTCACTGAGAGAACTCAATTCATTTCTGAAGAGTCTTATATATATGTGGCGTGTGTATACACTGCTTATATACAACACGTTAAAATTTCCCGTTTCTTCCATGCGCCTATGGCTTAGGGACGTTCAATCCCGGCCAGAAGCAAGTGGATGTGTCTAGCCTAATGTGCTGTGATACAGCGAAACAGGCTTGTATGTGTATGACTAATATATATATATATATATATATATATATATATATATATCCTAACCATTAAATGTCGTGTCTCTAGTAGTATATATAAATATATAAATATGTGAGTGTGTCTTCTGTCAAACTCAAAGGTTTGGATCATTTTGGGATTTTTTTATGTCTTAATGTAAGTCATTCAATAGTAGGTACATCAATATATATGTTGTTGTCATTTTCGATGGCATATCGATTTAAATTTTTTTTTTTAATCGTGTCACCCCAAGCAAGGCATTCCACTGCCACTATAGTGCAGGGGGTTACATAGAGTGATTAGGTATAGGAAATGTCAGAAGGAGGGTGATAGACGACTTAGGATGTACATAGGGAGAGAGTTGGAAAGAGTGGATGTGAGTTAGTGTGTTAGGAAGTGTCTATTGACCCTACATTTAAACTCCTGGAGGTTGTAGCCGTCGGGGAAGCAAGCATGCGGTAGGGAATTCCACAGGCGGGAAGTGCGAGGAAAGAAGCTGTTGGAGTAGAAATTGCGGTTACATTTCATCGGTTTCACTGTAAAAGGGTGGGACCTAGTTGCCAATCTAGTATCTCGTGCAAATTCACATCTAGGGGACACCAGTGATTTAAGTTCGTCAGAGCAGAAGCCATGAAAGTATTTATAGAAGAGGCTTTTGCTGTCATTTTTGACGGCACGATCCCACTCGTTTAATAAATAATTAGAATGCCAAATGCATTTACACGTCTGTCTGTAACGTCTCATCTCTTTCTTTTTTTTTTCTTTGATTATGTACATGTGTAGGCGCTTCTGTCACAATCTCTTCACTGTATTGTGCAGATCAGTTCCAACAGTCTTTATCCAGTGGCGACTGTGCAACTCTGAAAGTGGGAGAGCCACTTAGAGGCCAAGATTTTTCTGAAGAGGAGCCGAGCAAACTCAAGTAATGTCTTCATTTTCATACTACACCACTATCGTATACACTACTTAGGAATGAGTTTGTGTATATGTTATTTCACTAAAATTAAACGGAATAACTTTTCATTCCTAGTAGTGGAGCTCTAATCTGTTCTTACCCTCTTTTCCACTCACAAGAGAGGTTAATTTCAAAACAAAATCAAAAGATTCTTATTAACATCAATACTAGCAGAACAGTGAGATTTGTCTTTTCTGATATTTCCTCGACATTATTTCTAATTACCGTCTTTCTTGAGATATGAAAACATGACTATTAAGTCTCTTTGTCTCCGTAACAACATACCTGTTTCTATCTCTCTGGTTGTTTTATTTTGTTTGTTTTTCTTTCAGACTGGTCTCTGTATGTGTCCTTAAAAAGCTAAATGAAAAATAAAACGCAGGGGGAAAAGTGCTAAAGATCCAATCTTATCAAGATCAGAGACTGTTCAGTTTCACAAATTTTCGAAGCTTATAAAAGTGGGAGGGCAACAGAAGGGTCAGCCAAAATCGCCACTGCCTTTACTCAGCACACGAGTTGGGAATATCTCGCGCATTGCACTAAAGAGTAAGAGTTGGATTATTCTGACACTAGCGAATGAGTAGTCACTTGAACTGGAAAAAATATGTACGAGTGCGGGTAGTGAACATAAAACTGAGACAACTACTTTAGGTAATCAGTGAGCAGGTCGACCTCATTCCCAATTTTCATATTTTGTTTTGCTTCATTTGTTTGTTTGTTAGGTGATGTAATGAATATGCATACATCTTGGTTTCCTCTCACAGTTATATGATTGGCTGGGGTCAGCCATAAATACAGACTAAGGCAGGGACACCTAGGACTACGCCTATTAGAACACCTATTGACTACGCCTATTGCATAAGTCTATGCCTAAGCATACTGCATACGACTACGACGAATATCGTTTCATTAGGGCTACTTGCTAGATGGTCCTACCCGGTAACATTTGCCAAAACCGCTTATCTACTTCAAATGATATTCCATTCCAGGACATATCATTAGGTTATTTTTATTTTACTGCCTCGATTTTTTTAATTCTGTAAAAATTATGATTAAACGATTTGCAATCGATAACCGGTACGAATAAAAATAAATTTTAAAAATGGCTTAAAATTAACTTGAAATGGAACCAGATATCTCGTGACACGTAGTAGAAGTGGTGTTTCTTTGGGATGGTTTAAATTCAGAGTTTTCTTTCTCCTAGACCGGTAGCCACCCAAGGCTATAGAACTCAGACTGTCCTGCTATTTTACCCAAAACTTGGGGGAGAATAGATGAATTTATACCTTTCCCAAAGGTATTAACACATGAATGAATGTAACGAATCCAACTGGAATTCGAACTCGGTTCTCCGATTCCTCAATCCGAGTCGCTGTTCATTACTAAACCCTGCCACCATTAATGAAGAACATAGTTATGAAATGAGTGCAACATTAGGTCATAGCTGAGGCGTAGCCGTAAAAGAATCCCACCATATTTCTGAGAACGAAGAAAACTCAACACAGACAAATGAAATGAAGTAATAATTAAGAAAACTGCTCCAATTTTTGCCTAATTTGATTATTTTACAATTATTATCTCTTAATTAATATCTCATTTAAATTTCTCACCGGAATTGTGTCCTTTACGAATTCATATCTGCGTTTTTATTTCTACTTTATTTATTCGGTCATTTTTGCAACTCTATATTCAGGAGAGAAAAGACATCTTTTCTACTGTAGAGTATAACGAAACACACTTCCTGATCTTCCCTACTACTGTGACAATAGACTGATCCTAGATATCAATATGGCAAGTAGCCACATTTGAAAAGGATTTGATTAGTAGTTCACAATGTGAATAATAAATAAGTAAATAATCACAGTAATTTAATCGGTGTTCCACCCGTACACAACCTCGTCAGATTCTCTGCCTCTGAACGGAGGAAAACTCAGACTAGGCTCAGCAAAGAGCAGAGTCTAATCGGAGGAAAAAAAAGACCGGTACCTGACCCTGCCTTGTGCAGAGTTTAATAGAAATTTTTGCATGGGCTTAAGGGAACGGAGTTCCCACTATAAAATGGTCTTGTGCGCATTCCGCCTTAGTAGGGCGGTAGATAAATAATCAGTGTTCCACTCGATCACAACCTTGTCAGACTATACCTTTAGTAGAAGAGAAACCCAGACGAGGCTATGCCGAAGAGCTGAGTCTCGTCTGAGGAAAAACAGATAGGAATCCATGTTCAGCTTGTTAACCATTAGTTTATAACAATATCACATCTTTTTTTAGGTGCCAGCAGTGGTTCGTTTTTGGCCAGTACCAATCGGTCTGAAACCAATTCAGAAGCGGCAGGTATCGTGTGGTCAGACTCAAGCTACGTCTCAGTCCGTTCTCATTGTCCCCGTGTACTAGTGAACATACTCGTGGAAGTCGATGACATAGACTTTCTGGTGAGATTGTATCAATCGTTTGCCGATTTCATCGATCCGGAACTGCGGCTCATAAAGGTCATCGAACGCAGCAGTGATTTCTTCAGTCGTAACGATCGCCTCGTGCAACGAAATAAGTATGAACACATGCCTAGTCTCGCTATATTACTTTTTTACACGAAGCATCAATCAATCAGTACACGACCTTAAAATACCGAGATTATTTTCTCCAGCGTCCTTGGAAATTACACCACAAGGAACTCCTTTTAACAGAAAGAACTATATACCATATGCAAGGTCTACGGTAAATGTTTGTTTCGATCAGTGATTGTGGTTAGTTAAGTTTAGGATAAGAAAGATGAAGACTAGCCTTCCCCATCCCTACTTTTGACATTGTGCCACATTTTTAAGAAATTCGTAGTTAGAGAGAGTATCGAAGAAGCAGAAGTCAAGGTAGAGGAAACAATGAAAAAGAGGTTTATTAAATTACTTATAAATAGAACGGAAAAACTAGAGTAAATGATCTACGCCATCAAATGATAGCGGGACACACGAGTGAATCAAATGCGTCTTCGTCAATGTGCTGTGTCCCTTCAGAACATAGGTGATTATTAGGACCACCATAAAAAGGGTCAAAAGTTATCTCCCCTGGACCATTCATGGGAGTCCGTTCCCTAGCTAATAGGTGCATACAGGGAGACAAGAAGAAGGGACTTCCGGTAGAAGCCCTTAACATGGCGTGCAGAACTTTTCCAGGCTCTCTATAAACACAACTTTGTTCAACATCCACAACATCACGTTTCTACAATAATAAATTCCTTAGTTATTTCCAATACTCAGCGAGTGCCATTTTTCCATAACCGTTTTATTTTGTCATGTTAAAAACATAACAGTGATCATGGCTCTCCATACTAATCATGAATGAACTTTTTGTAAGGGCTCTTCTAAATTATTAAGAAGTCTGAATTTCTGCAATGTGGACTATCATTTTTTACATTATTTAAAGTCGGACTAATATACTCTGGTCCTTATTAAGTGTCTGTCGATCCGCGCAACCTGCAGAAATTTTCGAAAAGGTACATGATTTAATCTACAGAAGTTATTGAACAACAGAAATGTCGTTCTACAGAAGGATGCTGAGCAGAGACTAAGTTTTAGGGAAACAAAAGAGATAATTCTGCTTAGCATCAGGATGTGAGAGTTGATATTCATAGGGCATATAATGAGGAAAGACGGGTTGAAAAATTGTATACCCACAGGACAGACTGAGAGCAAGAGGAAAGGAGGTAAAGCACGCATCTTATGGCAGAAGAAACGATAGTACAAAGTCAGACTGAGTTTCAACTAGATTACCAGTAACTGAGCATTAGTAATTAAATAAAGTGTTCAGTCAAAATTTCCTAGAGTTTATCAGGATCAAATGACACCTGAAGAAGGCGGGGAGCACAACGGTCGAAACGTTCTGATGATGATAAAAAAGGTGACTTCAGGTAATGAAAATATTATGAACAACTTAATTACTTCAATTTCTCCATCTGATTATGTCATGGCACAAGTAATAATAGATACAGAGTAAAAGGTTTATTCCTTGTTTCCGGTTTTCAATTGTGTTTCCGATTCCTTGTAAAGTCTACTTCAGCTCTATACTTCAAGGTCTATGTCTTTTATTTGCTAATTATTTCTTCTTCTTTTATGTGCCATCTCTTTTCAGGACGTAGGCGATCATGGCTTTCCACATCTCCCTGTCCCTGTTGACTCTTGGCAAGTTTTCTCCTGTTGCATCATGCAACCCTCGTTCCGTCATCCACCTAATCAGGTCTTTCAAATATGTTATCCGCTGCTTTCCCCTGTCTCTTTTTCTCTCTATCTGGCCTGTTAGTATCAGGTTCTCCAACCCTTTCTTCCTCATTGCATGTCCCAGGAACTTCATTTCTCTCTTAATGATGCTCAGTATTAATTTCCTTTTCGTTTCCATTCTTTCCAACACCTCATCGTTGCTTGCATGCTCGGTCCATGATATCCGTAGCATCCTTCTGTAGAACCACATTTCCGCTGCTTCCAGTTTTGTCCTCATTTTCGATTATATTGTCCAGCATTCACTTCCGTATTGAAGAACTGACATCACATAGCAATCCAGCACTCTTTTCTTTGTTTCTAGTGAAATTTTCTTGTGTGTTAGTACTTGACTCAGCTTCTGGAACGCGTCCTTTGTCATGCCAATTCACGTTCGGATCTCTGTGTCGCACTTTCCATCTCCTGTTAGAACATTTCCTAGGTATTTAAATTTTTTTTTAAACAATTTCTTTGGAATTATGTTATATTCTTCAAGGTCAAATCGATCTAATTTTACTAAATTTGAATGAAACATAAACATATGCTCTCAACAGATTTTCAATTAGATTTTGATCTGGACTCGTTGATCGCGTCTTCAGTCGATTTCTTTTCAATTAAACGTGTACGTTTAGGTTCATTATTATATTGGAATGAGAAACGTCGTCTTCCCAAATGCTAACTAGTAGAATCTATCAGAATCTTTCAATTTCATGTCAGTTGTAAATGTATAATCCAACATGTATAATCCAACATGTATAATCCAAATGTATAATCCAAATGTATAATCCAACAGGCGCAATCCGTTACTCTTCTGCTGGGTTAGTATCAAAACTGGAGCTGTTGAAAGTCAAAAAAGATTCTCTCAAAAACTATTCACAAATTACAAGTACAACCCGACATACACCTGTGTTTCTTTTCAGGATGAATATCGACAGAGTTTCCTCACAACCTCCGAGGCTTACTAACGTTTGACTTTTTATCATTCTTCTAACCACCGTTGCGCCATTCATTCACAAATTCGTCAACTGAATGATCCAATACCCAATGACCCTTTTGCCTTCGATTTGTCCGGTGATAAATTATTCATTTTCTTCAGCATTATGTTACAGAGACATTTTGACTATATCTTCCTGATTTTGAATTTTTGTCTTTTTCTTTCCTGGTTCACAATTTGTGTCTTTCTTTTTTCCTGATTCTAAATTTGTGTTTTTTTTTCTTTCCTGATTCTTACTTTATATCTTTTTTCCTGATTCTGCATTTGTGTCTTTTTCTTTTCTGATTATAAATTTGTTTCTTTTTTATTCCTGATTCTAAGTTTGTGTCTTTTTCTTTTCTGATTATAAATCTGTGTCTTTTTCTTTTCTGATTATAAATCTGTGTCTTTTTTCTTTTCTGATTTTAAATTTGTTTCTTTTTTATTCCTGATTCTAAGTTTGTCTTTTTTCATTCCTGATTCTAAATTTCTGCTTTTTCTTTCCTGATTATAAATTTGTGTCTTTTTCTTTTCGATTCTAAATTCGTGTCTTTTTTTCTTTCCTGATTCTGAATTTGTGTCTTTTTTCCAGGTTTTAAATTTGTGTTTTTTTTCTTTCCTGATTATGAATTTGTTTCTTCCTTTTTTCCTGATTCTGAATTCGTGTCTTTTTCTTTCCTAAAATTGTATATTTTTAAATTCCTGATTATAAATTTGTGACATATTTCTTTCCTGGTTCAAAATTTGTGTCTTTTTTCTTTCCTGATTCTAAATTTGTGATTTTTTCTTTTTTGATTCTGAATTTGTGTCTTTCTTCTTTCCTGATTGTGAATTTGACTTTTTCTTTTCTGATTCTAAATTTGTGTCTTTTTTCTTGCTTCTGAATTTGTGTCTCCGTTCTTTCTTGATTCTAAATTTGTCTTTTTTCTAATTCTAAATTTGCGTCTTTTTCTTTCCTGATTCGAAATTTGTGTCTATTTTTTACTGATTCTAAATTTGTGTTCTTTTCTTTTATGATTCTGAATTTGTGTTTTTCTTTCCTGATTCTGAATTTGCTTCTGTTTTCTTTCCTGATTCTAAGTTTATGTCTTTTTTCTTTTCTGATTCTGAATTTCTGTCTTGTTTCTTTCCTGATTCTAAATTTCTGTTTGTTCTTTCTTGATTTATAATTTATGTCTTCTTTCTTTCCTGATTCTACATTTGTGTCTTTTTCTTTCCTGATTCTAAATTTCTGTTTTTTTTCTTTCTTGATTCTTTTTTGTTTCCATTTTTCTTAAGATCTTACGTCATCCGTCCATATTACTTTCAGCATCTTTCTGCAGAAAGACATGTTGCCTCAAGTCTTTTCATCATCTGTGAAGAAATCGTTCAGCATTCGCTGTGATACAGGAGAAATGAGTGAAATTAACAACAACCGGCTTATATAAAAACCTTTTAGTCAAGAAAAATCGAAGAATTGTGTAAGTTCTTGGGAATCAACCCTGTATCTCTTTTGTAATCAAGTTAAACACTTATCGTTTTCAATTTGGCCACGAGAGACCATCATGAAGAAACAAACTTCAGTTTATCTATTTAAAGTAAGTAAACGTCGTGTTCGGACTCCTAAGACGAATCTATGCCAGGTAGCTTCAGGTGTGCATGCCAGGAAAATATATTATCAACTTTCAGCATAACTAAGAATTATAAAAAAAAGATACAAAATGAATATGCTTTCCTGAATGCTACAGCTGTAATCTCTTCAGGTCAAAGGTCAATTGTTACCTATTCCCTACATCCTCAAAATATTCACTCCTTATACTTACATTAATTTTACATACATCATAAGTAACCCTCTACCTTGAGTGCTTCTTGAGTCTTAATTTGAGTAAAATAAAAATCAATGTAAGTAGGCGAGGTCTTATAAACCTTGATAATGGTCTGTAAGTCAGAAAAACCCTATCTTTTGGTTATTTTAGTACTGAATTTCTCATCAGCGGTCAATGTTCCAACTCAGCTAGCATTTAGAATGCTGATTTTAAAAGTCACCTTACTTTTCCTTTTCGGAGATCTGGAATGAAAGATAAAATATAAAATAGTTGTAATATACTGGAAGACCACCAAAGTAGATATATTTGCATAGCACTGCCTAAGAAGTCAGGTGCAGACAAAATTCGTCGGTTAATCAGTCTAATGAGCCATATAACAAACTTAAAATCCGAATTCTGAATAATAGAGCGTACGAGAAACAGACTGGAAATACGAAAAGGACAGCACAGGTTAGTTAAAGACACTTGAACAAGGAATGCGATATTCATGCTAGAATGGTGTCAGAAAGAGCAATACAAATACAGAAGGATATATACCTATGTTTTATAGATTATACAAAAGTGTTTGATAAACTACGACACAAAGAACTGTTGGAACTGCTGGGAAACCTTGACATATATGGGAAAGATATTAGGATATTCCATAACGTATACTGGCATAAAACCGCCTGTGAACGGATAGAAAATTAATTCAGTTAATAGACTAAAGTAAAAGGGGGTGTAAGACAAGAATGTGTCTCCTCACCAGACTTATTCAATCTATACAGTGAGACAATTCGGAGAGAATCGGAAGTCCTAAAAGAATTTAGTATTTGTGGCCACAATGTTAACATAAGATATGCAGATGTCAGTATTGATAGCAGACACAGAAAGAAAACTACAATAACTCCTCTAGAATGAAGTGAAGAAAGCGAAAAGAAAAGATTAAACATCAATTGCAAAAAGACTAAATGACTGGTTGTTAGAAAAGGAACAGCCCAAAATGCAAATTACGACTTGGTGATACGAAATTAAATAAGTACAACAATTTAAATACCTGAGAGTTGTTTTAACAAAGGACTGAAATTGCGACATTGAAATCCGAAGTCATATTGACATAGCCAATGATCTCTTCTAAATATATTTCTCAATTTTTTCTACAAATATTTTCATGGTAACTGCTTTGACGAGATTATTTCCCTGGTTCTAATAGATTGGCATCCAGGTTCCACCCCTTTTACCGTTGAAATAGTTAAATGTTACCGCCATTTCTACTCCAAACAGTTTCTTTTCTCGGACTTCCCACCTGTGGAACTCCCTCCTGTTTACTTTCTTCCTCGATAGCTATAATCTCCAGAAATTTAAATGCAACGTCAATTGCTATCTATCTTCTTGAATTTCATTCACTTTTATCCTTTCTTCAATACCCATTGTACCTAATCTTTTTTTTTTCACTTACCCCCTGTGAAACTCTGTTCTGTTTACTTGCTTCAATCTCCAAAAATTTAAAGGCAACGTCAATTACCATCTTCTTGAATTCCGTTCATCCTTTATTCTTTCCTTTAATACCCGCTGTATCCACCCATTGTTTTAATTCCCGTCTGTGGAACTCCCTTCCGTTTACTTGCTTCCCTGATAGCTACAATCTCCGAAAATTTAAATGCAGCGTAAATTGCCAACTATCTTCTTGAATTCCATTCATCTTCTATCATTTCTTAAATACCCACTGCACCCACTCTTTTCTCTTCATGTAACCTACTGCACACTAGTGTCGGTCCCGACTTGCTTAGTGTGAAATGATTAAAAAGGGCTAAGCGATGTATTAAGAAACAGAACAATCCGTTAGAAAGAAAAACGTATACTGAATGGTCATATAAGTCCTCCAGTATGTTAGTGAATTATGGAAAATCTCCTCACAGATAAACAGGAGACTTGAAGAAAAAGGAGTGTGGTTGTAGAGAACAGAAAATATAGCATCTTTTCGTGGGATAAGCATATTAAATATTACTAGTGGTCAGTATTCTTGCGTTGATAAAAGTTAAATTTTCAAGTGTTGATTTATAAAGAACGGCCTGCCCATTTTGAAAGATTAGAACTGCCCAGCATTTTCTGCCGCCATTTCAACTACTCCGTCTTGTGTCATGTTAAACTTAGTAGGGAGCGTTAGCGAACATCCACTCGTGAAAATAATGCTACTCATTTTGCAACATATTTAATATTTTAAGCCGCTTTGTGTCGCCTCAATAAATATTTAAGAAATTAATCGATATAAACTAATTTGGAAAGTTAAAAAGACAAACTCACAATGTTTGCAAATTTAAACTAAATAAAAGGTTTTGGCATTTCAAAGTTTAATCCATCTCACATTTATCACTTAATCACGTCCGCCCTGTCAGCTGAGGCTTCAGAAAACGCCGACTGCACCTCTGTAGAGAGGTAACCCTAACCCCAATGAGAAGTCCTGGTTTTGGTGGTAAACTACATCTGGGTCATGATTTTGACGATAAACTGCATCCGGTTCCTGGTTTTGACGATAAACTGCATCCTGCAGCAAGGCCTCTTATTGGGAAGTTTTGAAGAACATGAAACCACCTTTTAATTTCTGTTGTTCCTAAGCTATGAGCAAATACTTAACTCCCAAACTGGGGTCAAAACACTATGAAAGTATAAAAATAGATTTTATGGTGAAAAGACTGTGGCTGTCAGGGAAGCAAGTATACGGAAGTAGAAGCTGAGGTTACATTTGATTTGTTTTACTGTAAAATGGTGGGACCTACTTACTAGTCTAGTAACTAGAATATATAAATGCAGAGAGGACACTAGGTTACTAAGCTCATCAGAGCAGAAGCCGTGAAAGTATATGTAGAAGAGACAGAAGACATATTACGTCGGTGAGAAAGTGATTAGAGATGAGCTACCAGTTCGGGATCGATTACATTGCAGATTCTCCATTGGATTTTGTCAAGAACCGCGAGATAAATAGCAGGGGTACCCGACCAGATGTGACAGCAGTATTCAATGCACGGGTGGATGGTAGATTTATATCAGCAGATTTAGCTGTGGATTCAATGTAGTTATTCCATTTGCGGTCAGCTAAGAGAGTTAGGCGGAGGAGACGCAGTGTTTTGCTTTCAGGGAGACTAGTATTGAGCCATGCTGATGGGGGTAGGAGCGATTGTCTGTGATGGTTAATGAATAGCAGCTTCCTTTTGGAAGCATTAAATTTTACTATAAATAAGCACTGTTGGTATTTTTACTATAAAAATGTATTACGATACATTCATATTGTTTTGTTTTGGTTTGGGTTTCACTATTTGCCCTTAGGTAGGACACCAACAGATGCTACATCCAGATTAGGGTGGATCTGGAACTATGGCAAATAATACGTTGCTCCTCAAGGGTACTGAACCAATTACATGCTTATGTGGCAGCGTAGATGTGTATGTAAAGTGGATTATTCGTTATAGTGAAGTGCATGTGTGTTAAAAAAGATTATTTTGATTTAGCTTTGTTAGATAGCTCACTATAAGAAGGGCACAAAACAAGAAAATCAAATTGTAAATTAAGCAAATTTATATACATATAAATCAATTAACGTTTTTACACATAAAAGTAATGTTTTTGCTTGATACAAAGTCGTTTAAATGTTCGTAGTAGTCCTTGCAAGAATGAGTTTATGTGTACGTAGGCTGGAACGTATGTGTGTATGTATGTATGAGCGTTATTATTAGGTAGGAATTTCTTTGAAGTATTTGCTCAGTTTTAAATGGTTCCGCTCGGTTATCCAGTATAAGTAAAAGCAGACGGGTGAACCGTGAGAATAAAGAGGTGAGAGAGAAAGATAGTAATAACGATCGTTCCACGTTTGTCAAATTACGCTCGTCTCCTTTCTATCTGGCGACAGTCAAATTTACTCAGTCTTTTATTTTGTTTGTGGCCTCCAAAAGGTCATTTGGAAATTCACTACCGGATGTGATTCCGGCCTTTCCATTGGACGACGAACAAACTTCGCGTCGGCTCACGAAAAGGGTCCGTTAAAAGAAGTTGTTTCTGATAATTGAAGATTATTTGAATTTTGTTTTTAGATGTTTCCTAGTTTTCTATTGGCCGAAAAACATTTCGCATCAATGTGTGAAATTTCACGTGCTTTGCTTTTGGATTCGCTTTTGCGTGTGTGCTTAGCAAGGTTTTGTAAATTCCAGTAAATTCGTTTATTTCTAACAATATCAATGAGTCAGTGCTTGGCATTTGAATTTTAAATCTCGATCTTGTTTTGTTCACTACATATGTAGGAACTTGGCTCATGCTTTTTTAAGGGTATTAACCCAAAAGTTCAAGTAGATGCTACTCAGCTTTTGTGCACGCACATGCTTGTGTTATGTTAGAATTGCAGTGTTACGTGTGTTTTATGCATTAGTTTTGTTGAGGCCATATTTTGAAATACATTTCGATTTCTTTAACAGATTTTAGGATATTATATGGATTATTGTCATAAAAGAGTTCTTTTATGTTGTAGTTTTGATGAAGTTATATTTTGGAATACAATTCGATTTCTTTAAGAAATTGTAGGATATTATATGGATTATTGTCATAAAAGAGTTCTTTTATGTTATAGTTTTGATTAAGTTATATTTTGGAATACAGTTTGATTTCTTTAAGAAATTTTAGGATATTATATGGATTATTGTCATAAAAGAGTTCTTTTATGTTGTAGTTTTGATGAAGTTATATTTTGGAATACAGTTTGATTTCTTTAAGAAATTTTAGGATATTATATGGATTATTGTCATAAAAGAGTTCTTTTATGTTGTAGTTTTGATGAAGTTATATTTTGGAATACAGTTTGATTTCTTTAAGAAATTTTAGGATATTATATGGATTATTGTCATAAAAGAGTTCTTTTATGTTGTAGTTTTGATGAAGTTAAATTTTGGAATAAAAGCAATTAAGACGTGGTTGCAGGCTCTTCAAAACCTTCAATATCCCGATCAGTGGCCTTGCTATCTGATGTAGTTCATCGTCATACCCAGGACTATAAGGTATTCTTCAATCTGTGCTTTATCTTGGAGGAATTGTAGGCAATTGCCTACAGAATGTTTGTTCAGTTTCAATGACTAAAATACATCTTACGGGATAATTTTGTAATCAAAAGCTTGCTCAATCCAACAGTCTTATAGTGCTTCCTGTAAAATGAATTGATGCTGCATACATAGCGATTGACTCATTTTAGACGTCACTTTTCGCACCACTTCCGTCTCGTTTCGGCATCCATCTCCCCTAAGCTGATCCTTGAGACCAACATTAGATTTCATAGATATCAAGATATGAATATATGGACTAGTCCTCACATTTTACTTTCATAAAAGCATTTCTCTTTTTCACTGGAATGAAATTAGAGACAAAATCTGCCCACTGAAAAACATGTTCACACCCCATATGTGACATGAAAACATATATATATAACCTTATTTATAAATGGAACTTTGTGTGTGTATGTGTGTGTGTGTCCATTACCTATAGACTCCGAAACGGCTGAACTGATTTTCTTGAAAATTTACATAGTTGTACTATAAGCGTCTGCGAGTGTTCTTAGCTAGATTTTGTGTCGAGGTACCCCCGATAAATATCGAAAATCGATAATCGAAAAAATCGGGTTATAGAAGGAGTGGTCCGATTTTAATCATATTTGATACACTCATAGTCTAAGACATAAGAAACGATATTCAGAAGTTTCAAGGTTGCAGTTCTTACAATAGTGCAGAAAATCGATAATATATATATATTAAAGGCAAGATGTTTGTGCGTGTGTCTGTTTATCTGTCTGTATGCCCTTTATACAAATCTACAATTTTATCACCAAACTTCATACAAATATTCTTTAGGCTGAGTCTGAGCTCCAGGACCATGGATTAGTTTTAAAGCTTTCATTACACCCGAGCAACGCCGGGCTATACTGTTATCATATATATATATATATATATATATATATATATATATATGTTACGGAAATTAACGAAATTTAACGAAACTTGGTTATAAGCAACCGACAATTTGTAATGAATTATTTTGAACATTATTTTTACCGATACTCGTATTTAAGTAGATATTCTGTTTTTAATTAAACAGTATTTTATATTTATATCTACCGGCCTGATTATTTCACGATAAATTTTTATGACGAAAATGTGTGCAGGATTCGAACCTGCGACCCTTATTGCATGGGGGAAGCATACCATTTGATCTGGTACCGTCTTGACCACTCGACCATTGACCGAATTTATATGGAATTTATAGAAAAATGTAAGAAAGATTAAAATACATAATTGTAAACTAAAACTTGGGATGTGTGTTTTGGTGCATTGGACAGAGGCTCGGAACCATAAATCGAAGATCCGAGTTCGAATGACAGTCGAATTCGTTGCCTTCACTTACGCACAAATACCCTTGAGAAAAATATTAATCCGTCACTTTCCCCTCGAGCTATGGGTTAAATAATAGAACAGATTGTGTTCTATGGATTGGTTGGCGACTATTATATCGCAGAAAATAATGGCAACCTTCTGCAGAAAAATTGCGAGACATGATCACCCAATCACGTATAGCACTTAACTGACTGACTGAAAGGATGGGTACCCTGAATAAAATGAATATAATCTGGAAATCTAATCTACCGTAGAACCTCAAACGGGGATACTTTCGTGCTAATGTAGAGTTGGTTTTAATGTCACTTTTTGAATAATAACTAAAACCCTAAGTCTACGCGGTGATGAAATATAAATTCAGATGCTGAGATCTACACTTGGCATCTCTTTGAGAGAGAAACAAAGATTGTACGGTGGATAATAATTCGTCGCACGTAAGGACGCGGAGATGCTTTTAGACACGATTTAAAGTGAAGACTTGGGCATCTCCTGTCCAAATCTGGCAGAATTACTCCATTTCCGCCTTGGTCTGGCCTTTTACTGGAATATAGAAGAATTGATATTACATAACAGTTTAGCGTTATTTTCTTTGCTTCTAACATATGTTTTCTGTTTCTTAATACTTTCCTTAAATTTTGAAAAACTTGTTGCGCTACCCCAATACGGATTTTCAGTGTCTCATACCCCTAAAACAGCTCTATAGATCCATAGTTATTATTCTACGAATGCAGAATGCACTTTCTAGGACAACTGACGAGCAAAACTAGAACTCGCGAGTGATCTACTTGTTCTGGACACTTAGCTATGACACAAGTCGGCCTGATAGACTCATGAATGTCCCAGCTAGATCGACTAAATAAAATAATAACGCTTGGGCAACCGGATTAAATGACTTTCTACATTTTCTAAGTGTAAGACAGAAAATATTGACACCATAAATAATGATAAAAAAAACGGCAGATTAGGAAAGTAGGGTTATTCTATCATATAATAATTCTGCTTGTTCCTTCCTTAGTTAGTCACTTAGTTTCTCTGTCCATTACGCCACTTACTCTCTATACGAGCTTTTCCTTCCTCTCTACCTTTTTAAACGCTTCTCTTCTCAGCCTTTCTCTCACCTTTGCCAAACAGAAGGGTAGTAAAGAGTGAGAGAGTAGGAGGAGAGAGCCTATAGTAGTAGCAGCAGCTTAAGCTGTGTGTATATGTGTGTGTACTGTACAATATAGTAAAAATAGGTAGGTAAAAATAGGTAGGTTTGTTTCTGGCTTCTACACCCTTGGCCATTACTCAGTTGGTCTTTTCTATTTAAAATGGACACGGGAGCCTTTAAAGTAACTTTAATGATTTTTTAAAATGTTTAATCCCTTCTAACATTTTCGAAATTTTATCAGAAAGTTTTGTTTTGAGTTGAGTTAGCGGCTAAAGAAACGTTACGACTGTTTTACAATGGGAACGTAATGATTGCATCACCCACTTTTTTTCGGTGACAAATACATTAATTTGGAAATTCTCGCAAAAATCAAATAATTCAAAAGAATTGTTTTCATTTATTATTATTATTATTTAATAATTTAATAATATATAAAGTTTTAAGAATATTTTTCTGCTGAAATTCCACGGGTTCCGTTAGTTTTCATTAATGCTCACAGAAGAATTTAATCGGAAAAACGAACATTGCAGGTTCGTTAAAGACACTGCAAAATAAATGCTATCTTTATGCTCGGAATAATATCAGAAAGAGCAATACAAATTCAGAAGGATGTGTACCTTTATGTACCTGCGTGTGATTATGCAAAAACCGATTGATAAAGAAAGAGAACAGAGAACTGTTATGTAATCGTGACATACTTGGGAAGAATATTAGAATATAGCAGAATTTATACTGACAACAATCCGCCCGCATACGTTCAAAAAAAAGGTATTTAATAAATATACAAAAATAGAAAGAAGTGTATGACAAGAATGAATTTTGTTTTCTTCTTCTTCTTCTCCTTCTTTTTCTTCTTCTTCTTCTACGTGCCGTGTCCCTTCTATACGTAGGCGATCATAACCTTCCACATCTCTCTATCCCTAGCAAAATGCAGTATTTATTATGTGCTGCAAAGGATAGAACATTAAGAGCTATTATCTCTAACCTTTTAAAGAGATACGACACGTAAAAGAAATAACTTTACTTGTTGGTGTAGCTTGCATGCTCTTATGATCAAGTGAGCTATACAAAAATCATTTAAATCCAAATATACACATCAAATATTTGTATTTGGATGTCTATAAGTGTATAATATTTATACTTTTTTCCCTTAAATAACACATCAGTAAATAAGTACCGGGCTTAACTAATAAAACAACAACTTTTAGGCGAAATTCGACTTTATTCATCAACATAGTCTCCTTCTAGGATGATACACTGATTCCAATGCTTCTATAACAATTCGATGCCCTTTTTATAGAACATTCAAAATACGCCGCAGTTTCCGATATCACTTCTTCATTGGAGCCAAATCTCATTCCATAGAGTTTTCTCTTAATGTCTGAAAATAGCCAGTAGCCGTTGGTGGCAAAATCTAGTGAATAGGGTGGATGCAGAAGCAATTTGAAATGCAATTCATGTATTTTTGCCATCGCTGCGATCGACTTGTGACACGGTGCGTTGTCTTAGCGAAAGATCACATTTTCTTTTTTATTTGTGGCAATTTTTTGGCAATGTCTTCCTTCAAACGCCCTAATAATGCTATATAGTATCCGCTATTTATGGTTCTTTCTTTCTCAAAATACCTTGCGCATCCCAAAATACGAAGGTGAAATCCTTGCCTGCTGATGTTTGCGTTTTCGGTCTCTTTGGACGGCTTTCACCTGCTGCTGTCCACTCAGCTGACTGCTGATTTGACTCCGGAGTGAAGTGGCGCATCCACGTTTCATCCATTGTCACATATTTACGCAAAAATTATTTCTTGTTGCTTTGAAACAACGCTCTGAATCGTCGATGTGTTGTTGTGTTTGATCGACTGTGAACAAACGCGGTACCCACTTTTGATGACTGTGAGCAAACACGTTACTCACTTTGAAATGGTGAATACATTGCTCTCTGATATGTTCAACTCCTCTGTTATCTCATGCAACTTCAATTTAGATTAGCCAAACGGATTTGGGTGGATTTTTTTTTTTTTTTTTTTTTTTTTTGTTCACTGATTTTGGGCGACCTGAGCGTTCAGCATCATTTGTGTCTTTAAGACCGCATTTAACTCATAATACCACCTTCTAACCGTTGTTTACGTCGGAGTAGAGTCCGAATAAGACTTATAAAGCCCTTGTTTTCCTTGAACAGTACTTTTTTTCATAAAAAAACAATGCTTTTATCAATACACGAAATTCAGATTTTTTCCATTATTTTGAAAATTTGCAACAGCAGCTTCACTTAAATGACTGTTACTTGTAAACTAGTAATTCGAATATACCCAAAGTTTGTCACGTACCATTTGAATGTTAGTACTTCATAAAAATTATATGGAGTTTTTATTAGTGCCGCATCTATATGTCAGGCCCGAGACTTGTTGAGTGATGCGTTAAAAGGGTTCCTTCATTCTCGTTACAGTAAATAATAATATTTACATTTTACCAATTTTTTAGTTTTCAATCAGCACCTTACAGTTTTATCGAGTCACACAAATTGAGAGGAACCAAATCCATATTTATTAATAGCATAAGTATAGCCTTATTTGTAGTATAGCTCTCGATGTTCGTTGTGGTGCAATGAATATCAGCTTAGAATGGGAAATCGGAGACCCGTGTTCAAATTCCGGTTGAATTTGGTGCATTCACTTACGCGCAAATCTTGAGAAATCTATTAATTTTTCTCTTCTCCCTCCAGCGACAGATAAAAAGCAGGACAGATTGGGTTTTAGAGCCTTGTTTGGCAACCAGTCGATTGCAGAAAAAAATGACAACTTACTGCGGGAAAATCTTCTGCCTAGTCAGTCATGGATTGAAAGCAGACATGGTCGCCCAAGCGTGTATCACGTATGGCCTTTAACTGACTGACTGATAGCTCGGTTATTCTACACCGGCCACTGTTTTATTAACGCTAGTATTTTACTGTGTGATACTTTACACACATAATACAACCGGTTTACAAGTTGTTGTATCGCCGAGGTGGATACGATACACAGAGAAAATGTGCTGCGCACAATATCTAGTGCTAAACGGATATACACAGAACAATCAGGCAGTCAAGTGCTATACGTGATACACGCTTGGGCGATCATGTCTCGAAAGAGACATGACTGACTGGGCAGAAGATTATCCCGCAGTAGGTTGCCATTGCTTTCTGCGGTAGACTGGTTGCTGATCAAGGCTACAGAACCTAATCAGTCCTATTATTTAACCCATACCTGGAGGGAAGAGACGGATTAATACCTTTCCCAAGGTTATTTGCGCGTAAGTGAATGCAAGGAATACGACTGGAATTCGAACTCGGCTTCTCGATTTCTCCTTCCGAGCCGATATCCACTGCATCACGACGCACATAATGGTTAAAATAATATACAAGACATAAATTACAACACAAAGACGAGCGGTTTCAATCCCAATAGTCGCCCAAGTAATCAGTCCCAATATTACTCGAATCTTGCTATTAATCTTAATATTACTACTATTCTTTCATTCTATCATTAAGAGTGCTACAGAGGTGTCAGCCATTCTACAACACACACACACACACACACACACACACACACACACACACTGATATATATATATATTAGTCATCCATATACAAGCCTCTTTTGCCGCTCATCAGTGTGGCTAGACATCCACTTGCTTCCAGTCGGGATCGAAACTTGACCGACCTCGTGTCAGTCGCAGTGCCTACTTCCTATGCATGGCTAAGAGAGGAGGAAATTTTAACGTGTTATATATATATATGTGGTGTATAAACATGACAACAACTAAGAGAACTCAATTCATTACAGAAGAGTAATGAGTAAATCACAGAAGTGGCAACTGTTTTTAAAATTTTTCTTTCTAGAGAACTCAATCGTAGTGAGAGTATATATATATTGCACATTGAGTGCTGGTGTTTAAAATTTATACTAATAATAAATATTTATTTGTATATTTATACGGTGAGTTGCACTACCAGTGAGGTTGGTTGGTTAGTTGATTTTGTTTACCGGCATATCAACTCCTTTGGGTTATTTAATGCCGAAATATAAATATTTTTAATACAATTTATGGCTTTCAATAAATATATTTTGAATGCAACTGGAATGCAGTGAAAATGTATTGTCATGTATTGTCGGTCGTTTTATATAAATATATATTTTTCTATTAAAATGCATTTTTATAGCTTATGTGTGAAAAATAATATCGTCCAAATGTCCGACAATGTTTTAGTGGCGCATCTTCAGTCGATGGTCACAATTTTTGATGACTTCTCTACATAGTTGCTCTTCGATCTCACCAATGTGCGTTATTATCTCATCCTTCGGCTGTTGAATTGTTGTTGGCTTCTTGGCATAGACCTTACTTTTGAGGTGACCCCAAAAGGAGAACTCTAAAGGCATCAAGTCGCACAATCGTAGTGGCCAATAGACATCGCTGTTTCGAGAGTTGATGTTACCTGGGAACTTCTCATTCAATAAAGCCATTGTTGCATTAGATGTGTGGCACGTGACGCCATTCTGTTGAAACCCCAAATCTTTGACATGCATAACATTCAATTCAGGCCATAATTGCCAAGATTCAAATACCAAGATCCAATAGTGAAATCAATAAAATTTTACCAATAACACTGTTTTATTTACTACTCACTTCGATCTATCATATATATATATATATATATATATATATATATATATATATATATATATGACTATTTACGCCCTCACAATCTGATTGAGCATTCTGGAGGAATGGTAGCCTTTGAAAAAACAGTAGCTACTCTAGCATCTACGCATCGCTCATTCAGTAATGAATTAGAGCACTCTGGCTATTGGCGTACGATTCATGATACGCTAAAAGTCTGTTTCTTCTACCGAGCGCCCATAGCTCATAGGTAGAATCGCCGACTGACGCCAATTTAGTCGGGTTTCAATCCCAGGTTAAAAGCGATCGAATTTCTAACCGTACTGATGAGCTGTGATACAACGAAACAGATCTGTCTGCGGATAACTACATATATATATATATATATATATATATATATATATATATATATATGGCGGGGGCACCTCGGCGTGGTGTAATAGTTAGCAAGCTCGTCTCGCTAGAATTATGATAACTAAGTAGTGAGTTCGATCCTCACTTGGTACCCCCCTACTTTCGGCCGTGTGTTAGGTCTAAGCTACGCTTAGAAAATCACCTTCTTCCTGGTTTGGGGGTTGCGCGCAGAGAGAACAAGCCTGCCCCATAAAAAACAGTTTGTTACGGAGACAGCAAAAACGCTGCCCTACACACCATTAGGTGTAAGAAAATGTTTTTTTATCAGATGTGTGTGTGTGTGTGTGTGTGTGTGTGTGTGTGTGTGTGTGTGTGTGTGTGTGTGTGTGTGTGTGCACGCACTAGTGTGTGTGTGTGAGTATTAAAAAGGTTTTATTTATTATTTCATATGTTAAAGATTTTTAAGTCTTAAATTATCTGTCATCGTTTTTTCAATTAAAATGACGAATCGATGATCGTGAGAATCTTTTTAAAAGAACTTAAAACTTTTTTTAATATAAGCCTAATTATTTTTTATATCTTCTTGAAATTACTAGATTTTAAATAAAAACCAAAATATAAGGTATTTACATTATTTTTAACTCGTTTTTAATTATTTTTTCATTAAATTTTGACGGTATCGAAAACTTGGTTTAGACTGGCCCCGGTCCAAATAGTGTCCAATGGGAGTCAGTAGAACGCCGTCTATCGTACTACGACAGCCGCGCATGCTACTCTTATATCACTATTTCGTAAATTTAGGTTTAAAACGCTACATTGTTAGAGTACGTAGAACCGAAATTTTTATTCTAGCAAAATCTATGAAATTCTTGCTATCAATCGTGCTACGGCAAGCGCAGTTACTGTTCTTATAATAATGTGTATTTGCTACTCGGTAATTTAACTTAGTCTCTCACAAGGCCACAGTATTTATATACTTAGTGCTGATCTAACACATTATGCTAGTAAGCTCTTCTGCGATACAAGTTTGGTAATCTTCATACTAAAGTTGGTGCCCCTACACAAAGATTAAACGTCCTCGTGCAGTAGTGTGTATCATGTGTTTCAACATTGAAATACTTCCATCCTCGTAAACTTCGTTCTCCCACTGAAAGCACTTTCTTTAAGCATTTTTTTTTTTTTACCCGACATCCACCCTTTGCCAGAGTTTTTGCTCTTACACAACTTGTAAAAAGAGGATATTTTCCCATTCGTTCACAATTTAGTATTCTCTTCCTCCTTTCTATTCCCGAACACGTTTTGCTCTATATTTTTTCTTTCTTTTTTGTTTATTTTCTCGATTTCTTTTTTTGTCTTTACCTTTTTTATTTTATTTTTTTTTATGGCTGACAGGTTATATTTTGTTTCTTTGTTCACCAAGTTGGCTCCTGGTGCTGATAAAATATCCATTGTGCGCTAACTCTTTCTTTCATTTCCCAAAACTTTTCGGTGTTTCTCCCTGTTGTGTTAGCCAGATGTTTACAAAATGAATGACCTCCATAGGCAAGTGTATTATAATCAACATTTCGCAATTAAAAGTTTCAATTGTTAACCTTGGGTGACATCATGACAAATAAAACTAGGTCAAGCAACTGGCGAACAAACTTTGTCCTCATTTCCACATTCCTTCGTAAAATACGAAACCGGATTTTGGAGACTTCATTAACTCAAATTCATTCGAAATAACTAGAAATAAGATACGGTAATTCCAACAGAATCTCTCCAAAGTCCTAAAACTAGGTAGTTGTGATGTCAATTGGACATTAAGATTTTAGAAATATGCAAAAAAAAAAAAAGATTATCTATGTATACAAGATCTAACTTAAAAGTTAAGTAAATTTGAACAGGACATGCAAACTGGATAATCAAATTAACCCAAGGAAGGTGATAATGCCACTAAGATGCAAGTGGCGAATGGGAGTGAAAAAGAATGAAAATAATTTAGAAAGAACCGGAAACCCTATCCTAAATAGGGAACAAGGAATAAACCTCTGCTTCTGTTCAAAACAATGGGGAGGAGTGTGAACCGGACGATAGATGAACCTTTTTACTCCTATTAAATACCTTCGTCCTCGGCTCTTCTTGGCATGGATTCTACGATTTTCCGGAAGCATTCTTGGTTTCACGCTGTTATTATGGCACCCCTCAGTTTTTCTGGATTAGTTGGCCGCTCATCCAACATTGATTTTTAAGAATAAAGTCGGTAAGAATAATAGTAAAAATGGTAGGACTTAGAAATGTAGTTCGTCTGAAGATTTTCCATAGAAATAACGATAGAGCAGCGAGAGACTTGCGATGTTTATTCTGTGAGGAAGAAATTGTAGTGGGGGGAATAATTCACCATCTACAAGGACGTGGAGACGCTTTTGAACTCTATCGAAACTAGAAAATGAAGACTTGAGCATATCCTGTCCATATATAATATATATATTCATTTTCGGCCTGATCTGGCCTTTCACTGGAATATAGGAGAATTGCTATTACATAAAAGTTCAGCACTATTTTCTTTGCTTCTAACAAACGTTTCCTTCTTCTTAATACATTGCTTAGATTTTCGAAGACCTGTTCCGCTATTCTAATAAGAATTTTCCGTGTCTTTTATATTTTATCTCGTTTGTAATGCTGAGAGCTATACTGAACATCTCTCTTGGAGACAAAATCTAACAAAAACACAACTCTATGGCCGCATCCCTAATATCTCTACAATATTACGAGAATGCAGAATACGCTTTCCAAGACACTTCTGACGAGCAAAACAAGAACTCGCGAGTGATCTACCTAGCAATGGAGCGAAGACGGTTTGGTCGCCCAGTGACGACCTACATTGAGAAACTATGTTATGACACAGAATTCCACCCTCTATGACCTCCCGCCCTGGAGAGTGATGGTCGGTGTGATAGACTCAAAAACAGCCGAGGTAGCTTGACCGAATAAATAATAATGTATTAATATTAGGGTTCTTCACACAAGCCCGAAAATGCGTTCAATTTTTGGCTATTAAATGTACAAAGAAATCTTAACTATGCAAAATCCTAGACGACCAACCCAGGGAGTCATATCGCTTTTACTAGATATTCCATCCACAATATTGACTGAAGACGGAAGCACATATTTAAACTCATTCTTTTATTGGTTGCATATCATGTCCTACACGAGGTTTTGAATTTAGAGTTGTCCTCCTTCTAAACTGGTTACCGGTCGTAGATCACCGTCTGCCGCCCTACTGTCTAACCCATTAAATAGATTCATAACCTTTAAGCGTATTAGCTCAAAATTGAATCTAACAAAAAGTCAGTTAAGTGTCATAGGTGATACATGCGTACGCGATTACGTCTTTCATCACTGACTTGGCAAATTTTTACGCAGAAGATTGCTATTTCTTTCTGCGGTAGACTGTTGCCAACCAAGTCTATAGAACCCAATCTGATCTGCTATTCAACCCATTGTTGGGGGGAGAAAAGATGGATTAATACACTTTCCAAATGTATTTGCGCGTAAGTGAGTGCAATGAATTCGTCTGCAATTCGAACTCGTTTCTCCAACTTATTTTAGCCGATATCCATTGAACCACAACGCAGATAGGAATATAACAAAACTCGACTGAAATTCGAACACGGGCCGTTGATTTCTCATTGCAGTTTTCTGTTTATTACGCTAACCGAATGTCATTAGTTGATCACTCACCCTGATTCTAGCCAAATTCGGCTTTCAATGATTGGCAATTGCTGCGAATAACTTCGGGAATTTTATAGGAAAGTTTAAGAACTGAAATTGTTAATTAGAATAATCCGCAAATAGATATATTTGACAAGTAACAATTAAATGGACAGGCTTTTTACTCTACGTCGGGCGTTTGCCGCCATTTCTTTCAGCCAGATCTTCGTCAACCCACGGCTATTACATCGCTTCGTGCTGACCTACGCGTTTACACTCGCTAACATCATTTGCATCGCCCTCACTTACGCGTGACCTCTATCACGAATTCAAATGAAAATGTTATCACAAAAAGATTCCAAAAAGACTCTACATCAGGATAAAGGCAATAAACATTTTTGACGTCGTCATTAGTGACTTTACGACACCTACTTGGTAATTTCCTCTCTACTAAAAATAATTCACCCTAATAGAAATTAAAACGAGACACTTCAGATCAAATCTTTAGTTAAGAACACATTTTCTTTTTATGTGAAGCAAGTTTAAGACAGACTTAAAAAAAAGATTTCTATTAAAAAATTACAAGCTGAAGAGGACAATTATTTTTTTAATTATTGCAATTCGTGAGTAAATTTATACAAAAGTATAAAGAAAAGTAGTGACAAAGATCACACACACACATACACACACACACACACACAAATATATATATATATAAATATATATATAGGATTAAGTTATGTGACAACTGAGCAGAGTCATGTCGACTTCGAAGATCCGTTGAAGGCACGATTACAGGGTACAATCATAATGCCTTCACTCATTAAACCTTGACGAGTAAGGACATCCTAATGGTGCTTTCACAAAATGACACCGCTTAGTAAAGTAATAAACTTTTCTGCATTAATCATATTAACGCTCGATCTCTACATTGAGCACTTTACTAAGAATTATCACAATTCAACACACACACACACACACACACACACACACACATATATATATATATATATATATATATATATATATATATATATATATAAATGATATTCAGTTATAATCCGAGGAAAAGAACAGAATGGTTAAATAAAGAAGATAAGAGTAAAATTATATTTTTCTTTTCTACGCGTTTCGTTCTGTGATGGACTTTCAAGGCAAGAAGATAAAATGATTAAATGGTTATTTAAAATAAGTTTCATTTCATCTCTGTGCCTTGATTAAGTTCATCACAGACGAACTGCATGGTCGAGGTAAATATAGTTTTCTCTAGTTCTCTTTATTTAACTATATATATATAGTATACTAAATCTAAAAATGAGCCAACACCGACCGCGGTTTCACCCAACGGATCGTCAGGGCCAGGTTCAAACAAGCTCTTGACGCATTGTTCTTGTGCTTGGTTGGTTTATTTTTATTTTTTTCTTCCCCTTTATTTAACCTACGAGGTGTCATCGTCATAATTTATTTACTGATTTTTTTAAATCATATCACCCCGAGCAAGACGGTAACGCCACTGATGTGCAGGGGTCTACGTAAGAGTGAAGAGATTGGAAAAGAGAAAACCGGAAACCACATCCTAAACAGGGAACAAGGGATGAGCCTCTTCACCTGTTCAAGAGACGTGAGGTTAGCATTAGTTTTTCGGGCATTAGTCTATAATAATTAGTGCTGCTTTATTGCGATTACGTATATATATATATATATATATATATATATATATATATATATATATATAGTACAGTTATTGGTTAGAGTCAAATTTGACCAGTAAATGGTAATATTGAAAGTACCTAATACACATTTAAATCAAAGATGAAGAATGTACCAACAAAGAATATTGACTATACAATTATATCTAGAACGAGAAATGTTACTAAATTAAGGTTTTGAAATAATGTCTACTTTTATACACATTAGAAAGAACATTTCGGGTTCGTACAAGTCAGTCAGTTAAGTGCCATACGTGAAACACGCTTGGGCAATCATGTCACTTTCAAGGCATGACTGACTGGGCATAAGATTATCCCGCAGTAAATTGCTATTGATTTCTGCGGTAGACTGGTTGCCAGTCAAGGCTAAAGAACCCAATCTGTCTTGCTATTTAGCCCATAACTGGAGGGAAGAGACGGATTAATACTTTTCTCAGGGGTAATTGCACGTAAGTGAATGCAAGGATTTCATGGATAAAAATGTGTCTAATAATATTTCGCTAGTCCTGACTTATTTCTCTCCTTACCTTAAACTTCCTGTTTTACCCTTCCTGTTGTGAATTCAAAACAAAGCTTTAGGAAATCAGTCAGTCTATAACGCCTGATGATACCGATATGTTGAAACCCTGGCAACGTAATCTGATTATTTCCCTAATATATATATATATATATATATATATATATATATATATATATATATATATATATTGTACTTTAGAACATGTTCAAAGTACAATCTACTACAAAGTGTACATTTTGTTTCGAAGTTGAACGGATAATGTCTCGTCAGGTAGTAAACGCTATTTTTGAACAGTGATGGGGAAATTTCCTTCCTTATATTGGTAAAATTATTCTGCGTAGGGAGGGAAAATGAGGTAGTAGGGAATTTGAGTTAAAAGGGTTAGGGAAAATGAGGAGTCATTAAGGATCATATGTATACACACACACACACACACACACACACATATATATATATATATATATATATATATATATATTGTTGTCATCCGCAGACAGGTCTGTTTCGCTGTATCACAGCTCATCAGTACGGTTAGACTCCGATTGCTACATAACCCAGGCTCGAAACACGACCGAATTGGGGTCAATCGGCGACTCTACCCCTGGGCCACAGGGCGTTCGGTGGAAGGAGGCAGTCTTTTTAGCGCATATCATATTACGCGGCCAATAGCTAGAGTGCCCAAATTCATTTTTACTGAATGAGCGATGCGTAATATATATATATATACCATTTAAAAATACTGACTCTCAATCTTTTAAATTATTCGTCCTTATTAAATCTCTGAAGAAGCTTGTTATAATTGAAACATGTTAGAGTAAAGACACTTTTTCCTACTTGTTTTATTTATTTATTCTATTCATATATATATATATATATATATATATATATATATATATATATAATTATTTATCAATTATTGGTCAGTTAAATTAGACTAGTAAACAGTAATTAAAAAGTGCTCAATACATATTGGAAGAAAAATTAAAAATTGACATGTAGAGCTTTTAAATTTTTTAATTCGAAATATCAGTCGATTACGCTACCTGGGTTTCAACCTTTCAGTATCTTCAGGCGTTATATATTAACTGGTTATCCAACACTTTTTTGAACACATAACAGAAATTTTGGAACACATAATAGAAAGTTCAAAATAAGGTTGGAGTTAGTCAAGACTTGCAAAATAATATTGCACACACTTTTATCCGGATCTGTAAAGGCCAAAAATATATTTTCTAAGGTTTATAAATTTTGACATTATTTTGTATCTTTCATTTAGCAACCTTTCTTGTTCTGGGAATTATGCTATAGGTAACTTCTCTTCTTGCCATAATCTGCATATATCACCACCGTTGCAAGGTCTAGCCTTTTTAATATACTCCAAGTTATATAAGAATCTTTGCCATTTTTTTTTCAATTTCCACACGTGGTTGGCTAGTTTAATACAATTTTTAAGGCTTTCTAACTTGAATGTTGACTTATGATTGTACCAACAATTTTTATATTGTCTTCAGTATATCCTAAATATATTTTTCTCTGTTCATTTGTATCTTTAACTCCTGCTTTGTAAATAGCTATTTCGTTTTTACAAACTCCGTGAAATGGACACGTATTTTTATCTCTGCAGTTTTTATTAACGATATTTTGCTGGCCGTTACTTTTTAAATTCTTGACGTTTCGTCTCTTGATGTAATTTTTTAAATTGCAACTACAGCTCCAACTTAATTTAACTTTATTTCTATTAAATACTAGCAGTATAGGCCGGCGTTGCTCGGGTGTAATGAAAGCTTTAAAACTAATCCATGGTCCTGGAGCTCAGACTCTTTGGACGTTGGCACGAAAGACTAAAAAGCAATAGTTGTTTCCAGTTAAAGAGAAACCGTAGACTGAAAGAAAAATGAATGGATGTAAGTGAAATTTTGATTTCCTGGTATCGATGTCAAATAAGTTTTTTTTTGTCGTAAACTGAATTTTGAATGCAAAATAAGTCCTCTGAGTAAATGGTATCATGGCTGAGACTAAGAACTACAATTATACCTACTTAGGGCCAATCCCGAAGCAGAAACTAAAATAAAAGTGCTGAAAGAAATACAGACATACAGGCAGATAAACAGACACACACACACACAAATGCCTTTTATATATATATATATATATATATATATATATATATATATATTAGCGATTTTCTGCACTATTGTAAGAACTGAAACCTTGAAACTTCTGAATATCGTTTCTTATGTTTTTGTCTATGAGTGTATCAAATTTGATTAAAATCAGACCACTCCTTTTATAAGCCGATTTTTTCGATTATCGATTTTCGATATTTATCGGGGATACCTCGACACAAGACCTAGCTAAGAACACTCACAGACGCTTATAGTACAACTATGTAAATTTTCAAGAAAATCGGTTCAGCCGTTTCGGAGTCTGTAGGTAACGGACACACACACACACAGTTCCATTCATAAATAAGTTTAGATCTTGTTTAATTCTGAGTTTCCAGCGAAGTTTTCCTGTCTCTCAGTAATTTATTCAGCGTCTAGAATGCATCCTTTGTCATGTCAATACGCCTTCGGATTTCAGTGTCATGCTTCCGATCCTCTGTTAGAAAACTTACAAGATATTTGAACTGAGATAACGGGATATATTTTTACATATCAAGAAGAACATTGAGGGAAAATATATGACAAAGTGGGAAAAGTTATCTTGTGGCGGGGTTTTGTCTCCGTCGGACTAAATTTGAAGCCCTAAATTATCGCCGCTCATTGCTTTAATTAACAACAAACAAATTTTAGATCACCTCTCAATTTCCTCTTTACGAACTGAGACTTATTGAGACAAAATTTTATCATCAGCATAGATGCCAAGCTGAGAACTGATATCATCTGGTAAATCACTACTGACAATGTCAGTCAGTTAGTTAAGTGCCATACGTGATACACGCTTGGGCGATCATGTCTCGAAAGAGACATGACTGACTGGGCAGAAGATTATCCCGCAGTAGGTTGCCATTACTTTCCGCGGTAGACAGGTTGCTTGTCAATGCTAGAGAACCCAATATGTCTTGTTATTTAACCCATAAGTGGAGAGAATAGACGGCGGTAGACAGGTTGCTTGTCAATGCTAGAGAACCCAATATGTCTTGTTATTTAACCCATAAGTGGAGAGAATAGACGGATAGAAGGTATTTGTACGTAAGTGAATGCAAGGAATTCAACTGGAATTCGAACTCGGCTCCAGGATTTGTCGTTCCGAGCCGATATCCACTGCACGACAACGCACATCAATTACTGACAATGTAGTCTACCAGATAAGGTAAGTGGAATGGTTTGCAACTTCTGAAAACCCGATAACAACTGTACGATTGTTGAATCATTCAAAGGTTGAGCAAAGCTATGTGGATATTCAATGTCAGACAGCATGAATGAAGGCATAAAGTCGTCATCACTAGTGATTAATCTAAACACATTCGTAAACACCATTAGACTCATCCAACTCTTTCTTAATCCTATGCATTGTCCTCAGATTGTTACCCCAAATCTCTTAAATGTTCGGATTGGACTTTCCAGCGCGAATGCCAAATTTTTGACGGAATTAATTGCGGCATGGTGCTCTTTTTTTCCACAGACGGTGCCCAACTAATCCTACAATACTGAAAAATCACATTTACACAACCAAAATTTGTAAGTGGATCGGAATCCCCATGGTACAATACCGGCTAGACAACAGCGTCATTTTACGATAATGTGTGGGCTGGAATTGTAGATGAGTGCCTGGTAAGTTCATATGTCTTCCTATCACGTGTTACAGAAGTTGTCTACGGGGACTATATTTCAAACACGCTTTCAGACCTGCTAGAGGATGTGCCCTTCATAATGCGAAGATGCACGTGGTTCTCACATGAAGGCGCTCCAACACATTTTCATCACATTGTTCGCTATGCACTGACTGACAACTACATTGAAAGATGGATATGTAGGTGAGAACTGGTTCCATGGCCTGCACGTTACCCTAAAATTAAGTCCTTTGGAATTTGATCTGTGGCGATACTGAAAAAAATTAGTTTATGTAGCAGACATTAATAATGCAGAGGTGCTTCATCAACGTGTCACGGGCAACTGCGAAGCCCACTCGACACCGTCTGAAAGTATATGAAATGGTCCGCCAGTCAATGATCAGACGGGGGTAATTTTAATATTTTTGCATATACACTTTCGAATTACGTCTTTAAATATTTTATATGATTTTTATATTAAAAATTGAATTTTCTAGTGTGTTATATTTAAAATATTCTTAAACTTCTAAATATGATAAATTTGTTAGTTAATGAAGAACTAACAAATTCTTCTTCTTCATGAACTATGAACCATGATCGCCTACGTCTCTTCAGGACGTAGGCGATCATTTTCCGCATCTCCCTATCCCTGATGGCTCTCAGTATGTTTGTTCCTGTTACACCTCGCAACCCTCGTTCCGTCATCCACCTGATCAGGCCCTGTAAATATGTTATCCGCTGCCTTCCTGTCTCTTTTTTCTTCTATCTGATCTGTCAGTAACAGGTTCTCCAAGCTCTCCTTCCTCATTGCGTGTCCCAGGAACTTCAGTTGTCTCTTCCTGATGCTCAGTATTAATTTCCTTTTTGCTGCCATTCTTTCCAACACCTTCTCGTTGCTTGCATGCTCAGTCCACGATATCCGCAGCATCTTTCTGTAGAACCACATTTCCGCTGCTTCAAGTTTTGTCCTCATTTTCGATGATATTGTCCAGCATTCACTGCCGTATTGAAGAACTGACATCACATAGCAATCCAGCACTCTTTTCTTTTAGTGAAATTTTTCTGTGTGTTAGTACTTTACTCAGCTTCTGAAACGCGTATTTTGCTATGCCATTTCGTCTTCAGATCTCTGTGTCGCACTTTCCATCTCCTGTTAGAACACTTCCTAGGTATTTAAATTTTTGTACTTGCTTTATTCTGGTATCTCCCACCTGTATTTTGCACTTTGGGTTGCACCTTTTGCTGATGACCATGCAAAGTAATTTTCACAGCATTTTTATTTTTCATTTTTCTATTTCTTGAAATAATCAAAGAAAATGGAAGTGCTGATTTATTTATTCAATTAAATATGGATTGTATTTTTAATAATTCTTT
This sequence comes from Ascarosepion bandense, assembly GCA_037127315.1. Classification (NCBI taxonomy): domain Eukaryota; kingdom Metazoa; phylum Mollusca; class Cephalopoda; order Sepiida; family Sepiidae; genus Ascarosepion; species Ascarosepion bandense. The sequence goes on along the minus strand of JBBBDQ010001346.1, from coordinate 2,799,218 downwards.
TTTTTAAGTTCAAATAAAATTATTGTTAGTCAAACGAATGAATCGCAATGTATCTATGTCAGGACTTTAGGTAAATCGGTTCCTATTTTTATTTAAACTTGACTTTAGTGCGTGTGTCGTTAATTTTTATTTGCTACAAGCTGATTTATTGACAGCGTATTTCACAGTGTGATCGGTTAACTTGAGCTGCTGCTGATTAAAAAAATGTGTGCGATTTATGGGAAGCATTAACTAAACACATTCCTTCGCTGATTCACACTGAAAATATCTCAATGTTGTTTCCACAGAAAAAATGACCTTTTCAACACATGAATTATTGCCACCCCCACTTTTGTGCGGGGCATGATTAAAAAAACAAAAAAAAAACTATTGACCTGGTCATGAAGTTTATCCATTGAAGTAAAAAGTGTAAACTCAGGTATATCTGTAGCAAAGGGCAAGGTAACTATATTTTTGGAAACCGACTTTTCAAAAAGAGGTGTAAGTATTTAACAACAGCAAACGAATTCAGAGAGTCGAGTTCAAATTCCAGCTGAAACAGTTTAATTCGCCAGAAAGGCATTTGAAAATCCATGAATCTGAAGCAGTAGGGAGAGGTTAATGTTTATTAAGTTGGCCATGTGTCATAAATAACCAAACTCTCTACAACATAGAATTATTCGCTGTCGTCAGAAGGTTGGAGACTGGAATATTTAGAAGAATAAAGTATAGCTTCTGTATGTTTAAATAGAAATTTATTTATAGAATGAATAACATTAATTAATAAAACTTAATTTTCACTGAGAAACAGTATTAAGGAGTTAAAGGCATCAAGAGTTCGTAGTAGTCCTTGCAAGAATGAGTTTATGTGTACGTAGGCAGGAACGTATGTGTGAGTGTATGCATGAGCGTTTATTCTTGCGTAGGATAGACTTTGAAGTTATAGCTTAGGGTGAATGGTGAAAAGGAATGAGGTGAGAGGTGAGAGAGAAAGATAGAGACAATAATGGCGATCGCTTGACAAGGAAAGTATTATTTACGCTCGTCATCTTCACTCTGGCGTCGGTCGAGTTTGCTCCGTCTTTTATTTCGTTTGTGGGTGCTCCGAACAGGTCATCTGGGAATTCACTCCCAGATTTGATCATGGCCTTTCTATTTTTTTTAGATGTTTCCTAGTTTTCTATTGGCCGAAAAACATTTCCCATTGAGGTCTGAAATTTTGCGAGTTTTGTTGTGGGTTAATCAAATTTTGTAAATTCGAGAAAATTCGTTTATTTCTGACAAAATCAATGGGTCAGTGCTTAGCATTTGAATTCTTAAATGTAGATCTTGTTTTATTTATTACAAATCTGTCTGTTCTCTATCATACCACATGCTATGGGCAAAACAGCTGCACAAACAGGTTTGTCTATCCTTGGTTGGCGACCAGTCCAGGAAATGGAAAAATATAATTTCAACACCATGGAAAAGGTAACATGATTAAAAACAATCACTATTCTCTGCAGTTAACGAATATTAAAAGAAAAAGAAAAAAGATGTACTGGACCATGAATGGTGACGTCTTCAATAGGTTACAGATTGGGCGGCGTGCAGAGGTTTATTGATGCTGTGGCCCAACTACTTGATTGTATGCCCCTAAGGCTTAGCTAGGCGGGAGGTGGAAGAAAATACTGAGAAATGAGAAAAAGAAGACATTTTAAATTTATAATAACAGACGAAACATGAACTAAACACTTAATTTCAAATTTCAAAAACTAATTTTGTATTTCACTCTTTGATAGAATGCCCTCTTAATATGGATAACCACACACATCACACCTTGTCGCCCACTTATGCATGCTATTACACGGACTATATATTTCGCGGTCAAATTTTCTTCTTCTTCTTCTTCTTCTTCTTCTTCTTCTTCTTCTTCTTCTTCTTCTTCTTCTATGTGCCTTGTCCTTTCAGGACGTAGGCGATCATGGTTTTCTACGACTCTCAATCTCTGGTGGCTTTTAGCACGCGTTCTCCTGTTACACCACGCAATCCCCGTTCTGTCATCCACCTGCTCAGGCCAGTTAAGTACGTTACACGCTGTTTTTCTCTGTGTCTCCCACCTTCTATCTAGCCTGTTAGTATCAGGTTCTCCAAGCCCTTCTTCCCCATTGCATGTCCCACAAACTTTAACTGTCTCTGTTGCTCAGTTTTCGTTTCTATCTTTTCCAAAACCTCATCATTGCTCACATGCTCGATCCATGATATTCGAAACTGCCTTCTGTACAATCACATTTCAATTGCTTCAGGTTTTCCTTCATCTTTGATGAGATTGTCCAGCATTTACTGCCATATTGAAAAACTGACATCACATAGCAATCCAGTACTCTTTTCTTTGTTTCTAGCGAAATTGTCCTGTTTCTTAATACTCTACTCAGCTTCTTGAACACGTCCTTCGACATGCCAATTCGCCTTCGGATCTCTGAGTCGCATTTTCCGTCTTCTGTTAGAACACTTCCTAGGCATTTGAATTTTTGTACCTGCTTGATTTTAGTATCCCATACTTGTATTTGACATTTTGGGTTGCTCTTTTTTCTGATGACTATGAATTCAGTTTTCTTGCAGTTTATTTATAGTCCTTTTTTTTGTCACTCGCTTCAGCTACCTTCTGTCGTTTTCTTTCCGTGTCTGCTATCAGCACTGTATCATCTGCGTACCTTATGTTGTTCAAATTGTGCCCTCCGATGACAAATCCTGGCATAACTTCTAGGGTTCTTAGAATAGTCTCGCTGTACAAGTTGAAAAGACCTGGTGAAAAGACACATCCTTGTGTGGATGTGAAAACGCCTTACCAATGAAGCTATAATAGTCACTATTATAATCCGATTTGTATTCTACTCTATACTGTTTGCTTACAGTTAGTAACGGTAATAGTAAATTATTCTGTATCGCCAGTTTAGCTGTTTCCTTATAAAGAAACATTTGGCATTCATTAGTGCTACAGTCGATTGAAATTCATAAAATATTTCTATTAAAACAATTTTTTCAGGATAATATTTTTTTCATGTTCAGTGGCCCTTTTCAGGATCGATTGCATTTTCTTTCCTAACTTTGTGTTTGGAATGGTGTTGAACTTGAGCATCATTATTATGCCATTATTTTCTCTTCGAGTTACATGCGCTGCCCATCCTCAAGTGATATATTTTTGTCATTTGATAAAGTTCTTTGTTATTCTGTATCGCCAGTTTACGAAGAAGGGTGGTCCTCGCTAAGACCTACAGGGTTTGGTAGAAGCAATAGAGACGTTATAGATTTGAGATCTAAATTTCTAACATTAAGGCATCACTTTTTTTTTTCATCTTTTATCTTTTGTATTTTTCTCACTGTTCTCAGGTTGGTTTTACATTCTACGACCTTTAATCGTATAGCAAGCATCCAAAAATAAAGGTCCTAAATATAAAGGAGGAAAAGTTTTTTCGATACATGCGATTGCTAAACAGGGTCAGAGCCTAAAGATGACCTGAGAACTACAATAAAAATCAAAAGGTATGAATAAAAAATGGCTTCAAAATTGTAATAAAAAGCAAAAGTACACGAAGAATTAAATAAAATGACATGAACATCCCAATAAAAGTCAAAATGACCAAAATAATTCAGTAAAAAGCAAAACAATCTGTAAAATTAAATAAAAAGCAAACAGACCAGGTTAAAACAATAAAAGTAAAATGGTCTAAACATTGCAATAGAACGTAGTATAACCTAAATACGACAATGAAACCAAAATCACCCGAATAATACAATAAAAGGCAAAATCACCCGAATAATACAAAAAAAAATGCAAAATGACCTGAACATGTCAATAAAAGTTAACATGACCGAAACATTACAATAGAAAATAAAATGAGCCGAACATTATAATAAAAGGCAAAATGACCCGAATATTACAATACAATGACCTGAATATCTTAATAACAAGTAACGTCCTGAATATTATAATAGAAAGCTTAAATGAACTGTACAGTGTAGCAAAATGCAAAATGGCCCGAATATTACAATGGAAGCAAATTGACATGCATAATACAATAAAATGCAAATTGATCTGAATAAAAGTCAAAATGAATTGAAAGTTGCAGTAAAAAACAAAATAGCCTGAAGAATACAATGAAAACAACAACCGAAATAATAAAGCAATAAAATGCAAAATGATTTCAACTTTGCAGTGAAATGTAACACAACTTGAACGTTGCAATAAAAAAATAAAATGAACTGAACATCGCAATAAATTGAAAAATGACCTGAATAATAAAATCAAAATGACCTAAGCATACGATAAGCGGACCACTAACCCGAATAACGCAATAAATAGAAAATGACTTGAACATTACAATAAAAAGCCCAATGAGTTCGACATTGCGATAAAAAGCAACAAAACTAGTATGAAATAAAATCTAGTTTAAAAAAAAACAATAACAATGAATCATCTCACAGCACTTAAGATTATCGAGATGATCAACTTTTGTTGTATAACCGAAAGCAAAATAAATAAAAACTACTTTATTTGTTTGTTTTATTCACTTGTACTCTAAACTAACTGCACTTAGGAGTTTTTTTACTTACGCAATTTGTTTAAGCCACTCCCAGCTTCTCACGCCTGTCGATTCTTTATCTAAACCCAGTCAACATTACATTTCTGGAACTGATAGGTATTGATATCAACTTGTCTAGTGCTTGGCTATGCCAAAAGAGCATCAAAATTTACATCCAACCTCAAGTTCTTCTTTCTCCTAGTGTGGTCACCAAACATAAAGAAAGTCTTATCTGCTATTTTACACAGCACTCTTCAACACTCGGATCAATCGTTATATACACTCTTCTTTTATTCATGTCAAGCACCTTAACAATTTTAACAGAACCATTTACCTTGCGCAGTGCTAGAGACTTGTGTTCGGTGAATTGATGCATTAAAAAAGAAAGTATGCAACTCCGAAAAAAAATTCAAAAGCCCAGTTAGATTCATTAATGACAAACTCGCGTAAGGCTAAATTTTGTCTACGTGCTCTAACTTTACATCAGTAGAAAACAGTCGGGACCATACAACTAATTTCATTTTTCAATTTGTCACTGGCCCCGATCGATTGCCCAATGCCTATACGCGTACACAAAAGCCCGAACAAAGGTTGCGCAGCACTAAGACCCCTGTCACGTTGCCGTCCGTATTTCATTTCTGTGCTGTAATTAATGTGCTACCATAGGGTAGGACTCCCAAAGACAAAATATTATACTTTCATCCCAGACCGAATGTTGAGAACAAAAGAAATAGCTTTAGCGTTATTTACCTGGCCTCTTCACTCCAGAAAATTGTGACGTAATGGCTTTTTTACGTGGAGTACACATCTAAAAGACGATTGCATTAGATATTTCAAATGTCTTTGATTGAAAGGCGTGGCATAAAGGGTTAATGCACAAGATCTCTAGCTATGCGATAACTGGAAGAGACTTCTTAATTATAAAGTCCTTCTTAATTGGGTAGGTCCCTGAAGGTAATTGTCAACTGGCAGTTCTCTGAGGCCTAAGTGAAGTCCTCAAGCCCCTCACTGATCTATAGCTACTTCCATGGAAAGTGTTCAGATGAACTAAGATTCTTATTTCCACCAGTCCTGACCTACACGACTAAAAATTGCTATGCTGCGCATATTTAGGAGAACCACCTTTTATTCCCTTCGTGTTCTTTCGGTGATATGTATGTTCCCCTCAAGCACGAATCACCGACTCATAAGACAATGATACAATCTTAAACTATAACCTACTAGCAGTATAGCCCGGCGTTGCTCGGGTGTAATGAAAGCTTTAAAACTAATCCATGGTCCTGGAGCTCAGACTCTTTGGACGTTGGAACAAAAGACTAAAAAGCAATAGTTGTTTCCAGTTAAAGTGAAATCGTAGACTGAAAGAAAAATGAATGGACGTAAGTCAAATTTTGATTTCTTGCTATCGATATCAAAAAATTTTTTCGTCGTAAACTGAATTTTGAAGGCTAAATAAGTCCTCTGAGTAAATGGTATCATGGCTGAGACTAAGAACTACAATTTTACCTACTTATAGCCAAACCTGAGGCAAAAACTAAAATAAAAGGGCTGAAAAAAATACAGACATACAGGCAGACAAACAGACACACACACAAACCTCTTGCCTTTTATATATATATATATATATATATATATATATATATATATATATATATATATATTATCGATTTTCTGCACTATTATAAGAACTGCAACCTTGAAACTTCTGAATGTCGTTTATTATGTGTTTGTCTATGAGTGTATCAAATTTGATTAAAATCGGACCACTCTTTCTATAACCCGATTTTTTCGAATATCGATTTTCGACACAAAACCTAGCTAAGAACACTCGCAGACGCTTACAGTATAACTGTGTAAATTTTCAAGAAAGTCAGTTCAGCTGTTTCGGAGTCTGTAGGTAACGGGGACACACATACATACACACACAGAGACAAAGTTCCATTTATAAATAAGTTTAGATAAATACGGTTAAAACAAATTATAAACCAATTTATACGGTCAACCGTTATCTTGGACACATGTCCACCTTAAGCTGTGCCACTTACTCTATAACCATCTACTTCGAGTGTCCCCCGGACCCTATAGAGGGTGAACACCATTTTCGAAATAACAATTTTAAAAATGTCCACAGTAGGATATTTTTGCTGAAAATGCTGTTTGTACAGACATTTTAGAAAGGTAAATGAACTGACATGAGTTTGTAGAATAAGTATTTGGTTAGGTAAGGAATTCAAACAACTTAGCAATATTAGTGCCAAAACCCTGATTATAATTGTGCTTGTCCTTCCTTTTATTAGTTTGCACGACAGTTATGCCATACCAATACCTCATAAATAATGAATTATTCTGTTTTGATTGCGTGGATACTGAATAAAAGGTACTACTTGGTTTCAGAGAGAAAATAAAAGCTAAAAAAAGAAGGAACGATAGAAGTATTTGACGGCTATTTCAATGAAATGGAAAAACATTGTCAATTTCAAATCTTTTCATTTGTACCCACTTTTTAAAATAACGACCAGCATCCATATTTATAATTATTATTAAAAGAATTTGTTAAAATTTTTAAGCTAAAATATATAATAATGCGACGGGGGAATTTCTACGTATCTTTTATTGACGTAGAACTAGTCATGAGTTTATCCAATCATTAACATAAAAATTTAGATTCATCAGAGTATTAAAATAGAAAAACCGTGAAATTATCACGGTTTAAGGTTAGTGAATTTTTATTATTATCGGCCTTTGCCGTTAAAAATGACGGCAAAATATTTATATTGATATGCCGTCTAAAATGAGGACAAAATATATATTGATGTACCTATTAAGTATCTTACATTGAGACATAAGAAACAAAAGACAAAATAATCCAAAACCTTGAGCCTAAGAGGAAGAATATATATATATATAAAGTAAATTGATTGAGCACTTTTTGTTTTAGGTTACTCGCCGCGGATTTTTTTCTTTGGCCTACGTACTTTGACTGATGTTCAAGTGCTTAGCTCGTTCTTTTTTTATTACCATTTTTTCCTTCCGCGTTTGTACTCGGAGGGTTTTTCAAAACAAGTATCACAACACATTTATATATATATATATATATATATATATATATATATAACGATGATAGAAAGGATATATATATATAATATTGAGAAAAATCGCTTACTTAGAAACTGATGATATCGGCAAGGCCATTGAAGAAGATCAGAAAAAGCGCATGTTCAGGAAATAGAGCCCTTGGGATCCTCTACGTTATTATAAAACGATTTGGAAGTGTCTCCCTTCAATACGACCCTCATTATACACTTTATTAGAAAATATATATTATTTCATAATAATTAGTTCATATGATGGCAAAATATATTGATATGCCGCCTAAAATGATGGCAACATATATATTGATGTACTTAATATTAATTATCTTATATTAAGATAAAAACTAATTCAAACCCCCTTCCTAAGTGTGACAGGATATATATATATATATATATAAGTAAATACACAACAATCTTTATTATAATCGTGAGGATATATATATATTCTTCACTACTCGACGACATGATTATTGCAAAAGACTAAAATAAGACTGTTAACGAACAACCATGCAACAAGAGCTTTCATAACTGGTAGTAAAGTTTAAATAAATGGTAGCAAAGGGACTGAACTGAGCCTATGCTGCCTCGCTATTGTCTCTCTAATGAACTGAGCCGACAGTGATACGCTATTGTCTCTCTTTCCATGAACGTGACAGGAGAAAAAGATATATATATATATATATATATATATAGCCATCCGCACAAAGATCTGCTGCGCTGTATCACAGCTCATCAAAACGGTTAGACATCCGATTGCTTTTTACCCAGGATTGAAACCCGACCGAATTGACGTCTGTCGGCTATTCTACCGCTGAGCTATTGGCGCTCGGTAGAAAAAGGCAAATTTTTCTAGCCTGTGATGTATCCTGCGCCAGTAGTTAGAGTGCTCCAATTCATTACTGAATGAGCGATATATATATATATATATATATATATATATATATATATATATACAAAACGTTCTTCATTATAATAGAGAGGATTATTATTATTATTATTATATTTTTATTTCTCGTATGCTGACACAACCTACCAAGTCTGCGTGAAGACCTAAGGCAAGTAGTGGTGTGTTGTTATGACTGCATTTAATTATTTGTTTTTCTACCTTCCATAATATCACTAACGTTACATGGACAAAGTTGTTCTTGGTGTGTGGGTTGTACTCATCAAGACAATTTTTTGTATTTCTCTGAAGCTGGGATTTCCAGGGATTTTTTCATTGTGTTGTTGTGTTCCTTTTTTCTATCATTCCAAGCGCACCCACTGTAACTGGTATTATTCAATTTCCACATTCATCTTTTTTATTATTATTATTTTTTCTATCGGCAGGTTCGTAGGGCTCAATATTAAAAATGGGGTTCCTAGACCCAATGGAGTCACTGGGTCGCGTGTTTTGGCAGAAATCTCACGTTGTTTGTCCTTAACAAATAAAATTGGGTGAGTCACAAGGCAAAAGCTAAAGCAGTGTTTCTGAAGGGTAAACACTGACAGCAACAGCACATCCACCCGGATATAAATACAGGTTACGCAGCAGGACGCAGGCAGAGGGTCAGGAGAAACCCCACCCATACCTTTCTAAGCCGAGCAATACCAGGAGCAGCTTATACAGAACAGGAAAGCAGGAAATCTAGGTGTATACACTTGGTTTTGAATTTTGATGGCTGAGCTTAACAGTATCAAATTGGCACGTACAGTACTGAGAAAACGAAACTATTTAGAAGAAAATAACTCGAGAATAACGATAATACCTGTCGGGGGTTAAGAAATGACTCAGGACGTCGTGGAGTCGTGGGCAGGGAATCTCTGGATATTTTTACTAATTTTCTTCTTCTTCTTCTACTGGCGATCATGGCTCTTCACAATTTCCTGGGCATACGGCTACGTCACGTTGTAACACCTCGATTTTTGTACGATCACCGAAGTTAAGCAACGTCAAGCATGGCCAGTATCGAGATGGGTGACCGCTTGAGAAAAACAGGTGTCATAAGCTTGGATGTGCGGATGGTGTAATGGATAATAGCTCGGAATTCCAATTCTAGTTAGATTCGTTATATTCACTTACGCGCAAATAGCTTTGGGAAAGGCATGAATCCATCTCTCCCCCTTAATAAGACTTGTGTCACTAAACCATTATTATCTCCAAAATAAAAATTCTTACACTCTAAAGATTTTTTCTGGCTTTAAATAACAAGCAGCGGGTCGATAAGCCGTAGAAAACGAATCAATCGTCTTATTCATTTTTAGTACTGTTCCGTTATTGTTCGCTCTGTTTTCACTGGGTTTAAATCGCTACTACCCAGTCCAGAGATTGAACGTGTAGATTAAAACATTCATACAGGAATTTGGTGGCGTAGAGTTCATTCTCTGGACTGGATAACACAGATCCAAACTTAGCGAAAATAGTACTAGCAATCAATCAAAAATACTAAGTAAATAAATAAAAAACGGGATACCCCAAGACATGGAGAGCGGAATGTGAACAGTCTAACTCCTCAAATTAAAATAATAGGTGCATCTGAAGAAGAACAGGGGAAACAACAGTTCGACTATAAATAATGTAAATTTCCAAAAAAGAACGCAAGGAGCTCTTCAGAAGAAATTAATAAAATCAATAAAGAGGAAGAATATATATATATATATATATATATATATATATTGATTGATTGATTGATTGATTGATTGATTGATTGATTGATTGAGCGCTTTTTGTTTTAGGTTACTCGTCTCTGGTTTTTTCTTTGGGCTACACACTTTGACTGATGTGCAATTGCTTAGCTAGTTCTTTTTTTATTACCATTTTTTCCTTTCGCTTATGTACTCGAAGGGTTTTTCGAAACGAGTATGACAACACATTTACATTTATATATATATATATATATATATATATATATATATATATACAACGATGTTTATCATAATAGAGAGGATATATATATATATATATATATATATATATATATATATATATATATTGAGAAAAATTACTTACATAGAAAACGATGACATCGGCAAGGCCATTGGAGAAGATAAGGAAAAGCGCATGTTCAGGAAATAGAGCCCTTGGGATCCTCTACGTTATTATAAAACGATTTGGAAGTGTCTCCGTTCAGCACGGCCCTCATTGCACACTTTAATAGAAAATCTTGTTTAAATCATGGGTTGTACCACTAAAATAACGTTCAAATCACGTCTTGTACCACTAAAATAACGTTCAAATCACGTCTTGTACCACTAAAATAACTTTCAAATCACGTCTTGTACCACTAAAATAACGTTCAAATCACGGCTTGTACCACTAAAATAACGTTCAAATCACGTCTTGTACCACTAAAGCGTTATCATAAAAAATTCTTACAATCTAAAACTATGGCTTTGAATAACCTGCAAAGTGTAGAAAACGAATCAGACAATCAATCCATTAATGATTTATGCTTTCGTCTCGAAGGTTGTAGGAAAATGATTAGAGATTTCGTTTCGGTGTTCTCCCACAGATGTAGGAGTTTTTATTGCGCCATAATTGTAATGTGTACGAGGTTCATCGCGTAATCATTTTTTATTACCGTAGAAAAGCTATAGAAAACAATACATTGGATAAAACAAAGAGTTCATAGGTGTTTTTTTTGTTTTGTTTTGTTTTTTTGAGTAGTGGGTCCGGACTAACAGGAATTTTTTTTAATAATCATTTCACCCCAGGCAAGGCATTCCACAGATATTATTGCGCAGGGGGTTACATAGGGAAAAGTGATGAGAAAGTGGTTAAATATAGGAGATGTCAGAAGGAGGGTGATAGACAGGTAAGGATGCCGAGGATGATGGTTGGGTAGGTGGGAAGAGTGTTTGAGAGAATGGATGCGAGTTAGTGCGTTCGGAGGTGTCTATTGACCATACATTTAAACTCCTGGAGATTGTAGCTGTCGGGGAAGCAAGTATGTGGAAGGGAATTCCACAGGCGGGAAGTGCGAGAAAAGAAGCTGTTGGAGTAGAAATTGCGGTTACATTTTATCGGTTTCACTGTAAAAGGGTGGGACCTAGTTGCTAATCTAGTATCTCGTGCAAATTCGTACCTAGGGGGCACCAGTGATCTAAGTTCATCGGAGCAGAAGCCGTTAAAGTATTTATAGCAGGGGCACAGGGAAGCCAAGTCACGCCGGTGAGAGAGTGACTGCAGGCAGTCTGCCAAGTCGGTATCGATCACATTACAGATTCTCCGTTGTATTTTGTCAAGAACCCCGAGGAGAATAGCAGGGGCACCCGACCAGATGTGGCAGCAGTATTCAATACACGGGCGGATGGTAGATTTATATATGTGCAGGATAGATTCAGACGGAAAAAACTTCCGGGCCCTGCACAGAGAACCGACTTTCATATCAGCGGATTTAGCAATGGATTCCATATAGTCATTCCACTTGAGATCCGCTGAGAGCGTGTGGCCAAGGAAGAATACCCCAGGATCCGCATAAAAATCTTCTTTACCCCCTACCCAATGGTGAAAATATCCATGGATCTTATATGCGAAATTGTATTATCTGATACGCTAATGTTTACTCAGACATCATAAACTAACAGTATTCATACACAACCTAACATTAGTATTGTAATATTAACTATTAATGGAGGAATCTTATATGTGCAGTTAAGGTATAAAGTAAACCAATGTTTACCCAAACATTGTAGTCTACGAGCATTTATGGTAATAATAATAATAGCCGTTTCTTTATAAGGAAACATTCGAAATTGATTGACATATGAGCAATTACTCCTGTCGGTTGAAATATATATCTTACTCTTAAAGTTATTTTTCTGGAAAAATAGGTTTTTTTAAGTCCACGATTTGTTATCGTTTTTTTTGTTTTTTTGTTTTTTTTCAGTATTGATGGGAGATAATATGCGCTATCCATTTTAGTTGTTGATGCCTGTTTTATGAACGGGGTGTTTGTCGTCTCATAATTATAATGCCTTAATTTGCAGTATAATTCATGGTTCGTGGGTGAATGTGTGTGTGTGCGTGTCGCACATGGAGAAAACGTGTGGAACGATAGAAAAGTAGAAATTTACCCACGGTTGACTGGAAGTATACATTTATTTTACACGGATAAACATTACACCATAGGTACATACAGAATCAGTCCCAAGTTATCGGGTTGTGTGTCACAACCATTAGGGCAGGAGAATATACGTGTGTTCGTGACCATTGGCGGCCATATTCCCAAGTTTGTTGAATGTCGCGCGTCTCACGTCTGAATGTCGCGTTGATCACGTGATTCGCGTGGACTCATTTCCAGGGGTGAAAAGGGGGTACTCTGTCTATTGAACAGGTGTAAAGGCTCATTCCTTGATCCCTGTTTAGGATGTGGTTTCCGGCTTTCTTTTTTCCAATCTTTTCACTGTTTTCTTTTTCTTTTTCTTTTTTTTTTCAATTGGAGTAGATAGACTAAACTATCGCCCGGTTCACGCTCCACCCACGTCTATTGAACAGGTGTAGAGGCTCATCCCTTGTTCCCTGTTTAGGATGTGGTTTCCGGCTTTCTTTTTTCCAATCTTTTCACCTTTATGTAGCACCCTGCACATCAGGAATGGGTTATTTCCCTTGGAATATGTTTTTATTCGTCCTAACACTGCCATTGAAAGTCTTCAAGGGATGTGGTTTCTGCTATTTTGTACAGTACTTTGTTTGAGATTCTGTGGCACGATGTTAGGAAAATTTTTTTCGACACCATCCACTGGCCTCACTCGCTAAAAGCAATTGTTCTTAGAAAGCGGTTGTAAACAGGTGACAGTTTAGATATTTCTAAACGGGATTGGTGACATGTATGACGTCTGTATGAAAGTTTCAATCTGTCGAGGCTATTTAAGAAACTGATTCGAGTTTCAGGTTAATGTTTTGGTCTTGGAGGAGTTTGTAAGCTCTCATCGTCTTATGAAAGTTAACTCCTCACGGCCCAGTTTGGTTTTCGTTCCGGAAAGAGATGGATGCACCGATGGAATATATGTCATCAAACTCCAAAAGATTGCTCACTTCTCTAGAAGGAAACTGTATAACAGCTTAGTCGACCTCACGGCATCATATGACCACATCAGTAGAGGAACTTTATCTGCCCTCAAAATCTTGCGTCACACCTCTAACGCAGCCTAGTTTACTTTCTTTATCACTTATAATAAATTCCCTTAATAAATATATTACAATATATATTAATTATATTATCTATTCAATTTCTCTATCATCTAAATACATTTGTTATAATTGAGCCATACGACAAGTTATTCGAAGTGTTTAGTCTATTTGCATTATTCGGACTATTGTCCTTATCTTTGTTGCCATTTGTACGACGTTTCGGTCGTTGTAAGCTCCGGCCTTCTTCGGGTGCTTGTAAATAAATAAATTGTATGAAATACAGCGTTTTTTTTAACTGGGGTAGCCTAATAATTATGACCGGTAGTTTATATTCTATCGTTGCAGCCCTTTCCAGAACGAAAACCAAACTGTGCCCTGAGGTGTTGACTTCGATGAGAGGTAAGTTAATATAATTTTCATTAATACTTTCACCATGATGGATCCGCTTGTGTAAGTGTCTTGATGGCTACCTTTCTGCTTCAGTAATGTATTAATGTCTGTCTGTCAGTCAGTCTGTTTGTCTGTCTGTCTCTCTGTCTGTGACTGGATTCAACTTTGACGGGCTGAGCCGGATTCTTCTCTAGATTCATGGGAATTTTGTTCGGAGATTTTCCCGCAGTAGGTTGCCATTGCTTTCTGCGGTAGACTCGTTGTCAACTAAGGATATTTTACTGATAGCTGGAGGGCGAAGCGATAGATTCATACTTTTCCCAAGGATGTTATCACCTATGTAAATGTAGTGAACTCGACTGGAATTCGAACTCAGTCGAAGCCGCTATCCGTTGCTCTAACGTGTCTCCTGTATTAATGCGTGATTTCCGCACATTTTATGTTGTATTTCTCATTCTAGACTTCATTATAAAATATAATAACTTAATATTAAATTCACGGAAGAAGTCATCTGTTTTTAAAAGTTCATTATGCATCCAATTTTGATACCTCTTCATGGATGTGGATATTGAAGGCTAACTTTTTGTTCCTATAGTGCATTAATGCGTGATACAACCCACTTTTACGGGAGGCGTATCTAGTGAGAATCGAACTCATTACTCAGTTGTAATAGATTCTAGCAAGACAAGCTTATGAATCATTACACCACGTCAAGCTGCGTCTAGGTTTAGAAAATAGTTCTGACACCTAGACATGGTGTAAGGAGTAGTAAGCTTATCTCGCTAGGACAATTACGAATGAATAGTGAGTTCGATTTTCGCTGGTAGCCCCATACTTTCGGCCTTGTGGTAAATTTTAACTACGCTTAGAAAATCAGCATTAAATTTAGAAAGTTGTCATTGAATTTTAGAAGAACGTATGCAATTTTCAAAGTTTCAGTCACAATATATTTTGATGTTTTATTCTACGTAAGTAATCTTTTTAAAAACTGATCGTCCGAATCCTGATGAATAGAGCGAGAAGCAGAATCAGGCCAGAGATAGGACAAGAACAGTGTGGTTTCGTTAAAGACACGGAAACAAGGAATGCCATATTTATGATTAGGATGCTCTCCGAAAGGGCAATAAAAATGAAGGACTCAAACCTGTGCTTCATTGATTATGCAAAGGCGTTTGACAAAATACGCCACAAAGAACTGATGAAGATGCTCGGCAGCCTGGACATATTTGGGAAAGACTTGACAGTAATAAAAAATCTTTACTGGCAGCAAACCGCTTGCATACGGACAGGTAATGAATTGAGTAGATATACAAAGATAGAAAGGGGCGTAAGACAGGAATGTGTCTTTTCAGCGGATCTGTTCAACTTGTACAGCGAGAATATTTTGATGACCCTAGAAGTTATGCCTGGGTTTGTAATCGGAGGCCACAATTTAAACAACCTAAGGTACAGAGATGATACAGTGCTGATAGCAGACACAGAAAGGAAACTACAAGACCCCCTACAGAAGGTAGCAGAAGAAAGTAACAAGAAAGGACTAAAAATAAACTGCATGAAAACTAAATGCATGGTCATCAGTAAAAAGGGCAGCACAAAAAGCCAAATACAGGTCGGGGATACCAGAATCAAACAGGTACAAAAATTTAAATAACTGGGAAGCGTTATAACAGAATATGGAAAGTGCGACACAGAAACCCGAAAGCGAATTAGCATGCCTAAGGAAGCATTCCAGATGTTGAGTAGAGTATTAAGAAACAGGACAATTTCGCTAGAAACTAGGAAGAGAGTACTGGATTGCTACGTGATGTCCGTCCTTCAATATGGCAGTGAATGCTGGACAATACTATCAAAGATGAAGGAAAAACTTGAAGCAACTGAAATGAGGTTCTACAGAAGGATGCTGCGAATCTCATGGATCGAGCATGTGAGCAATGATGAGGTCTTGGAAATGATGGAAACAAAAAGGAAATTAATACTGAGCATCAGGAAGAGACAACTGAAGTTCCTGGGACATGCAATGAGGAAGGAGGGCCTGGAGAACCTGATACTAACAGGCCAGATAGAGGGGAAAAGAGACAGGGGAAAGCAACGGATAACATATTTGAAGAACCTAATCAGGTGGATGACAGAACCTGGATTGCACAGTGTAACAGAAGGCGTGCTCAGAGACACCAGGGATAGGAAAACGTGGAAAGCCATGATCGCCTACGTCCTGAAGGGACAGAGCACATAGTAGAAGAATCTTTTTAATGGCTTTTCTAGTTTTTTTACCGGTAGGTTAATTTTGCTTATTTTCGTAATGATTGAATGTATATTGGTATAAGCATTTAATAATGCATTATAAATTGTAAATTTGGGTGTTGAAACTCGTTGGCTAATGGGTACGCACATAGTGTTGACGACAATAAATTATACCTAGTCAAACTCAATAACACTGAAATATTGAAGATACAATTATGTATGGTAACATGTACTATAAACTTTGCACAGTTATCTTAGACAACCAGTAATTATAGACAGACAAACTCCATAACACAGTATTATTAAATGTAAATTTAGGTCTGGTAAATGGTAGGTTAATGTTTAGCCAGATAAAGATGACTTCCAGAAAATATAGAGAGCCTAACTCCATAACAGTGTATTATTAAATGTAAATTTAGGTCTCATAACGTGTGGGCGAAGGGTTTGCAATGATATCCTAGACTACTAGGAACCATATATATTCAAAGTTCATAATAAATGTACATTTCGATCTGATAACAGGCTAATGTTTACGCAGATAATGTTGACTACAAGTAATTATAAAAGCCTAGCTCCATAATACTGTAACATTAAATGCAAATTTAGTTCGGGTACCTACTAGGCTGGACGTGCGTTGTGATGCAGTGCATTTTGGTTCGGAACAAGAAATCGGAGAACCTAGTTCAAATTCTAGTTGAATTAGTTGCATTCACTTACGCGCACATACCTTTGGGAAATGTATTTATCTGTCTCTTCCCTCTAGCTATGGGTTAAATAACAGAACAGATTGGGTTCTACCAGTCTACTGCTGAAAGTAATGCCAACCTACTACAGGAAAATCATCTGCCAAGTCAGTCATGTTTCTTTCGAGACATGATCACCCAAGCGTGTATCACGTATGGCACTTAACTGACCTGGTAGTCTAATGCTTATCAATTTGACTTTAAAGTTGACTACCAGTAATTATACCTAACCAAACTTCATAATACCGTAATATTAAATATAAATTTGGGTCTGGTAAATGGTAAGTTATTTTTTTAAATAGCGTTGACTACTAGTAATTATAGATAGTCAAACACCATAAAAATGTAATATTTAATGTAAATATACGCCTGGTAACTTCTAAGCTAATGTTTACCAAGATATTATTGACTAATTTTAACTATACACAGCCAAACTCCATAACACCGTAATATTAGATGTAAAGATTGGTATCATGTGTTAATTTGGGGTATCTTGTTAACAAGTAGTACTTTTCTTTGCCTTCACTCCATAATGTAATATGAAATCTAAGTAAAATGTTTTAATGAGTTATCTGTTAAGCTAACTCTTATTCCGATGGCCTACGTTGCCATATTAATAATTAAAAAGATGTTTCCTTCTATACGAGGTATAGTAGATTGCAAAAGTCTACACCCGCTTTGAAAATTTATATATTTTGTATAATTTAACAGGAACAACATAATAAGCAGACCTATCACACTTTCCTTTTATATAAAAATTACATTTTCAAAATTTCCCACTGATTCTTAAAATCATATAAAATGTCTTCGCAAAAGTCTACCCCCCAATATTATACTGTGTTATCACGTAGTTTCTCATTGATGTATACAATCCAGAACAATCAAAAGTGGAATGTGTGTTTTACTATAACAAACAAACTTGGCCAGTCTCTAATTTTGCTATATAAGGTGATTTAACTGCCTACAAAATCATACACCACATGGTTTCTTGGTATGATGGTCTTTGGACTTTGACTGTAAACACAAGGTGTCCAACTTGGGAAAGAAAATGGACGAGCCTCTGTCTCTGGAACTTAAAAACCTTATTATTCAAAAGTACGATGAAAATCTAAACTTATTTATAAATGGAACTTTGTCTATGTGTGTGTGTGTGTGTGTGTGTGTGTGTGTGTGTGTGTGTGTGTGTGTGTGTGTGTCCGTTACCTATAGACTCCGAAACGGCTGAACCGATTTTTTTCAAAATTTATACAGTTGTACTATAAGCGTCTGCGAGTGTTCTTAGCTAGGTTTTCTGTCGAGGTACTCCCGATAAATATCGAAAATCGATAATCGAAAAAATCGGGTTATAGAAGGAGTGGTCCGATTTTAATCAAATTTGATGCGCTGATAGACAAAAACATAAGAAACGATATTCAGAAGTTTCAAGGTTGCAGTTCTTACAATAGTGCAGAAAATCGTTAATATATATATATATATATATATATATATATATATATATATATATATATAAATGCAAGATGTTTGTGTGTGTGTGTCTGTTTATCTGCCTGTATGTCTGTATTTTTTCAGTCCTTTTATTTTAGTTTTTGCTTCGGGTTTGGCTCTAAGTAGGTATAATTGTAGTTTTTAGTCTCAGCCATGATACCATTTACTCACTTATTTAGCCTTCAAAATTCAGTTTACGACGAAAAAACTTATTTGATATCGACACCAGGAAATCAAAATTTCACTTACATACATTCATTTTTCTTTCAGTCTACGGTTTCACTTTAACTGGAAACAACTATTGCTTTTTAGTCTTTCGTGCCAATGTCCAAAGAGTCTGAGCTCCAGAACCATGGATTAGTTTTAAAGCTTTCATTACCCCCGAGCAACGCCGGGATGTACTGCTAGTAATAGCTATAAAAAGATTGCAAAAACTTTAGAATTACCCCTAAGCACTGTTAAAATTGTAGTTAAGAAGGAGTTAGTGCACAAAACGACTGCTACCCTACCAAGATCTGGGAGACCGCACAAACTTACCAGAAAAGCAAAATTAAAACTGGTCCGGGAGGCAAACTCCAACCCTAGAACAACACTAGAAGACTTGAAAGCTGGAACAGATGTCCATGCATCTACAATTGCCAGAGTATTGCATCGGTCTGGTCTACATGGGAGGGTAGTTTTTTAAAAAAGTCCCTTCTGAAGCCTATGCACAAGCAAGCTTGGCTAAACTTTGTCAAAAGTCACAAAAATGATTCTATGGCTATGTGGAGAATGATTTTGTGGTCAGATGAGTCAAAATTCGAGGTTTTTGGAAAAATAACGCAAAGTTTGGTGGGCAAAGGACAATGCTCAACAACCTCATTACACCGTCTCCACTGTAAAACATAGCGGTAGCTTAATCATGTTTTGAGACTGTTTTTCAGCTGCAATGCCTAGAGAGCTGGTAACCATCCAAGGTGTCATGGATAGTGTCAAGTACCAAGAAATATTGGAGGCAAACCTGCTGAAGTTTGATTGATCTCTGCGCTATGATCGCAATTTCAAGTTTCAACAAGATAACGACCCAAATCATGTGTCAAAAATCACTAAAGCTTGGTTTGCTCGTAAAAAAATCACAGTTTTGGAGCGGCCCAGCCTCAATCCTTTAAAAAATCTATTGCGAGATCTAAAGCTGGATGTGCACTGACATTCCCCATCCAATCTGACACATCTCGAGAAGTTCTACGATGAAGAATGGCAAATACTGTCAGCAGACCACTGCAGCAAGCTCGAGGAAGGCTACCGAGGCATCTACAGGCATTGACGCAGCAGGATCATCCACAAAGTATTAGCTGAAAACATTCAAAAGGGGGTGTAGTTTTTTTCAAAGACATTTTTATTAGTTATATGATTCAGGGTGAAATTTTTTAAATGTAATTTTTATCTCAAAGGAAAGTGTGATGGATCTGCTTATTATTTAACAATCGTTGGACTTAAGAAAATGTGTTGTTCTCTATTAAATTATACAAAATATATAAATTTTCAAAGGGGGTGTAAACTTTTGCAAGCCACTGTACATTTTATAGCAAAGTTCAGATTTTTCTGGTGTACTCGATTTTTTAAATACGCTATATTCTTTTTCTTAATATTCCCCGTGGAAGTGGTCGGGACCTTATATAAACGTGTTTTTTTGTTTTTGTTTGTTTGTTTGTTTGTTTTTTTGGGGGGTTTTTTTTGGGTTTTTTTTTGCGTTTATCAAATCCGATCATTTTCCTAATCTTATTGATTTTTATTTTTCATCACAGCGTTATGCGTTGATAAATTCTTTCATGGTTGAGCTTTCCTTAGAACTTTGTGATGAAAAGCGGATAATAAATCATCAAAACTTCACAAGTGAAATACTTTATCTGAGGAACTTTCGAAAACAAAAAATGCACTTTTAAAATAGTGACAGCAAAACATTTGAAACCTTATTCTCTTCTCGTCTTTTATGCAAACGATTTGTATGAATTTTGAGGACGCAGCTGTTGTGAAGTGCTTTTTTAATGAACAGCATGTATTCCTACTGAAAAAAAAAACGAGATTCTGTATAAACCAACCAAGTTATAGAAAAGTAATTTATGTTGATTGTGATTCGTTGAACTTATAAAAAAAACAGTTCAGTTAATCCTCTTCAGAATGTCAAGTCATTTTCACAGCAGGAAAAAAGAATTATATCAAAATGAACATTCGACTACAAATTCACGCTGTAAAAAAATACAAAAATGATATCATTAATCATTTAACTTTTTTTTTCTTTTAGAAAAAGAGAAATTGTGAATGTAACATCAAAATGAGAACAAGAATTCGATAAAATGGAATAAATTGAATATTTTTAACAGCAACAATACCAGTGATGACACTATCCATTAATCTATTATAAAAAATCAGAATGTGGATTTAGTAAATACCAGATACTTCAAACACCTCGATTTATGGATCAGTTATAACAAATTTATTATAAGGAATATTAGAAAATTGGCCGTAGAATCGACTGCAGTAGATCTTGTTGCTCATAACACCTAAAATTGCTATGAAATCAAAGCATTAACCTGAAAAATTAAGTTATCTTGTTTGAGAACTTTTCAAATTGATGCCACGAATGGGGCTAAAATTGTCCAGAAATTATTTTTTTTAATCATTTCACCCCAAGCAAGGCATTCCACTGCCACTATAGCGCAGGGGGTTACACAGGGTGATAGACGAGTTAGGATGTACATAGGGGGAGAGTTGGAGAGAATGGGAGGGATAGTGTGTTAGAAGGTGTCTATTGACCTTACATTTAAACTCCTGGAGGTTACAGCCGTCGGAGAAGTAAGCATGTGGAAGGGAATTCCACAGGCGGGAAGTGCGAGAAAAGAAGCTGTTGGAGTAGAAATTGCGGTTACATTTTATCGGTTTCACTGTAAAAGGGTGGGACCTAGTTGCCAATCTAGTATCTCGTGCGAACTCACACCTAGGGGGCACCAGTGATTTAAGTTCTTCAGAGCAGAAGCCATGAAAGTATTTATAGAAGAGGCACAGGGAAGCCACGTCACGCCGGTGAGAGAGTGACTTCAGGCAGTCAGCTAAGTCGGTATCAATCACATTATAGATTCTTCATATAAATGGTAATTTGTATACAACCGCTTTCTAACATCAATGGTTAAAAATGGCTTTGACCGAGTGAAGCCCGTGGATCTTGGTGATGACCACAATTATTCGAATATTGGTGACTGGCGCTACAGATTCGCAAACAAATAACTGCACCAAATAACAGAAACTGCATCCAATGATCTCTTTCAACAACAGAAACAACTAAAAAATGAATAGCACGTATAACTGTAAGAAAGAATTATGACATCATCAAAATGTTAACGTTCCACACTAAATAGAAGGTTAGGAGGAAAACTCCATCAATACAAGAAAGAGCGATAACAGATATTGGAAATGAAAAACCTCTTTTCTTGAAAGATTTTTTTAAGCGAAAAGTTTTTTAATTTCATCCGACTGTAGTACAACTTGATCGGACAATCAATGCCGAATGTTTCCTCATAAGGAAACGGTTAATATTACCATCACCAACGTAATCTAAATCTAAACTTATTTATCAATGTCAATGGAACTTTGTCTCTGTGTGTGTGTGTGTGTGTGTGTGTGTGTGTGTGTGTGTGTGTGTGTCCGTTACCTATAGACTCCGAAACGGCTGAACCGATTTTCTTGAAAATTTACACAGTTGTACTATAAGCGTCTGCGAGTGTTCTTAGCTAGGTTTTCTGTCGAGGTACTACCGATAAATATCGATAATCGAAAAAATCGGGTTATAGAAGGATAGGTCCAATTTTAATAAAATTTTATACACTCATAGACAAAGACATAAGAAACGATATTCAGAAGTTTCACGGTTGCAGTTCTTACAATAGTGCAGAAAATCGATAATATATATATATATATATATATATATAAGGCAAGATGTTTGCGAGTGCGTCTGTTTATTTATTATTTAGTCTTCAAAATTCAGTTTACGACGAAAAAAACTTATTTGATATCGATACCAGGAAATCAAAATTTGACTTACATCCATTCATTTTTCTTTCAGTCTACGGTTTCGCTTTAACTGGAAACAACTATTGCTTTTTAGTCTTTCGTACCAACGTCCAAAGAGTCTGAGCTCCAGGACCATGGATTAGTTTTAAAGCTTTCTTTACATCCGAGCAACGCCGGGCTATACTGCTAGTGCAAAATAGATATGGTATTAATTTTCATTATCTGTTTCCTTTTTGTTTTGTTTTTTTCACTTTTCTATCCAGAATCTATTTTACATATTAATCAGTTTACCATTCATGTAGGCCTTGAATACTGCCGCCACATTTGTTCTGGTGCTTCTGCTATATATTTATATATTTGTGATAAAATCCAAAGTAGAATCTGCAATGATATTGGTCCTGCCCTGGCATCAGACACTTTCCCACTGTCATAATGTAGTTTTACTGTGCCTATTCTGTATATACTTCCATGGTAATTTTTCTGATGAACTTTCCTCTATAACACCTAGACTTTATGAATACCTAGCATGTTACTAGATTGGCGGAAAGGTTTCATCATTATATAATCGAAATGGCTCGAAATGTAACTTCAATAAATAGTTCGTTATTTCTATCATATACTAGCATTGATTTTATCCACATGCACTTAAGAGATAATATCAGGATACATTAACAATGTAACAAACTCTAAAAATTTCATTACCTTTTTTCCTAAACATTGCTTTCGAAAAAGGATTTGATAAGTTTCAACCGACAGTCGTACAATCTGCTTGGAAAATCAATGCATAATGTTTTGTTAGAAATAAACGACTGATAATACTATAACATTTAATACGAAATGTCAACAATATAGTAGAATCGGTAAAAGAACCATGAAATGTTAGAATTGATTTACAAAGATTGTAAAATGAACTAGAGAAGGTACTTTGTATTTCTCAAGTAAAATAAATTCAAATACAATAACACAGAGAAAACTTTTTACTTTAAAATGTTTCTTACACTCAGGAGAATTCGCATTCACTGATTGGCTAATATTTCATTAATAATACTGGTCAACAAATACAAAATTTGAAATTGTGTCGAGACACCACACATCTTTTTTAACTAATTTGAGGGCCGCTGAAAGTGACCTCACTTTTTCTTGGTTAGCTACCGTTTTTGCTATGCAGAAATGTCTCAGTTTTGGAGAAAAAAAAGAAAGCATTTTTCATTTGTTTTCTGTATATATGACATTGAACGATGGCAATATTTCACAAAATAAATCATAGAAGCCATTCAGTTCGAATTTAAACCAACCAATAATGTTCTTATTGAGAAATAATATATTTGATAACAAGCAGACCCTAAGTCTTTTAAAATAAGACGATTGAAGGTACTAAGACCAACAATTATTTTCGTCAAATCATTTAATACATTATTAGCAAAAATAAAACCTTCATGAACATAAAAACTATGGTAAAATATTTTCTCTTTCTTGATTGTAATGTTCAATGTCATTTAAGTCGTTTTTTATACCCCAGCATTAGTCAGCCATCATTCGTTTATCCCACCGTTCCTGGTAACGCTCTTTCGTTGTTTTGATATCCTGATGGAATTATTCTCTTTGCTTATCATTCACATCACCGCAATTATCCGGAAATTTATCTAGATGGCAATGTAAAAAATGAATCTTAATACTAATATTAGCGTATTACTGATAAAGTTTATCAGTCAATTTGAGTTTTGTCAATAAATTGGAAAAATTCGATATTTTTATTTTAAAATTTTTGATTAAAAAATACATTTTTCTTATAAAAGTAGTTTGTTTCTGTAAATCGCTCGGCGTACCTGAAAATTGATAAGTTTCCAACGCTTCTCTAACAATTCGATGCTTTTTTGTAGAACGATTTGTCTTTGGCTTCAAAATAGATCTGTTTCCAATATAACTTCTCCATTGGAGCCAAATCTTTTTTCCCTGGAGCATTGTTTTGAGGTCTGCAAGCAGCCAGTTGTCGCTGTGGGCCAAATCTGGAGAATTTGTGAATCCGGAAGCAATTCGAAGTGCAATTCATGAAGTTTTGCCATCGTTGCGATCGATTTATGACACGATGCGTTGCCATGGTGAAAGATCACTTTTATCTTCTTGATTTGTTGCCGGTTTTTGGCGATATCTTCCTTCAAACGCACCAATAATGTTATATAATATTCGCTATTGGTGTTTCTTTCTTTCTCAAGGTAATCAATGAACAAAATACCTTGCGCATCTCAAAGTACGGACGGACAAAACATGCCTACTAATATTTGCGTCTTTGCTCGCTTTTGACGGTTTTCACCTGCTGCTGTCCTCTCAGCTGAGTGCCGATTTGACTCCAGAGTGAAATGGTGGATCCATGATTCATCCATTTTTACATATTTATCCAAAACATCCCTCTTTATGCATTGAAACAGTTGCAAACAACGCTCTGAATCGTCGATACGTTGTTGTTTTTGATCGACTTTGAGCAAACGTGACACCCTCTTTGAACACAGCTTTCTCATTGGCAAATGTTTATGCAAAATGGTGAATACACTGCCTTCTGATATGTTCAAATCCTTCTTCTAACTCACACAACTTCAATTTACGATCGGTCAAAAGGTGTTTATGGATTTTTTGGTGTTTTCCTGGACAACTGCCGATTTTGGACAACTGGAGCGTTCAGCATCATTTGTGTCTATACGACTGCGTTTAAAGTCAGCATACAACCGCTTAACCATTGTTTCCTGTGGAGCAGAGTCTGAATAACACTTATCAAGACATTGCTTAGCTTGAACAGTATTTTTCTCATCAGAAAGCAATGCTTTATCAACACACGAAATTCAGGTTAATCCATTGTTTTGAAAATTTACAACAGTAGCTTCACTTAAATAACTGTAATTTGTAAACTAATAATCCGATTCGGTCCAGATTTTGTCACGTGCCATTTCAAGGTTAGTAGTTTATAAACATAAAATGGGTTTCTGTTAATAGTGACGCCATCTATATGTTAGGCCCGAGACCTTACTTAGTAATGTGTTAGATAAATGTTACAATCAGCCAAAATCGTAAATTGATCTTTTTTCCGAAAATGAAAAGATTTCAGTAGAGCAAAAACGGTAGCTAACCATAAAAATCTAAGGTAATTTTCAGAATCAGCCTCCATCAAAATAACTAAAAAATGTGTTTGGTTTCTTCGCACCAAAAATCGTGTTAACCTGTGTAATCTTGTTTGTGCTAAACACATTTTCAAGCAATATTTTAAATTTTCCAAACTCTTTGAACTTCTCTTCATTTTTAAAAAACAACCCCATTTCCACTTAATCTATAAGAGTAGACGTCTGATTGGGACCAGCGATCGCGAGAGTTAAATTCGGCAAGATTAAGATTATATTAGAGACACATACTTTTAGCGGTGAACGGAAAATGAATCGATGAAACATTATAGAAAATGAAGGTAAATTGCATGACAGATAAATCATACATTTCGTCCGTCTTACATTGTTTTTATTGGTAACTTCGCTTTAATGTTTGATAAGATTGATCGAAAATCTGGCCGTTTAAGAGAATTAGCATTAAGATTAACAAGAGAATTAACAGCGTTTACTTGTTTTTACTTTTCTTATAAGAAATTAAAATGGAGAAAAAACGTTTTTGAAAATAATTTCAGTATGACTCTGCTTCTTTGATAATGTTCTGGTATGTAAGAAATTAGCTACTGGTATAGTATGTGGCTCACATTTTTGAATGTGCCCTACGAAATTTTGTCACTGCTTTAGTATGTGACCTACCTTAAAAAGCGTATTAAAAGGAAGTAATAAAACGGTTTTGCATCCCACGAATCAAAATTTTCACTTAATTTTGCTCATATTTCTTCTTATGTAACAAGAATGTTTTATTTACACACAAAAATGTAATTGTTATATTTTAATCATTTCGCCCCAAGCTAGGCGGTAAAGCAAAACACTGCGCCTCCTTGGCCTAAACCTCTCAGTTGACTTCAAGTGGAATGACGACATTGAAGCTAAATCTGCTACTAGGAACATCACACTCTGTAAGAAACTTTTTCTCATCTGAATCCATTTTACACATATATAAATCGACTATCCGCCCTCGCACTGAATACAGCTTTCGCAACTGGTCGGGTGCCCCTGCTATTCATCTCGGGGTTCTTAGCAAAATCCAACGGAGAATCTGCAATGTAATTGATCCTGACCAGACAGCTCAACTTATGTCACTCTCTCACTGTCGTAATGTGGCTTTCTTCTGTCCCTTCTACAAATTCTTTCTCCAATGAGAATGGTTCCCCTTCTGTATAACATTTAGTTGAGCTACGAGGCTAGCGACTAGGTTTCACCCTTATACAGCGAAACAGGTTAACTTCTACTATATGAAATTCTTTGCTCGCAATTCCCACCTGTGGAATTCCCTTTTCGTATATTTGTTTCCTTGACTGCTACAATCTCCAAGAATTTAAATGCAGAGTCAATTGCCATCTCTTATCTCTTTGACTCGAATCCACTCTACTCTCATGCAACTCTCTTCACACCAATGTTCTCATCCTTCTCTTACCCATTCTCTGACACCTCCTGTAAGTTGTTTCTCTTTCACATCACTCACTTGTTATGTTATGTCATTCAAAAGACCATAAAGACAACTATTTTAACAATCCGCAATACCGACTGCTCGACCCTTCCTAAATCTACATCGGCAAAATTAGTAACGCCATCCTAGTAAGAGCGTGCAAGACCACCAAAAATGCTTTGGGTTTGAACCAATGAAACACAGTTGAATCTATCGAATGGTCCACCAAAGTAACTAACAAAGCACGTTCATAGAGTTTGAAATTTGCGATTTTTACCCCCATCTGTAATTGTAGATCTACTAACAGCTGCCTAAAACGTAGATAACAATTACTGTCATATTATCTACCAAAACTTAAATATTATCATGCAAGCACAAAAATCCATCTTATTTCACAATGGCTGCCTATGAGCCAAAAAAGACAACCCAGATTTCAGTATTGCTATGCGTGCATACGATTCAGCAGAGGCCTGTGAATTGGTCAGTATTTTGTTATTGTGGAGACTAAGATATCGCTTCGAAATAAAAATGAAAAATACCGGATTATATTGAAACGACGGATTAATATTTGTAAGAAATACAAGCCCACAACAAACAAACAAACCAACTAAGAAGGGACCTGATAAAATTTTTCAAAAAGACCACAAGATCACCGCCATCACTAACGCTAAAGGAATCAACTTCTTTGACGTAACTTACGACCTTAATGGAATATACAAATTAAGGATCCTCACAACCACAAATACGCCCACAAAATCTCTAACCACCACCTTAGACTTTTAAACAATAGCCACAAATCAACCAAGTTTTGATTATCTTTTAACTCTAGTAATAAGGCTTTTTTGACATTTTATAAAAAAATTAAAAATCAATCAATATAATTTCTGTTTGAAATAGACCAAATAGCAATTTTCTGGAAAAAGTAAATTTAATGCTTTATCTTTCGATTAAAGCTAAAAAAAGCTTCAATAAATTTCTTTAATTATTATTATTTTTAGAAATTTATTTCAAATCTTACTCATCGCGAATTAGTAAAGGTATCCAGAGCCAAACGTATAGATGCTCAAACTGATTTTTGAGACACGTATTTAATAAATCCAGCTTTCATCTGGCATGAAGTCATAAGACTTATACCCAGTGAAAAATCGAACTCACTACAGTAGTAATTATAAGCGAAAGTTATTTGATACCCACTGCTCGGCAATAAGAGTTCCACTTAATGTGATACAAGAGCAAAAGTCTTGTGCGCCAAGTAGGGATGTAAGTGATTCCACTTCGAGGCTGACGAGCAATCGCTCTGCAATAGGCGCCCAGCTTAGAATTTTTCTTGATATTTCAAAATCTCATGAGCAAAGATTTGAATTCCTAAAATGATACTAAGACTTGGCAGACGGAATACGCCGTTTGCTAAATCCGTTTCTATATTTTGCCAAATAAAAATTTTCGTTCACAGGCTCTACGATTGGCACTAAAAAAGGCTGATTAAAGTTGGAAGTTCAGCACCCACTCTCACCAGACACATAAACACACATCTTTACGTTCGATCAATGTATACTACGCCTGAGTGATTTCATTACATCAATTCGTAATTAATACGTTCACGTTTCGATTTCAGACCTTTTAATAAAATAAAGCTTCCATATTATAAGCGCTTTGATAAAGGCGTTAAGGTTACGTTTATGTTCTATTCTCTTAATCGCTTCTCGGCCTTTTAGCCCGAGAGGCGCACATGAAATATAATCTCAGGGAAGCGTATTACCACGTAATATCTCTTCCTCAGGGCCGCTAGGATCGTTGACTCACTCCTCCGGTATCCCCAAAAAGAAAGAAGTACTTTGGAGACAGGACTGTATTAGGATTCTGGTCTCACGTTGAGTGTCTAATGTGAGATCCCCATTTTAAATATGGCCTAGAGCTACATTCTGTTCGAGTAGGCGTGTGGATAAATATTCTTTTTCGACCTTTGAGCCGTAACCAATGGGTAGTATTTGTTGTTCTTTTACAATCGAGAAGGCGCCTGGGCCCGGATATTCTAACCCAGTAGCAACACCTTTGTCATTGACCTAAGAGAGACAGGGTTGGTGTAATAGCGTTACC
This sequence comes from Ascarosepion bandense, assembly GCA_037127315.1. Classification (NCBI taxonomy): domain Eukaryota; kingdom Metazoa; phylum Mollusca; class Cephalopoda; order Sepiida; family Sepiidae; genus Ascarosepion; species Ascarosepion bandense. The sequence goes on along the minus strand of JBBBDQ010001346.1, from coordinate 2,769,898 downwards.
AGGATGATAGTGGTCGCAGAAACTGAGCAATTTTTATCCTTTTCTATATGTACGTGTATGAGCACCAATATTAAACCGACCTTGTATCATATGCTATCAATGTTTAGGAGGTAGGTAAATACCTATCGATTGCCGTGATAACAGAAAGTAATTGCGGAGAAGTAAGAAAGAAATATCCTCTCTATTATAATAAAAACCGTTGTATATTTTTTGAATATATATATATATATTTGCAATTTATTTAATCTGATATATATATATATATATATATATATATATATATATATATCAGATTAATAAATTGCAAACACTATGTTTGCTTAATTTTAATAAAATAACTAGCCGACACCAACAAAAAAACAAAAGCAAACTACCGATTTTCGAGGCAACATTCATTAAAACACTTAAGCCGTCAATTAATAGAATCAGCTTTGAATACTGTAGTAATGTTCTAAAATGTTTGTAAAAAGAACAATTTTTTCATGCTTTAAAACGTGCATGACCATGACATTAAAACAATTCCAGTTTGGATAATTTTCACGTTCCAATGAACGCTAGCAATTTGTCAACGTTATATTTGAAACAAGAAAAAATATGTCCAGTAATTTTTAGCAACACAGTTTTCCGGTTACATTTGTTACCATAACTCACACCCCTAAAGATAATCTTGGAAAGAGGTTGAAAGTACTTGGGTACCTTAAGAAATGAATAAAACTAACATGTCAACATTACAGCTCATTTCTGACATCTTTTGATTGTAATACGCGAAAGATCATCCGTGAGTATAAACGGATTTTATTAAAAATAAGCAAACATAGTGTTTGCAATTTATTTAATCTGATATGTTTTAAAGAAAATGTTCTGCATAGTTACACACACACACACACACACACACACACACACACACACACACACACATATATATATATATATATATATATATATATCCCTCCTGTCACGCGCATAGAAAAATAATAGCGAGGCAGCGTCGGCTCACTTTTTACTACTAGTTATTAAACTTTACTATCAGTTATAAAAGCTCTTACCGCATGTCTGTTCTTTAAGAGTGCTTTATTAGTTTATTTTTTGCAATAATTATGTCGTCATGTAGTAAAGAATATATATATATATATATATATCCTCTCAATTATAATAAAGGCCTTTGTGTGTGTTGTCAATATATATATATATATATTCACAACACACGCAAAACCCTGATTGAAGAATGGTAGACTTTGAAAACATTAGCTACTCTATCATCTACGCATCGGTCATTCAGCAATGAATTAGAATACTCTCAGCTATTGGACATGTATAATGATAATATACACACTAAAATCTCTGCCTCCTTCTACCGAGCGCCCATAGCTCGGAGGGAGAATCGCCGACTGACGCCAATGCGGTCGGGTTTCAATTCTTGGTTAAAAAGCAATCGGAGCCTAACCCTACTGATGAGCTTTAATACAGCGAAACAGAGCTGTCTCCGGATGGCCATATATATATATATATATATATATATATATTTCCTAGTTGTCACGCTCGGTCGGGGTGGATTTTTTGTTTTCATATAAGATACACAATAATAGGTCTATCAACAGATATGTTACCGACAGTTTGGATGTCTTATCGTTATAACTATTTTGCTGTCATTTTTGACGGCCCGGGGCCCATTCATAAAATAATAATCCTTTCTCTAAATAACTTATTTATTAATTTGATCGTCAGATTAGATTGCGGGGGAGACAAAATAAAGAAAATAAGCCAAAACAAAAACAAAAAACATAATTTTATAGAAATAAAAACGAACTTTTTTTTTCAAATCTCAACATATCATCCACAAGAAAATCATTTCTAACGATGAGTCTAAAACGCATAACATATTTAGTGGGCTATGGATGACAGAACCGGGTTTAGGAGAAATAACAAGTGGCAAAATTTATTAAGAGCTAAAACTAATAAGAAATTGTGAAGAGCCATGATCGCCTACGTCATAAGAGAACATGTCCCATGAAGACGCCTAAAAACAAATTCCATTAATATCAGCTACACTTAGCTGAGCACAAAGCAAAATAAGAAATATATAAGCTGTTTTATTCTTTTTTCACTCTGTACAAGGCCCCAGAGCAACTCAAGGTAGTTGATTACTAAAAAAAGGTTGTTTTGTGAGAAGTCAGGGAAAAGTGGCGCAGTTTATGAGGATAGTTGTGAAAGATAACAAATCCTTGAAAAGGTTAAAATTTTAGTGGTCGGGAAAGCATTTTTCTGGAAGTCGTTTTCGCAAAGTAGCACTAAGTGGAAACGTTTTTAATACCAGTCAGTTAATTGCCATACTTGATACACGCTTGGGCGACCATGTCTCGAAAGAGACATGACTGGGCAGAAGATTATCCCGCAGTAGGTTGCCATTACTTTCTACGGTAGACTGGTTGCCAGCCAAGGCTATATAACCCAGTCTGTCCTGTGACTTAACCCATAACTGGAGGGAATGAACGGATAAATACCTTTCCCAAGGGTATTTGCACGTAAGTGAATGCAAGGAATTCAACTGGAATTCGAACTCGGTTCCCTGTTTTCCGAGCCGATATCCACTGCACCACACCACACATACTTTCATCAAACAAGGATGTTTTTGAGGCCTAAGATAGTTCTGTGTTTTTCCATCTATAACAACGGTTGTTGTTCATGCTAAATTAAGCTAGTATTTTGAATGTTGCTTTTCAAGGTGGAGCTATTGTTTTGAAAGACTGGCGCTACTCAATCTTACTACTCGCCTAATAAAACAAGTGATAATACAAATGCGACCTTTGTAATTATCTATATTTACTAACCTTAGTTTCGTACGACACAAATCTAGATAAAAATCAATAGGTGTAAGAATATTGTGTTGCGTCAATCCTACAATCCAGCTTGTTTTTATTAGAAACAGAAATTGCAACAGTGGCTTTTTATACTGAACTTTATATCAATCAACAAAAAAATCTTAAAATAAATTGTACACCCGCAAAAAAATTCGATTCAAACGACTAAAAAGCATTTTTGGAAAAACCGGAAGTAAAATTGCACACCTGCAAAATGGGATTCAAACGACCATGGAAAAACCCAACTAAGAAAAATCCACAAGTCAGTGTGAAAAACTAATTCTGAATGCTGATTGGATTAAAAATATCAAATTCATCTATGTCCTATTTTCACGCCTAGATGTGAAAAGACCGCTGGAGCCGACATCATGAGAATTTAAACCACGTCACTCCACATCAAAGTCACTCAAATGGGAGCAGTTAGCTGATGACCAAGTGGCAATGTAACGAAAGAAAATTCAAGAAGCCGACCCGGGCGCAGGGCACGTCACAGTTTCATTCGACCTCTTCTTCCAACGTTCTTTCTTTCATATTCACACCACGCCGCTAAAGAGAACAACGCGACGAGAAAATGAACACGTATTAAGTACCACTCATTTATTTGTTTTAACTTCTCTTTCTCTCAACCTGTCGCGGCCTACTAAAAAGAGGAAGGAACAAAGACTTTTCATTCCCTTACTACACAACCATGAACTCTAAACTTTTGCGGACATTTCAAATACCTACATTACTACTACGAACGATTTTAACTACCTAACTGCATGCATTTTCTCAATGAACATTTTCCTTCTCCCAAATAGGTTATAATGTTCAGTTAACGAATTTCACTTATATTTTTCTTCTTACACTTTTTTCAATCTGAAAATAAATCTTTGCTTTATGAACACACGAAATATTTTATCCTTTCACATTTCAACAACCAACCTTCTGATATTTAAATTGTGGGGACTTCGTGTGTGTTTGACACAAGGCCATATTACCAAGCATAACCGAGGCCCCTACCACTCTAACAATGGCGGAAAGATAGCACAACACCTATCATCCTGATAAAATAAGTGTGTTAATTGAACCTGATATCAGTTTTCAAGTCCAGACATAAAAAGTAGTGATTTCGAAAGATAAAAGCAGGAAAGGTTTTTTTTTTATTTGAAAGATTGGCGCAACACAGTTTTCTTCACACCCTAATACTGGAAATAAATTTCTAAGAAAAGAAAGTCGTTACCATAGAACAACACATTTACAATGCGTCCCTCACATACTGGCGCCACGTATTGTTTGCATTAATCACTCGTCTGATTTGGTTTCTATGGCAATGACATACGAGTTGATGGTGAGTAAATATACTAACCATCTTTCATTGTCCAAGGATGTTTTTTTATAAACATGAATTAAAAACTGCATGTAAAAATATAATACAATTAAATAAATTTTATTAATCCCCAATCCCAAAAACTCGTCACTGATGGATTCATGTAAAAACTCAAAACTATCATCTGCAGAGTCATCACTACTGTCAGTCATGTACAATAAACGAGCCTCACTTTCATCCTTGTCACGGTGGTAACCATGGTGATAACTGATACATTCGTCTTTGAAGACGCACACGTATTTTTCAATATATTCTTTAGGAGAAAAAGTGTGTCTTGTAAGCCGAAAAATACTAAATTCCTCTAATAAGGAAGCGATTAATAGCAAAACGCTAAGATAAAATCATTTTAGAAATGATAGTGTATTTTTTAATCGAGTCACCCTAAGCAAGGCGATAACGCCGCTAAGACACAAAGGTTTATGGGGAGTGAAAAAAGAATGAAAAGATTTTATAACCCAATCGTAAACATGAAACTAATGATAAATCTTTACTCTTATTCAAAACATCGAGGAGGAGTATGAACCGGACGATAGGTGAACCTATCTACTCCTATTGGGGGAAAAAAATACAAAATAAATAATTAGTAAACAAAATTGTAGAGTTCAGGCGGAAATGTTAGAACATAGCGTATAATTTAGAAGTAATTTAGAAGTAACAGGAAACCCAATCATAAGCAGGAAACAAGGAATAAACATCTATTCCTCTTTAAAAAAAAAAAAAAAAAAAAAACAGGGAGGGATTTGAACCGAGAAATTTCGGATTTTAGAAGGTTGTTTACAGAAGATTATAAAAATAAGAAGTGTTATTTTACATGCGATGCCCATGAACTAACAGATTTACGACTGGGAGTATTCTTCTCCAGATTTGAACAGGTCGGGAATGCCTCGGCCGCTTGCAACAAGGCAGGCATAACAACAGAAGATAATGTCCTGCAGATAACTCTGACAAAAAAAAAAAACTTCATAGACAACCTCGACACATCTTTTCATTGCCGGAACATTCTGGTCATTGAAGAAGGTCGCCGTCTCCTCTGCTGACCTTGTGCAGCACCAAAAGAAGTAGTGGGGACAGAAAAGTCCGTCCAGATATTGAGTGGACGGAGGTAGTAAGAAGGGAAATAAATGTTGCTACCCCTCCTTCACAACTGGATGTCCTACCAAGGAATAACGTATCGCCGAACAGCGGCCAAAGGAGAAGGAGTCGTGAGAGAAACAGACGCCAAAAGAGCAGCAGAGTAAACATCAGCATTAAGTGCAACTGTAGCAGCAGCAACAACAGCAAGTTCTACAGCGGCAACAAGAGCAGCAGCAAGAGCAACCAAAACAACAGCTCCAGTAACAGCAACTGCAACAGTAGATCGAGCAACCACAGCAGATGCTGGAGTCAGAACCTGACTGCTGTCCTGCAGATCGCCGAATTCAAATCTAACTTCGCCCCCGACCCAGTGCTGTAATACAGGTGAACGGAAAGCTTTTGTGCTGTCTCGAACGATTCGTCAAAGTTGTCCGCTGTCGTCCCTACTTTGTTTTGCCGTTGGAGTCCCTCCTTCATCGGCTAAGGGACAGGGAGTGTAGTCCGACCCTACGTGGAATCGCCGTGCCAGGGTTTCTGCATATGTTGATGATATATTCATTTTCGTGTCGTACCGCAGCGACTTTGAAGTGACTCAGAAAACGGTTGAGTGGTACGAGAAGGTCATAGGGGCAAAAATTAATTTCAATAGTTTTCCAGCTTGCGCTTAAGTGTCTACAAGCGCATCGCTCTTCCTGGGCCCCTTTAGTTGGATGGACGGACTTGTCCGCATTCTCAGAGTGTAGTTCGTCCGGGATGCAGATGAAAAAGGAATAGTGGTCATCCGGACTTGGCTTCGAAAGTAGTTATCTGTGAAGGGTAGTGCTCAGACGTGCACCAATTACGTTTTTCTCTTATACTTTTCAGTACTCCTGCTCTGCCGTCAGAAGGCACTCCAGTGCTTGCTTTCCCTCCTCTTGCGGGGTGGTGGCATGCATCAGGTCTACAGATAGATCTGTATACAACGTCCGTGTCATTGCGAATACCATACTTGGTGCGGCATCAACCCGTATCAAAGTCGGCTTTCCTATTCCGTGTGTTGACAGAGGACACGATCACTGTTTCTCGGGCTGAGCGCCGTTGTAAGCCCCAGAATCAGTCAAGATTCCTCAGAGAGTGTCAATCGGCCCTGAGGGTCATTTCTTGGTTTACTGATCTTTTACTGCCGTGAGTGAGTTAGTGAATTGAGTCGTAAAGTCCCACTTCGTGAGCGGCTGAGCCTGTTGGCGACTGAGTTGCGCTTTCTGGTGTTGGGTGATAGTAGTGAATTATTTTAGCAATCCTGAGTTTTCGCTTACCTGGGGCTTGATTCGGAACGCGCTATCTCTCAAGGACATAAACTTGAATGTTGGGTGGATTTGCTCCACTATCATCGATGTGAGCTTCGACTATCTTGGGTGTGACCTTCGCACACCTACTACCATTATCCTCATGTGTGTTTGTTCTGAGACTATGTCGGCGAGTTAACGGCTCGTATCGATACCGAACATCTTGCATACATGTGTGATAATTTGTCGAATGGTGTTTCTCACTCTGCTAGCCGTGGTGAGAATAATGGTATAGAAGTTGCTAAGGGTGAGAATCTTGCGATACAAACGTTATTCTCATCAGGATATGGTCGGATTCTTTGACCATCAGCTTAAGACGAAAACCTGTTATGATAGACAACAAATTATCGACAGAATACAGCAAAAGATGAGTGAAAGTGGCGGGCTTAGTAAGAGTGAAAGGAGCCAGTCATATTTTTTCTTTTTTAAATTCACCATTATCCTGATGAACAGAGCGAGAAGCAGAATCAGACCAGAAATATGACACAAACAGTGCGGGTTCATCAAAGACACTGGAACAAGTAACGCCCTATTTATGATTAGGATGCTCTCCGAAAGGGCAATACAAATGAAGAAGGACTTGTATCTATGTTTTATCGACTATGCAAAGGCATTCGACAAAATACGCCACAAAGAATTGATGGAGATGTTCGGCAGCCTCGATATATTTGGGAAGCCATAACGGAAATCAAGAATCTCTCCTGGCAGCAAACCTGCCTGCATACGGACAAGTAACGAATTCAGCAGATATACAAAGATAGAAAGGGGCGTAAGACAAGGGTGTGTCTTTTCACCAGATCTCTTCAATTTGTACAGCGAGACTATTCTGGGGACCCTAGATGTTATGCCAGGATTTGTCATCGGAGGCCACAATTTGAACAACATAAGGTACGCAGATGGTACAGTGCTGATAGCAGACACGGAAAGAAAAGTACAATACCTCCTACAGAAGGTAACTAAAGAGAGTGACAAGAAAGGACAACAAATAAACTGTAAGAAAGCCGAGTGCATCGTCATCAGAAAAAAGAGCAGCCCAAAATGTCGAATAAAGGTGGGGGATACTGAAATCAAGCAGGTACAAAAATTTAAATATCTGGGAAATGTTCTACTAGAAGACGGAAAGTGCGACACAGAGATCCGAAGGCGAATTGGCATGGCGAAGGACGCGTTTCAGAAGTTGAGTAGAGTATTAAGAGACAGGAAAATTTTGCAAGAAACAAAGAAAAGAGTACTGGATTGCTATGTGATGTCAGTTCTTCAATATGGCAGTGAATGCTGGACAGTCCCATCAAAGATGAAGGAAAACCTTGAAGCAATCGAATTGTGGTTCTACAAAAGGATACTGCGAATACCATGGATCGAGCATGTGAGTAATGATGAGGTTTTGGAAATGATGGGAACAAAAAGGAAATTAATACTGAGCATCAGGAGGAGATACCTATAGTTCCTCAATGAGGAAGGAGGGCTTGAAGAACCGGATACTAACAGGCTAGATATAGGGGAAAAGAGACAGGAGAAAGTAGCGTATAACATATTTGAAGGGCCTGATCAGGTGGATGACAAAACGAGGGCTGTGTGGTGTAACAGGAGAAAGCGTACTAAGTGCCACCAGGGATAGAGAGACATGGAAAGCCATGATCACCTACGTCCTGAAAGGACAGGGCACATAGAAGAAGAAGTCCACCATTGACGCAACGGGGCAGTTTTTTTAACTAACTCTCTTCTGGTTAAGATAGACTTTGTTTGCTTACCTAATTAATGTGAGCAATGTTGTTCCCGGCCTGTTTCCAGCCTATCCCCGGCATTCTCTTGTTAGGATCTATGTAGAGATTCCCAACCTCTTCAGGTTGTTTTTCCACTTGGTTTTTTGTTTTGTTTTTTTGGTTTTTTGGTTTTTTGTTTTTTGTTTTTGTTTTTGTTTTTGTTTTTGTTTTTTGTTTTTTGTTTTTTTGTTTTTTTCACCTCGACTTGATTTGACCACTACAACATTTGTTTGTATCCTTCCCTCCTCGTTAGTTTTTTGATTCTGTCTCTAGGCAGAATATCGCCCGGTTCACACTTCACCCACGTCTATTGAACGGGTGAAGAGGCTCATTCCCTTGTTTCCTTGTTTAGGATGCGGTTTCCGGCTTTCTCTTTTCCAATCTTTTCCCTCTTACGTAGCCCCCTGCACATCAGTGGCGTTACCGCCTTACTCGGGGTGATGTAATTAAAAAAAATAGTAGTCTCTCCTATTCTTCTGGGGGTGGACGACTTCTACAAACATCTGATATTTTTAGTTTGAATGTTTTATTTTATTTTAGTTTCGTTTTGTGACTTCATACGCCCACCTCATTTCATATCACCATATTTTTATATATTTTTGAACAATTTGTACATAAAATAATTTTTATACTATGAGTTATTTTTTGTAGGTTGCCTGTGAATATGTGGTATTCTCCATATGTGATAATCTGGTATACACAGGATTAAATGGTGTGAAATGCGTTCTTGTGGTGAATGAGTAAAGTGTGATGGTAATGTAATCTGATTAGCTGGGTCTGGGATAGTTGAGGTAGACCAGGGCTTACCCAACTTAACCTTTGGCCTTGTGTCAAAATTGTTCTATTTTATAGCAATGAATAAAATTATTCTGATAGAGTAGTCGTTAAAGAACCGTTGAAGTCAGGCAAGACATAGTATTGGTAACGAGTTATGAAGACGTTTAGGGGATGATTAATATTTCTTTGGTTCAGCCTTGTGTCAGGCATAACAGAACTCCCTACAGCTTAAAAGTTTTATCCAGAATTGTCATCATCAGAATCAACATCAGGTTTTCATCGTTATCAGAAGGTAGGTTGTCGGTAGATTGGAATGCGTGAAATAGTAATATATACATTTTGCATTTTAAAATATTAAAGGGAAAGGCTAATATATGTTGTAGGAGTTAATAATTTGCAATTAAAAACATTATTAAGAGGTTAAGGGTAGAGTTCGTACAAAATGTTCGTAGTAGTAATTGTTGAAAGAAATAAGGAAGAAAGAGAACAAGGTGCGACCTGACCTTATCTCCGGGTCGATTTGAAGTTGAAGTTACATTTTAATTGTTTCGTCTCGCGGCACCCATCTGTGACTGTTGACTGACGCCAAAGTCATTCATATAGTCTTTTTGAATTTAGCACTGAATCGCTAAATCCTCAAGTCTTGCAAGTCGTTCCCATTGGTCAAAAATAATTTAAACACCTACTTGCGAAATCTGGTTCCATGCACATGGTCAACATTTTTCTATTTGGAAAAAAACAGAATTTCACACGTCGTTGTGAATTTTTGTAAAATTGAAGAAGAGAGTCGATTTTCATTATTTTGTTTTCCTTACAATAACAGGAACAAATCAGTAGCAACTCCAAGAAAAATTAGTAAGAAAAAAAGAAAAATAACCAAAACAAAAAATAAACAAGTTAGAAGATTATTCAGAAAGCAGGCAGGACTGTTAATATGAAATATGTCTTTATTTCCTCCACTGGTTGAACTCTCTGTTGAACACCCATTTTCTCAATATGAAATATGTCTTTATTTCCTCCACTGGTTGAACTCTCTGTTGAACACCCATTTTCTCAATATGAAATATGTCTTTATTTCCTCCACTGGTTGAACTCTCTGTTGAACACCCATTTTCTCAATATGAAATATGTCTTTATTTCCTCCACTGGTTGAACTCTCTGTTGAACACCCATTTTCTCAATATGAAATATGTCTTTATTTCCTCCACTAGTTGAACTCTCTGTTGAACACCCATTTTCTCAATATGAAATATGTCTTTATTTCCTCCACTGGTTGAACTCCGTTGAACACCCATTTTCTCAATATGAAATATGTCTTTATTTCCTCCACTAGTTGAACTCTCTGTTGAACACCCATTTTCTCAATATGAAATATGTCTTTATTTCCTCCACTGGTTGAACTCTGTTGAACACCCATTTTCTCAATATGAAATATGTCTTTATTTCCTCCACTGGTTGAACTCTCTGTTGAACACCCATTTTCTCAATATGAAATATGTCTTTATTTCCTCCACTGGTTGAACTCCGTTGAACACCCATTTTCTCAATATGAAATATGTCTTTATTTCCTCCACTGGTTGAACTCTCTGTTGAACACCCATTTTCTCAATATGAAATATGTCTTTATTTCCTCCACTGGTTGAACTCTCTGTTGAACACCCATTTTCTCAATATGAAATATGTCTTTATTTCCTCCACTGGTTGAACTCTGTTGAACACCCATTTTCTCAATATGAAATATGTCTTTATTTCCTCCACTGGTTGAACTCTCTGTTGAACACCCATTTTCTCAATATGAAATATGTCTTTATTTCCTCCACTGGTTGAACTCTCTGTTGAACACCCATTTTCTCAATATGAAATATGTCTTTATTTCCTCCACTGGTTGAACTCTGTTGAACACCCATTTTCTCAATATGAAATATGTCTTTATTTCCTCCACTGGTTGAACTCTCTGTTGAACACCCATTTTCTCAATATGAAATATCTCTTTATTTCCTCCACTGGTTGAACTCTCTGTTGAACACCCATTTTCTCAATATGAAATATGTCTTTATTTCCTCCACTGGTTGAACTCTCTGTTGAACACCCATTTTCTCAATATGAAATATGTCTTTATTTCCTCCACTGGTTGAACTCTGTTGAACACCCATTTTCTCAATATGAAATATGTCTTTATTTCCTCCACTGGTTGAACTCTCTGTTGAACACCCATTTTATCAATATGAAATATGTCTTTATTTCCCTCCACTGGTTGAACTCTGTTGAACACCCATTTTCTCAATATGAAATATGTCTTTATTTCCTCCACTGGTTAGAACTCTCTATTTGAACACCCATTTTCTCAATATGAAATATGTCTTTATTTCCTCCACTGGTTGAACTCTGTTGAACACCCATTTTCTCAATATGAAATATGTCTTTATTTCCTCCACTGGTTGAACTCTCTGTTGAACACCCATTTTCTCAATATGAAATATGTCTTTATTTCCTCCACTGGTTGAACTCTGTTGAACACCCATTTTCTCAATATGAAATATGTCTTTATTTCCTCCACTAGTTGAACTCTCTGTTGAACACCCATTTTCTCAATATGAAATATGTCTTTATTTCTCACTGGTTGAACTCTCTGTTGAACACCCATTTCTCCAATGAAATATGTCTTTATTTCCTCCACTGGTTGAACTCTCTGTTGAACACCCATTTTCTCAATGAAATATGTCTTTATTTTCCTCCACTGGTTGAACTCTGTTGAACATTTTCTCAATATGAAATATGTCTTTATTTCCTCCACTGGTTGAACTCTCTGTTGAACACCCATTTTCTCAATGTGAAATATGTCTTTATTTCCTCCACTGGTTGAACTCTCTGTTGAACACCCATTTTCTCAATATGAAATATGTCTTTATTTCCTCACTGGTTGAACTCTGTTGAACACCCATTTTCTCAATATGAAATATGTCTTTATTTCCTCCACTGGATTTGAACTCTCTGTTGAACACCCATTTTTCTCAATATGAAATATGTCTTTATTTCCTCCACTGGTTGAACTCTCTGTTGAACACCCATTTTTCTCAATATGAAATATGTCTTTATTTCCTCCACTGGTTGAACTCTCTGTTGAACACCCATTTTCTCAATATGAAATATGTCTTTATTTCCTCCACTGGTTGAACTCTGTTTGAACACCCATTTTCTCAATATGAAATATGTCTTTATTTCCTCCACTGGTTAAAGACTCTCTGTTGAACACCCATTTTCTCAATATGAAATATGTCTTTATTTCCTCCACTGGTTGAACTCTGTTGAACACCCATTTTCTCAATATGAAATATGTCTTTATTTCCTCCACTGGTTGAACTCTCTGTTGAACACCCATTTTCTCAATATGAAATATGTCTTTATTTCCTCCACTGGTTGAACTCTCTGTTGAACACCCATTTTCTCAATATGAAATATGTCTTTATTTCCTCCACTGGTTGAACTCTCTGTTGAACACCCATTTCTCAATATGAAATATGTCTTTATTTCCTCCACTGGTTGAACTCTATTTGAACACCCATTTCTCAATATGAAATGTGTCTTTATTTCCTCCACTGGTTGAACTCTCTATTTGAACACCCATTTTCTCAATATGAAATATGTCTTTATTTCCTCCACTGGTTGAACTCTCTGTTGAACACCCATTTTCTCAATATGAAATATCTTTCTTTATTTCCTCCACTGGTTGAACTCTGTTGAACACCCATTTTCTCAATATGAAGTATGTCTTTATTTCTCCATAGTTGAACTCTCTGTGCAGGCACATTTCTCAATATGAAATATCTCTTTATTTCCTCACACTGGTTGAACTCTCTGTTGAACACCCATTTTCTCAATATGAAATATGTCTTTATTTCCTCCACTGGTTGAACTCTCTGTTGAACACCCATTTTCTCAATATGAAATATGTCTTTATTTCCTCCACTGGTTGAACTCTGTTGAACACCCATTTTCTCAATATGAAATATGTCTTTATTTCCTCCACTGGTTGAACTCTCTGTTGAACACCCATTTTATCAATATGGAAAATATGTCTTTGGCTATCCACTGGTTGAACTCTGTTGAACACCCATTTCTCAATATGAAATATGTCTTTATTTCCTCCTGGTTGAACTCTCTGTTGAACACTTGTTTTCTCAATATGAAATATGTCTTTATTTCCTCCACTGGTTGAACTCTATTTAAGAACACCCATTTTCTCAATATGAAATATGTCTTTATTTCCTCCACTGGTTGAACTCTCTGTTGAACACCCATTTTCTCAATATGAAATATGTCTTTATTTCCTCCACTGGTTGAACTCTGAACACCCTTCTCAATGTGAAATGTCTTTATTTCCTCCATAGTTGAACTCTCTGTTAGACACCCATTTTCTCAATATGAAATATGTCTTTATTTCCTCACTGGTTGAACTCTCTGTTGAACACCCATTTTCTCAATATGAAATATGTCTTTATTTCCTCCACTGGTTGAACTCTCTGTTAGACTTGTTTTTGTGTAAATATGTCTTCTTTCATCTCACTGGTTGAACTCTGTTGAACACCCATTTTTTCTCAATATGAAATATGTCTTTATTTCCTCCTGGACTGAACTCTCTGTTGAACACCCATTTTCTCAATATGAAATATGTCTTTATTTCCTCCACTGGTTGAACTCTCTGTTGAACACCCATTTTTCTCAATAGAAATATGTCTTTATTTCCTCCATGGTTGAACTCTGTTGAACACCCATTTCTCAATACTCCAAATATGTCTTTATTTCCTCCACTGGTTGAACTCTCTGTTGAACACCCATTTTCTCAATATAGAAATGTGTCTTTATATTTCCTCCACTGGTTTGAACTCTGTGAACACCCATTTTCTCAATGAATATGTCTTTATTTCCTCCCACTGGTTGAACTCTCTGTTGAACACCCATTTTCTCAATATGAAATATGTCTTTATTTCCTCCACTGGTTGAACTCTCTGTTGAACACCTTCATTTTTCTCAATGTGAAATATGTCTTATTTCCTCCACTGGTTGAACTCTGTTGGTGCCCATTTTCTCAATATGAAATATGTCTTTATTTCCTCCACTGGTTGAACTCTCTGTTGAACACCCATTTTCTCAATATGAAATATCTCTTTATTTCCTCCTGGTTGAACTCCGTTGAACACCCATTTTCTCAATACCTTAAGGAAAATATGCCTGACTTCCTCCACTGGTTGAACTCTCTGTTGAACACCCATTTTTCTCAATGTGAAATATGTCTTTATTTCCTCCACTGGTTGAACTCTGTTGAACACCCATTTTTTCTCAATATGAAATATGTCTTTATTTCCTCCACTGGATTGAACGCTCTCTGTTGAACACCATTTTCTCAATATGAAATATGTCTTTATTTCCTCCACTGGTTCCCAGACTCTCTGTTGAACACCCATTTCCTCAATATGAAATATGTCTTTGTTTCCTCACTGAATTTGAACTCTCTGTTGAGCACCCATTTTCTCCAATATGAAATATGTCTTTATTTCCTCCACTGGTTGAACTCTCTGTTGAACACCCATTTCTCAATATGAAATATCTCTTTATTTCCTCCACTGGATTGAACTCCAGACTGAACACCCATTTTTCTCAATGTAAATATGTCTTTTTATTTCCTCCACTGGTTGAACTCTCTGTTGAACACCCATTTTCCTCAATATGAAATATGTCTTTATTTCCTCCACTGGTTGAACTCTGTTGAACACCCATTTTCTCAATATGAAATATGTCTTTATTTCCTCCACTGGTTGAACTCTCTGTTGAACATACATTTTCTCAATATGAAATATGTCTTTATTTCCTCCACTGGTTTGAACTCTCCTGTTGAACTACCCATTTTCTCAATGTAAATATGTCTTTGTTTCCTCCACTGATTGAACTCTCTATTTGGTGCCATTTTCTCAATATGAAATATCTCTTTGTTTCCTCCACTGGTTGAACTCCGTTGAACACCCATTTCTCAATATGAAATATGTCTTTATTTCACTCACTGGTTCGAACTCTCTGTTGAACACCCATTTCTCAATATGAAATATGTCTTTATTTCCTCCCACTGGTTGAACTCTGTTGAAAACATTTTCTCAATATGAAATATGTCTTTATTTCCTCCACTGGTTTGAACTCTCTGTGAACACCCTTACATTTTCTCAATATGAAATATGTCTTTATTTCCTCCACTGGTTGAACTCTCTGTTGAACACCCATTTTCTCAATATGAAATATGTCTTTATTGTGCCCTCCTTTTCTAGTTGAACTCTATTCCAAGACACCCATTTTCTCCAATATGAAATATGTCTTTATTTCCTCCACTGGTTGAACTCTCTGTTGAACACCCATTTTCTCAATACTGGAAATATGTCTTTATTTCCTCCACTGGTTGAACTCTGTTGAACACCCATTTCTCATGTAAATATGTCTTTATTTCCTCCATAGTTGAACTCTCTGTTAGACACCCATTTCTCAATGTAGTACTCTTTATTTCCTCCACTGGTTGAACTCTGTTGAACACCCATTTTCTCAATATGAAATATGTCTTTATTTCCTCCACTGGTTGAACTCTTCTCTGTTGAACACCCCATTTTTCTCAATATGAAATATGTCTTTATTTCCTCCACTGGTTGAACTCTGTTGAACATTTTCTCAATATGAAATATGTCTTCCTTCCTCCACTGGTTGAACTCTCTGTTAGACACCCATTTTCTCAATATGAAATATGTCTTTATTTCCTCCACTGGTTGAACTCTCTGTTGAACACCCATTTTCTCAGCCAAATATCTCTTTATTTCCTCCACTGGTTGAACTCTCTGTTGAACACCCATTTTCTCAATATGAAATATGTCTTTATTTCCCTCCACTGGTTGAACTCTCTGTTGAACATACATTTTTCTAATGTGAAATATCTCTTTATTTCCTCCACTGGTTGAACTCTCTGTTGAACACCCATTTTCTCAATATGAAATATGTCTTTATTTCCTCCACTGGTTGAACTCTGTTGAACACCCATTTCTCAATATGAAATATGTCTTTATTTCCTCCACTGGATTTGAACTCTCTGTTGAACACCCATTTTCTCAATATGAAATATGTCTTTATTTCCTCCACTGGTTGAACTCTCATTGAACACCCATTTTCTCAGGTTGCTGAGAATATTACGGAGGAAATATGTGAGTAACAAGGAAGGTTTAAGGAAAATGTAAACATTTAGGATCAGATAAAAGTCTGGGACACATAATGAGAAAAAAAAACTTTGTTGAATTTGACACCGGCAAGACATATTAAGGGCAAGAAGGGAATAGGAAACAGCGAGTAACCTATCTAAATAGCGTTTCATATTAAATTATCTGTGTAAAATTGTTAAATGCATCTAAAAAACCCGTTGTAAAATATAACCACCTGAAATTATCAAAATAATATCCGTTTATATTTTTTGCAGATCGGACGTCGTTTCCAATGAGACCACATAGAATTTAACGTACATGAGTCGGCATTCATGAAAGCCATGCTTACGGCAATTGTCGTGAACCTGGTTAAGAAGTCCCGCAAGAAATGATACAAATACCAAAATAGGAAATAACGATACATATTAAACACAGCAAAATACAAATACGTGAATCTCTTTTAGTAGAACGAATAAATACAGGTTAGGAAGTAATACAGTAATTCGGGACTCGCAATGGTCGTACGGTAGCAGTTTTGGCTATCTCTGCCTATCGCTTTCCGCTGATCTGCTTATGCTGATTTCCTGTGGATCTCTCACTCTTATTTCCTCTTGTGAGGGGAAGTATATGTAGTTGTAGGAAGAGTTCAATCCGTTGTAATGGGTGATGCCACCATGACAGTAATATTAGCCGTTTCCTTTCAAGGAAACATTCGACATTCATTGATCAAGCAGTCAGTACTACCGTCAGTTGAATTTTATAGCAGCTTTTAAAATTGGCATATATTCTTTCTGCGGGATGACCAAGACATGTGTTTTTCTAATAACTGATATCTTAAAGAACGTATTTAATAAGATTTTCACGACAAACGAGAAAAGAAATCGTCTGCAAAGATCATACCCAAATCCCAAATTTCTCAAGTCTGGAAAGAATATATGATTAATTGCTAAAACCTTTGTTCGAGATTATCGACAAGCCTACCGGGATTATCAAAAAAACACAGATGATTATCTACAAATACTTGTATTTGCTTGTCATTGTAGTGGATTTACATAAATTAACTGATTCGTGATATTGCGGATCGGATTTAATAATCTAAGAGAAACTATTATAGGGCAATTTGACGATATGTGATGTTTACGGAATAGTGAGTTCGATACTCACTGGGTGCTCTATATTTTCGGCCTTGTGCCACATCTATGCTACACTTACAAAATCATTTTACGGAATATGGACGTGATGTAATGGTTAACAAGTTTTTCTCGCTGGATAAATGACAACTGAATAGTAAGTTCGATTCTCACTGGGTACCCATACTTTCGGCAATGTACCAAATCTCAGCTACGCTGGTAGAAACTTTCATTCTTTCAATTTTATTAAATCTCTACAGACAAAATATATTCTGCCCATAGACGAAATTGTAACAAGGATATTTATTTATAATTATACGCATTATAAAGGGTAATCAACACTCCGCAGTCTCTTTATCAAAGATTCACCATTTCATGCCTGTCGATACTCGAGCGCTGCTACTATAGTAATTGTTCAGATGAGAGCCATTCATTAGTTCAACCAGTTCAAACTTTTGCATCTGGGACACAACATGGTACTTCCCCGGAATCTGGGACACAACATGGTACTTCCCCGGAATCGAATCGCCATTATTACTTCTATATTCGAAATATAAAACGAAAATTCCACTCAGACAGCTTATATAAAAAAGAGTTTGTCAGTTTTTTTTTCCGGTCTCATACTCGCAAATTACTTGCTATAGTTGGTTTCTTATGTGTTTAACAAAAGGTCGCATGTAGGGCAACCAAAGCAAATATAGAAAAAATAATCTCAGACTCGTGGAACATAAAAAACAATATCCAACGAAGAAGGGCGTTAAATTACACTTTTTGACGTGAAGTAAAAATAATAAATGGCAAACGCCGCTGGAGAGTGAGAAAATTGAAAGACTCGACAGGCATCAATTTATCGGTTAGATGCATGTGAGACAAATGTGAATTCTAATGGGATGTGACTTTCATTGCTCATAAGAGACACGGTATTGAATTCGTTAACAAAGAAAAGATTGAGAGAAATTCCGCATATAAATTATGGATTAATCTTTACTATGCTCGTTATTCTGAACATTTTGAATTTTCCGCTTTGCACTTTCATATGAAGAAGGCTGTAGAATCGATCGAAAGGTAGTAGCAGCATATGCAGGGCAAGACTTATTTTAAATTATCCGAAGAACCCAGAATTTTCTTCAGTGTACGGTTGCACTTTCAAAGAAGCCCCCTGTTTGAATATCTACTGGGATTCAATTTCACACCAGACTTTAAATGAAACTCTATATATGCGATCAATTGCTAAAAAGAATGGAAAAAAACGATCGGCTACTTTATTTTTGTCGATCATTTGTCCATGCTTAAAATATGGCTTCCACATATTAGATTAAAAAAGATATATAAATATTCTGCAAACAGAGACCAGGTTTGCCGAAGACATGAATTACCAAATTAATTAAAGAGTTAATCGTGGCAGTTATATTGTTACTATATCGAATAACAATGTGCATCTTTGTTTTGGTTGTTTTTCGGGATCCAGATACATCTTATATTTCAGATATTGCTGCCACATACGTTCTGCTGCCTCTGCTATTCACCTTGAGCATCTTGATATAATCCAGAGAAGAATCAGCAATATTATCGATCCTGATCTTGCAGTTCGGCTTCAGTCAATTTTTCAATGTCGTAAGGTTACCTCTTTGTGCTTTTTCTATAAATACTTAGATGGTAATTGTTCGAATGAGCTATTCACTATGGCAGCTAAACTTTTTTAATTTAAGCACAGTCTAGATTGGCGTCGAGATCGTATCAATTTACAGTTGAGCAGGTTAGATGCAACCGTAAGTTCTTTAATGAAAGTTTCTTTTCTTGAAATTTCGCTCGTGGAACTCCCTAGTATTCCTAAATTGACTAAGCCGTGTTCCCGTTTGTATATTTTTGTTCAATATAACTTACATTTTCTATCTCCATATCTGGTTTTGTTATTTATTATTTTGTGTGGTTTCTCAACAAGAATCCGCAACATTTACCTGACGAGCTTGTGTAAATGGATGTAAATGTAACAGTGGTAGACATATCAAAAAGAGATTGTGACATAATGATGTGCATATGCACTGAAATAGGTGAAAACAGATTCACATGTGTTTCTAAGGGTTACGCAGACAAGTGCCATACTTGAAACACGCTTGGGCGATCATGTCTCGAAAGAGACATGACTGACTGGGCAGAAGAATATCCCGCAATAGGTTGCCATTGCTTTCTGCGGTATACTGGTTGCCAGCCAAGGCTATAGAACCCAATCTGTCCTGTTATTTAAACCATAACTAGAGGGAAGAGCCGGATTAATACCTTTCCCAAGGGTATTTGCGCGTAAGTGAATGCAATAAATTCAATTGGAATTCGAACTCGGCTCCTCGATTTCTCGTTCCTAGTCAATATCCATTGCACCACAACGCACATCCAGGTTTACTACACTGACATAAAACACACGCCCTCCAAGCACACACAAACACGCCCACGTAAATACGTACACATAAACACACAAATGCATATATATATATATATATATATATATATATATATATATATATATATATATTACAATTGGGTTCATTCTGTACAAGGCCCAGAGACCACTCGTGGTAGTGATTTACAGAATAAGAGACATAGCTTATGAGAATATGTGTGAAAGATAACATTTAGCCATAGACTCGAACGGGCTAAGATTGTAATGATCATGGAAGCATCCTCTTGGGAATCAGTTTCTCTTTCGATTCACATCGGTAGAATGTATGGGTAAATGTCAGGATGTGCTTCGTGGGAAGAAAATCAACTGGAACGAGGATGGTTCAAATGTGCAGATTAA
Organism: Ascarosepion bandense; assembly: GCA_037127315.1. Lineage (NCBI taxonomy): Eukaryota > Metazoa > Mollusca > Cephalopoda > Sepiida > Sepiidae > Ascarosepion > Ascarosepion bandense. The sequence goes on along the minus strand of JBBBDQ010001346.1, from coordinate 2,749,585 downwards.
TCAAAACCCGTACTGTTTATAGCTCAAGTAGGTGTTCCTATTGAGATGATCAACAATCTTCTAGTTGGTTATAAAGAGTTTTCTAATGACATTGAAGAGACCGATACCGTGAGTGATATGAAAGTTCACCCGCATTATTTTATTTATAATCCATACATGTATTTGACATCTTCCGCAAACTTGTAAAGCATCTTCCTTCAAGCAGCCGTTTCTCGGGGATAACTCCAGGATAATATTCTTATTGACAGCCACTTGGATTTTGTGAACACGCTTGATAATAAAAGTATTACTGAGATTGTGCTCAATGATCCGGGGAAATCAAGAAAAGAGGAGTTTTGTTAGGTAACGTTGACTTTGATGACTATATCAAAATTTACTGATTCCTCAAAAATGACTGAATTTAAAAACTGCTGATTTCCCTTTCGTTTCACACAAGCAGGATGTGTAGTATGTGGGAATAGTGGCTCAAAACAAGAAATCGCTCGAATTCTGGTCCAGTTCGCTGCATTCCATGTCACGCAAATGTTCTTGGAAAAGCATGGATCCATCATTTTTATTGGTTTAAGTAATGACACACACTGAGCTCTCTAGCTATAGATGATAACCGAATTTTCTATGTGCCGTGGCCCTTCAGAATGCAGTCGATACTGGCTCTTCCCTATTTCCTCCTCTTCAGAGCTCTTTGTAATGTTTGTCTTTTTGCTATCCCTCCTAATCTCTGTTCTGCCAACCATTTACACAAACCCGTTGCTTTATTCTTGTCTCTCTTGCCCTTAGTGTACCCTGTGAGTGTCACATTCACCAAGTCCACTTTGAATTCTGTCTCGGGTTGTTTACGTTCAAATTGCACTAATATCCTTAAGACAGACATGAATCCACATCTCCCTGGTTTGTTTTATATCACTAAAGAACAAAATACCTCGTTAAACGCATGCCATGGTGCTTAAGTGGATACTTGCACAAAACTTAATTTCTTATATTAGTCTGCAACCGCGTGCATGGAAGTATCGTGATCGCCATTCTCTTTCTTTATCCCTTTTCTCTCCCTGATGGCGGCCGTAGAGGAGGCTGTGAAGGCCCACAGCCTACTTCTTAAGAGTAGTTAGAGTTTGATGAGATCACTTGCGTTATTTCATTTTAGTGGACAACTCTGCGCAACGGAGAAGCCCACTCAGAGGGTTGATAATTCGTAAAAAAACAATCAACCAATCAAATTAAAGAATGCAAATTTAATTAAAAGGAAGAGTGATGTCGAAAATGCACTATTTTTAATTTTCCATCTCTATAATCATACCACATATCTCCTTTCTTAAGAAAACCATTGCTATTACAATGTGAAATGTTTTAAAACAACAATGATAAAAAGAAAAATAAGAACAATAAAAGATCTGTGAAGTCGGCTAAACCGTACGTCTAGACATGTCAAACGCGAAAAATTTTAAATTTAAATATAATTTAAGTATCTCTATTTCTTCAGCGTTTAATTATAAAAACGGCATTTATTTATATTTGAACTCCCCGCCCTACATTATGTAATTCCACTAATAAAAACATTATTTATTCTGACGAAATCCTTCTCAGGGACGAAATACGTAACATGGGATTTTTTCGATTTTGTCATTCCATTAAATACCATTATTGTGTTATATAAAATTTATAGATAAACACTAGACGCTTCTGCTATAGATAAAACAAACATACAACAGGCAGTCAGACACTGTCTTGAGTTCTGGACATTGCAGGTGATAAGATCTAATTTACTTGACTGATGATGACTACCTATTATCAGGTATCCCAAGGCATTTTTCCAACACAGTTTTGTCTTTATTTCCTTCTAACGTGAGGAAGCTGACCCTCTGATGAAACGCGTCGTTAACAAATTTTAATTTATCTCATCACCTTCAATTTTGTTTCAAATATTAGTATCTTAATATATAAAAGGCAATCTGTGAATCTGTGTGACTGTTCCCTATGCACGCCTACATTTTTTAAGCTACGCCATTCAAACTTTCTCTGGACACATATCTACAGGGAAGCCAGGTCGTCACATACTTTGGAGTTTAAGTTCAGCAATTTTCCCTTTCGCACTTTTTGGCCAATGTAACCGATTGTTTACATTTGAGCGTAAAACATCTTAGATCTTAAATGGCGCCTAAATTACGTCACAGAAATCAAATCACTCGTGTCAAATGCGACTAAAATATTATTTTATTTTAAAAAGATGAGGCTTTATATTTAATTTTTATTCCGAGGTTTTAAAAATTCATTTAGTCAACAAAAAAATGTGAATATTTTTCCCCGTAATTTTGAAACAAAAGAAATATCTAAAAGAAAAGTGTTTTTTTTTCAAACTGAAACAAAATATTTTTTTAAAAAGTGCCAATGGTTAATTTAATTATTTAAGTCTTTTTTTTTTCAGATTTAATATTTCATACTTCAGAAAATAAAATTAAAAAAATAAAGCTTTTTTTTGTTGCTAAATATTTCATGCAGGAAATCAACTGTCTGTAATTCGTGTGGCATTAATGTAACTTTTTCCCCTAAAATTAAATGCCTACATTGTTAAATATTTTTCGAAAATTTCTGAACTGAGAGCGTAATAGTTTTTATATTTTTCTTTGTCTATTTTTGAAAGTATACAACCGTATACCCCTTCTGTGAACAGCGTACTCTCTTACCTTTGTTCTAAACATTTTTGAATATCATTTAGTAGATAGATAGATTTAGTAGATCATTGGAGTAGATAGATCTATCTATCGCCCGGTTCACACTCCACCCACGTCTATTGAACAGGTTAAGAGGCTCAGCCCTTGTTTCCTGTTTATAATGTGGTTTCCGGCTTTTCTCTTTTCCAATCTTCTCACTTTGGTTTCTTTTTTTTTCAATTGGAGTAGATAGATCTATCTATCGCCCGGCTCACACTCCACCCACGTCTATTGAACAGGTTAAGAGGCTCATCCCTTGTTCCCTGTTTAGGATGTGGTTTTCCGGCTTTCTCTTTTCCAGTCTTTTCACTATTACGTAGCCCTCTGCACATCAATGGCGTTACCGCCTTGCTCGGGGTGATACGATTAAAAAAAAATAAATAAATAAAAATAAATAAATAAATAAATAAATATTTTTTTTAATATTTTCCCCGTAATTTTGAAACAAAAGAAATATCTAAAAACAAAAGTGTTTTTTTTTCAAACTAAAACAAAATATGTAAAAAAAAGTGCCAATGGTTAATTTAATTATTTAAGTCTTTTTTTTTTCAGATTTGATATTTCATAATTCAGAAATAAAATTTTAAAAAATAAAGCTTTTTTTTCGCTAAATATTTCATGCAGGAAATCAACTGTCTGTAATTCGTGTGGCATTAATGTAACTTCTTCCTTTAAAATTAAATGCCGACATTTTTAAATATTTTTCGAAAATTTCTGAACTGAGAGCGTTATAGTTATTATATTTCTAATTTCAGTAAAACAAAATAAATAATTTTTTTAATGTTAAATTCATTTAGTCAACAAAATATGTAAATATTTTCCCCCGTAATTTCGAAACAAAAACAAACGCAGTGTTGTTTACACTGTCACACAAAACATCAAATCACGTTTACGCAAAACAAAAGAAAATAGATTTTTTAATGGAATTTTTGAACAATTTTTAAACAACAATTTTTTATATAATTATTTTTTTATATAACCGAGTTTTAAAGGAATTTATCCATTTAATATTATAAACATTATTGCATCACGATATTTGATGTTTGTGTGAGTATTGTAAACATTTCACGGGCAACGCCGGGCTATGATGCTAGTATATTCTAAAACAGACATATTATAGTTGCAGGTTGTAGGTGTAGAAGAAATGCAAATGTGCTGCCTCAGGGCTTTAATCATGACCATGACATTAAAAAAAATCCATTTTGCATAATTTTCACGTTCTAATGAACGTGAAGTAATTTGTAGACCGTTAGAATTGAAGCAAGAAGAAAATTTACAGTAATTTTTAGCAACACAGTTTTGCTGTTATTTTGTTACCACAACTCACACCCCTAAAGATGATCTGGGAAGGAGATTGAAAGTACTTGGGAACATCGAGAAACGAATAATAATAACATCGGTAAAAGTTACAGCTCATTTCTTACATCTTTCAATTAAAATACGCGAAATATTATCCTTGAGTATGAACGAATATTATTAAAAATAAGCAGACACAATTTTTGCAATATATATAATCTGACATGGCTAAAAAAATTTGATGCCCAAATACACAAATATATATAGAGAGAGACTACCGACCATAATTGTTATGTAACCCCAGTTTTTTTTAAAGAAATGATGTATTTCATACTATTTTTATTATTTATTGCCAAATGAAAATAGAATGGTTCTTTTGGTATTATTACTTTGCAAAATTTTACAAGGCAAGGAAGCAAAGATGAACTCGTCCGAATCACCGTAAATTTTCTTCATTCTTTCATTGATGAAACTGCAATTTAGGTAATTATTAAATATTTTATATTTTATATTATATAATTATATTTATAATTTATAATTATATTAAATATTATATTTTTATATTTATATTTATATTAATATTT
>JBBBDQ010001346.1:1820000-2010000 GCA_037127315.1 Ascarosepion bandense | reverse complement strand
TTAGACTTTGTGTCACTTTTTTCTTTTTTAATTTCACCCCAATCAAGGCAATAATGCCATTAATATGCAACAAAGGTTACTAGGAATGAAAGAAAATGAGAAAACTTTAGTGAGGAGAAACAACAAGAAAAGATTATAATTCTGGAAGACAGGAGATGGTAATTGGCATTTCATTTAGACTTGTGAATATTATAGGTGGCATGGAGACAAGAAACTTAGAGTTCTTCAGGCAAGAAGTATGAGAAAAGAAACTATTGGAATAGAACTTAGTTACATCTACCTAGTTCAACAGTAAAAAAAAAAAGTGAGATCTAGTTTCTATATCTATATAGTGTTATGCTTAAATTCATTCAGGTGAGGTACCAAGGGGGCGGGGATCCATCAGAGCAGTTGCTATGAAAATATTTGTAGATAACACAAAGGAATGCCACCTGATGATGGCAAGAAAGTAACTGACTTCAAGATGTAAGGTCAGGACCAATGATATTACAGATACTTCTTTGCATTTTGTTAAGAATCTTGACAGATGTCGCCAGACCACCAGGCCAGAGATGGCAGCAGTATTCAAGGCATTATTTAGAAATAAAAGAAAACATTCTGAGCATTTTTAAATCCCAAAAATATCCTAATGAGATTTTCATTACAAGTGGTGGTGTCGCAGTAATTGCAGAAAGCTATTTTAACATTAATGCTGAGTGTTATATCTGATATATCTCACAGTTTCAGTGCTTGATACGTGGTACACCATTGTGTATGACACAATGGAATGCTGACCATTATTGGCTTAGCACTTTAAAAACAACTCAGCTAATTTGCATGGGATACCACATCCTCCCTAAATTAGAATGGTCATGTCCTTTTGTCTTTTTCATTCACTATGTCTTACTGCTCTTAGTTTATATAGATTTTGCTTTTGTTCCTCTTCTACTTTTTCTTGGCGACCTTAGTCTTTCTTCAGCCTCTTTTTGTCAGTTTTTTCTTCTCCACTTATGTCCATTTCTTGGTCATCCTCATCCCTGAAGCACTTCAATATATATATATATATATATATATATATATATATATTGTGTGTGTGTTTTAACTTGCATAAACTAAGATTATTAAAAAAATAATTCTTATTTACACTTATGTGTTTTGCTTTTAAGAATATTTACTAATTAATTTGCTTTGCTTTAAGGCTTGCATACTAATGGAGATAGTTGATAAATGTTAGTGGTCCCTGTTTGAGGGAAGATAGGATCTTTTTTTTTCTTCTTAAAGCAATCAGGCCCCTCCATATGGAAGATTAACTCCACACAATCTTCCATCTTAAGCCTGATAAATACTTTCTCTGCTTTACTTTCTACAATTTCAACCTGGTATTTATTCCCAGATCAATTGGATGAAAAGCAACCATTACAGTTAATACTTTTTAGTAGTTGAAAGTAGTGACTATTTTTATAATGGATTTATTACTCAATTTGATATTGATCACTTGAGAAGATGATGGTTTTCGATGGTAAATATTTGTTTTTCTGATAGCAATTCTCAGTTGCTTTTGCTTGTCTTTATTCTAAGTAAAGCCAAGTAAAAGGCTAGTTACGTTTTTACAGAAAGATGCTGAAGATACCATGGACTGAACATGTGAGCAACGACAAGGTTTAGAGAAAATAGAAATGAGAAGTAAACAGGCTTCAAATCAGAAAAAGGCTGTTGAAATTTCTAGGGTACATAATGAGGAAAGAAGGCTTGGTAAACGACACTCACAGGACATATTGAGGGACAGAGGAAAGCAGTACTACATATTGAGTTTGTGTAAATGGTTGGCAGAAAGTGAATTTAGAGAGATAGTGAAAAGAGGAAATTTCGGAGAGCCATGATCTCCAATGTCCTGAAGTGTAATCATTTAGACAATTAGAATCCTACTGGAAGACATTTCAACTAAATCTGAGAGACTTTGTTTGGTAAATCGAGAAAACAGGAGGTAATTTTTATCTCTCGTTCTCCAGATAGAATCTATCGACAAGAAGAACATCTCCGAGCAAACTAGCCATGGGGTAGTGACCGAGATTTTAGCCGAGCAAAATATCACAACTGCTACAAATGACTAGGAAGACTAATTAAGGCCTAATAATTGGTAGTAATGGGTGAAATGGCATGTAAGAGGGCTTGGAAAATCTGATACTCACAGGACAGAGGAAAGCAGCATGTAACATACTTATTGAACTTGAGTAAGTTGATGATAGAATGCGGTTTGGGAGAAATAACAAAGAGTCAAAACTTATTAAGGACTACAAGGAAGAAGATGTGGAGAGTCATGATCGTCTAATGACCTTAACAGAATGATAATTACCCTGTCATACTTCTCTCTTATATAAGAGCAATTTATGGCAAGCCTAAAACCATTTTTTTTATTACAGCTGCTGATAAAAATGTATTTTAAGATATAAGACAGCCCAAAAATTACTTTACAGTAATTTTATTTCAGCATAAATACAATTTCATAAGCATTTTAGTTTCAATCTTTTTTTAATTTTTTTTTTTTTAATTCATTTAAATTCACATATTTTTATTATTTTTTTTTTTTTGTTCATTTTTGTTCTGGTAAATTAACTTTTTATTCATCCTGTATGTTCTATATTGGGGTTCTGCTTGTTTTATATTGTTACGAGTGGGCCTAAGTAATCAAAAAACGATGGCAGAATATTTATATCAATATGCCATCTAAAATGACAGCAACATATATATTGATGTACCTACTATTGAATATTTTACATTAAGATGTAAGGGAGGGAAAAAAAAATAATCCAACCTCTGAGCATGACAGTAGGGAAATATATATTCTTCACTACTTGACAACATAATTATTGCAAAAAGTAAAATAAGGCACTGTTAAAGAGCAACCATGCAGCAAGAGCTTTCATAACTTGTAGTAATGGCAAAGAACAGAACCGACACTACCTTGCTATTCTCTTTCTTATGAACCGAGTCAATGCTTCCTCACTATAGTCTCTCTCCATGAGTATGACAGAATATATAATAAAAAGTGCAAGAAGCCATGAATGTTTTGTTTAAAGTGTAAATTTATTGTCATTATTATTTATATTACTTTATGCATGATACATTAAGTATCCATAATGGTATTTGTGACGCTACAGGTGTTTAGAGTCTCTCTTCAGGTGAATAAACCTGTGACTTCACATATCAAGATCCGTTTGCTTTTCTGATGGTAAAGGTATCCTGTACAAATAGATAAGTGTTGACCAATCAGGTCAGAGAATGTGTGTGCAGGGTTGGGTTTTTTTTTTACACTCGCACGTTAATTTCCTTCTGGCACCTTCCTTGTCTGTAAGTGAATTTTTTCCACTCAAATGCAGTTTTTTTTTTATTGCTTTGGGGATACTATTTGAATTTAGTATGTGTGAGAGAGAGAAAGCGTGCTTTTTTTCGCATTCGAATTTTGTGTGTCTGTGTGTGTGTCATAGGTTTTTCATGTTGTTTTGTTGGGGGAAGGCTTGTTTTTTATACATATTTCTTCTGCATCATGAATGTGTTATAATCTGCATTTTGGTAGATAGGCATTACTCTGAATTTACCTCCACTGCATTCATGTAAATGATGGGAGACATACAATTTCCTGTTGTTGGCTATTTTGATGTTACTTCTGTGCAGGGCTAGTTTTTTTATGTCACCCCCACATGTATTTTTGTGCATTCATCGCATTTTAGTGTAAATTACATTTTTAGAGTTGCAGCTCAGATCTGTTTTTATTTTGAATGTAGATGTGTTTTTGAACTTGAAGTGTTTTCCTTCTATTATGTTGCAGACCCCACATCGTTTTTTTGTTTTTTTTGTTGCTGCATTTTGTGACCCCCAGTGTTGTATGTTGCTCAAATTTTGATGCGGTTAGGATGTGTATTTTATACCAATTTCTCTTGTTCATCATTTATCTATCACACCCATATGGTGCATAGGGCAGCAACTTTTTGTTTCTGTAACAAGCTGTTTTTTTACAGGGCAGGATTGTTAGCCTTGCACCCAACCCCCAAATCTGGAGGACCAGTGGAGTATTCTTGGTCCTTACGTTTACAGCATGTGGTATTCCTAAATGGTCACCATTTAAGTACTGACCAGGCTCGATGTTGCTTAACTTCAGTGATCAGACGAGAACCGGTGTATTCAACACGATACTATTTGTTTTTAATATATATACACACACACACACTTAAATAAATACACAGCAGTATTATAATAGAGAAGATATATTAAAATGTAGTATCTGCCAGATTACAGCAATTCTGTCTTGAAATCAGGCTTTCTAAGCAAGAAGCATGTATAATAATATTAAGTAGGAAAGAATTGGAGAGTAAAAGTGCATGATCATAACAAAGCAATTATCCTATTTTAAGAAACACATATTTCATTTGAACATTTCAGCATCAATACCTGCTAACTTTATTTTTATCCCCAAAACATAGTAATTTTTTTTTTTTGCTCATTTCCTGAAATACGGTAGTTAAGCTTTGCACTGTTATGATGGCTTCCTGTAGCCTAATCGATAAAGCACAATTTGCTTAAATGTGACTTCCCTGATTGAAAATTGGAATTCATATTCAATTCCTGTTTGAAGCTTTATTTTCTTCAGTAATCTAGTTGATATTCATTTCGTTGATGTCCCATCACACTTTTCTCTTAAGGAATGTTGCATGTAGTCAAGCATATATAACATTTGTAAGAGTAAAAAGAATCATTATGTCACATGTTTGAAGAACTTAAACAAATTACATTATCCATCTTTTGCTAACTTAGTATTTATTAACAAAATACTATCAGAATGGGCAATCAGTCAATTATGTACCATATGTGATAGACACTTAGGCGATCATATCTTGAAAGAGACAGGACTGACTGGGCAGAGTATTTTTCTTGCAATGGGTTGCTATTACCTTCTGTGGTAGACTGGTTGCTAACCAAGGCTCTAGAACCCAATCTGTTCTTTTATTTAACCTATAGATGGAAGGAGAAAGAGATTAATATCTTTTCCAAGTTTTGTTCTCATCTTGGTTGATATAGGTGTTATAATAGATCTGTTTCAATCAAGTACCCTCTGGTCATCAGCAGGTGTCTATAGATTAGCGGATATTTTGCAATGATCAACGCGATAATCCACATCAGCCAATCTATGGACACCTTATGATGACTGGAGTGTACTTGGTCAAAACATTGTGCCTATTATAACACCTATATCAACCAAGATGAGAACAAAAGTTTGAAATAATTCCAAGATTATTGAAAATTAGTCTTCTCAGAAATAAATGCAAATCTTTCTCAAGGTTGCACACAAATGACTACAATGAACTCAACTGGAATTTGAACTCAGCTCTCTGATTTCTTCATCCGAGCTGATATCCACTGCACCACACTGCGCATCCAGTACAAATGCATAATGACCAATTCTTGTGTTTCTTTGATTACACAAAATCCTTTGGCAGGGTACAAAACAAAAATCTACTTAAAATATAAGAAAGGCTTGAACAAAATGGAGGACATATTTAGGTAATTCATAACCTCTACTGGAAGCAGGTAAATGGATAAAGAAAGCATTCAATGAATGCATAGAAATAAAAATAAGATGAGGAGACATTTTGTTGCTGGATTTATTTATCCTATATAACAAGATGATCCCAAAGAGAACCAGAATACCTAAGACGATCTGTTACTAGCAGACATAATCTTAACAAAACATGTGTGGATGACACTGTATTGAGGTTAGACTCTGAAATAAAAGCAAGAAAGGACTACCTTTCTTTTACTATCTTGTCTAAGAGTTTTTTGGCTCTGTTTTCCTGACAACTATGTGTTCAGTCTTCTCACTGGAAAACCAGCCAAAGGTGTGAGCTTTGTTTTACTGGATGTCAAACTCCAGCAGGTATCAAAATTTACACTCTCTGGGTCATATCATGACAATAAAAAATGTGACAAAGAAATCAAAAGGCAGGCAGGAATACTGAAAGATGTCTATCCAGAAACTAAGCAAAGTATTAGTAAGAAAAGATAATTATGAAGAATGTAAAATATACTCTCATGTAGCAGTAAATGCAGGACAATATCCTCACAGATAAAAAAAAAACAACTTGAAATGACAGATGTTATTTTAATGAATGCTAATGTAAGCAATAAGGAAGTCTTAAAGTAGTAACAATACTATTGTTGCTACTTTTTTTAATCATTTCACCCTGAATAATGACACTTAAGTATAAGTTGTTACTGAGTTTGAGTTTATGAGAAAAAGAAAAAAATTCAAGAGAAGAACACAAATTAAGAATATAAAAGATGATGATTAACATTATATTTAATGTTTGAAGATCAATATTGACTGAAAAGCAAGAATCCAAAAGAGTTTCACAAACAAAAAGTATTAAAGAAACTGTTAGCATAGAACTTAGGATTACATCTAGCAATTTCAACTGTAAATTGATGATCCCTTTCTGTCAATTTAGTACCAAGCTTAAATTTACAGTCTAGGTACCAAAGAGTTTGTTTTGTTTTACGACATATTAAACCTCAATGGGTCATTTAATACTGATAAGTTCTTTACAATAAATTTATCTGAATAGAATACTTATTGTTTGTAAGAAAACAGTTTGTAGATCAGGTTTCATTGACATATTTCTGTAAAAAGTGTTTTGTTGAGAGTTAGAGGTATTGCTGGCATATATTTTTTATTCTTTCAAAAATGGCTGGTGTAATTTTCAAAAATGTATTGCTGCTAATATTTTCTGGCTTTAAAAATGCATTTGCTTGTAAGAATATTTTCTTCTCCAGAAAGCATTGCTAGAACTTTTCCTATAAAAATCAAGTTTTTTACTTTCATAATGTTTTGACCCCAATTTGGAGGTGAACTATTTGCCCATAGCTGGGACTCTAACAGGTGTTACCACCCCGGGTCAGGATGGACTGGGAACAACAGCAATTAAGTAGTTTCATGCTCCTCACAACCTCCTAATCAGAGGCTTTGCTGCAGGATGCCCCAAAGAAGAAAGCTTTGCAGAACAATTACCAGCAGAAGCAACGGACCAGATTAAGCAGCATGGGTGACTGGTAGACTGATAAATTATAAGACTTACAATCAGAAAGAGGCAGGTGAAAATATCTGAGATGCATAATGAGGATTTAGTAAAGGCAAGGGATGTGAGGAAACTGCATATAACATACTCGGTGAGTTTGCATGAATGGATGACATAACAGTAACAAAAAGTGATGGTAAAAGGTCAAAAGCAACAAAAGACAAGATGATGTGGAGAGCCATGATCTTGGTACATAAAATAAAGTTGGCATAAGGCCTTTTGGTACATGTCGCTCAGGTGTGTCAGCCAAGGCACAGTCTAGATTTGACTTTTCTAAAAAGTCAACTCCATCAAAACCCTAAACAATAATAAGGAGAACTTAACAGGATGCAAATGAAAATGACATTTATACTTAGCATCAGGAAAAGACAACTGAGGTTTCTGCGATACATAATAAGAAAGGAGGGCTTGTGAGAATCTAATACTCACAGGAGAAAGCAGTGTGAGACATACTTGATGAGCTTGAGCAAGTGGATGGTAGAGTGGGGTTCGTGAGAGATACCAAGAGGAAAAATATTAATTGCAACAAGGAATAGAGGCAAGTGGAAGTCCATGTTTGCCTACATCCTGAAAGGACACTGTACATGAAGAAGATATGTGAATAAGGTCTCATGGAAAGTGCTGTAAAGGAGATTTGTGCCCTTGTATTAGCAAAGCAATTTTTTTTATTTCTTATACAGTGAAATTTTATGTGGGATAGGCGCCTATTGTGGTCAGATGCATGTCTTCAAAATAGTCAATAGTAGTGGTTCCTGTGGGCAATGGTGGCTGAACAGGCAAGAGAGAACCAGGGGGAGGAATGCAGTTTAAAACGAAACTTTCTGGTAAGTATGAAGGCATCAATGCCAGCTTTCACCCAGGAAGAAATCTCAGAGGCACAGTCATCAACTGGGAGACCAAACACATTTCCCCAAGGGACATTGCATAGGAAATCGCGAAACACATCCCAGTCAGCTCTTTGGTAGCAGTAGGAGATCCTGTAGGTAGGAGTCTCCTGGGGAGAGTGAGAGTGGTGAGAAATATTGAGAGGGATGACAGCATGATTGAAGTGGCTGAGAGGGCAAAGTTGTGAGACTTGGCAGTAGTCAGGTGAAGCATAGATCTAGTAGAGAGGCATATCCTGAAGGAGTGCTGGAAAAGTGTATGGGGAAATTCACCATTTGCATAAAGGATTGGGAAATGGCAAAGTTCATGGCGTGGATGCCAGCTGAATCAGTAACAGTCTTTTAGCCACTTGGCATGATGGGCGTTAAGATCTCCGAACACAAATATAGAAGCAAATGGATGGGAGGAAGTAACCTTATCTATATTGTTAGAGATGCTGTCTAACAGGGAGCAGTTAGGGAAGGAGGAGGTACAGTACAGAAAGAAAAGGTAGCTATCCGAACTGACAGACAAAGACACATATATGGGAAGTCAGGGGATTCAAGGGATGTCACCCTAGCTAGAGAGAGGTGTTCACTAATGTAGACCCCCAGCCCATGCATATGGGCAGTGGAATCCTTCCTTGAGGGGAAGATAGCCAGGGATTGAGAAGTCAGAGGAGGGAATTTGGGGGTTGAGATTAGTCTCACAGAGCACTAGGATGTCAAGGGACTTTTCATGGAGGAAAGATTCTACACTACAGAAGTTAGTACGAATGCCCTGGATGTTAGTAAAAGAAATGTTAAGAGGTTTAGGTGATTTAAATTTAACTGGTTTAGATTTTTTTGTGATATGGTTATTCATATTAAATTTAGTTGGTAAGGAGAGACCTCGAGTAGAGGAAGCAGGCGGTCATTAACTACAACATGCACTGGAAGGGAACTGGCGCAAGCTCTCTAAAGGAGAATCAGTTATGTGATAGGTACTGTCTTGGTGGCTTGACTACAGCCACTTTCTCACTGACAGGATGTGGCTTCTCTCCATCTGTTCTATAAATATTTTCATGGCTTCTGCTCTGACGAACTTAAGTCACTGGTGCCCCTGCCACATGAATTTACTCATGCAACCAGATTGGCAATTGGGTCCCACTCATTCACAGTTAGATCAACCAAATGCAGCCAACAATTCTACTCCATCAGCTTCTTTTCTTGCACTTCCTGCCTGTGGAACTATCTTCCATATTCTTGCTTTCCTGACTGCTACAACCTCCAGGAATTTAAATGCAATGTCAATACTCATTTCTTAACCACTTGGCTCCAGTTCTTTCTACATCACCCTGTATATCTTTTCCTTTTTCTCTACCTTTGCAACTGTCATCATACCTGTATTCTCATCCTTCTCTTGCTCCCTTCTCCGACACCCCCTATAACTGGTTCATCTTTCTCTTTACTCTCCTTCTATGTAATTTTTTTTCTCTTATGTAGCCTCCTGTGCATCAGTGGTGTTACTGCCTTGCTTGGGGTGAAACAATCAAAAAAAAATTTAAATACCATATATATACTCAAGTAGAGCTTGTTTTTGTGGCATTTTTTTTTTTTTTTACACAAGAAGTAACAGTTCACACTAAACACAGGTAAATTTTAATTGTTTAATTTTTAAAACATTTTTTTAGTTGTATCATGCTGTATCTTTTAAAAGCTTCAGAGTACAAGCTGACATTTTCAAATTAAAAAAAGTCTATTCAAAGACACATGTCCACAAATATGGCAGGTATAAAAGGATAACCAAATAGAACACCTTATCTAATGGAGGTACCCCAGAGTCAGGTAATGAGTAGTGAGTTTAAACTGCAAAGCCAACACCCTCCCTGATTGTTCTCTTCTGCAACCAATGTAGAAAAGTATGTTACTACCATACAGGTTCCACTAATCATCAGATAGTCTGTAACCAACCTAGAACCCCCACTAAACCAAGCAATAATAATAATAAATACTCTAAGTTTACTCCAGGAATGGCTCTTATGGCTTCTGATCTTGATTAGAGCTATTAACATGTACCATATATAGTCATCCATTGTGTGAGATTTTATGATAGGAAAAATACTGGAGGGTTCACACAAGAACTTTTTTTTTTAAAAGAGGTTAAATTTCATGCATTTTCAGTGACCAATTGGACTATACAACCTGAAGGGGTTTGAATGAAGTCAGTTTATACAGAGTATATATGACATTGCAGTTTTATGAGTAAATTTAATTATTCAAATCTTTGTGTACTTTTAAAAATGGAATTGTAGGATTTTTTTAATTTATATCTTCATTTAGAAATATTTGTACAAGTTTTCATGTTTCTTTTTATGAATTTAAAGTTGAATTAAATCTAATAAATGTTCTGTTCATTACAGGCATTTTTTTTCCAAAGCAAAATATGTAAAGCTGCATTTGTTTTGTTGAAAAAGACATTAACAAAAAAATAGTTCATTGTTCTTTTTGTAAAAAAAAAAAAATAAAAAAAAAAATAAAAAGTGATAATTTGCAGTCTGATTTCAAACCTCAAGCCCCTCCTCAGTTCACTTTGTTAGTTTGTAATCCTTCCACTTTTACTACCAACATTTAAGTCTTGATTAGTCGTCCTAGATTAGCATCAGGTGTGATATTTTGCTCAGCTAAAATCTCGGTCACTGACCAATGGCTAGTTTACTGGGAGTGTTGATGTTCTTCCTGCTGATAGATTCAATCTGGAGAGAGAGATAAAATTGCCTCCTGTTTTTTGGATCTACCAAACAATGAAGTCTCTCAGCTCTAGTTGAAATGTTTTTCAGTAGGATTCTAATTGCTTAATGATTACACTTGAGGATGTAGAAGATCGCAACTCTCCACAGTTTTCTGACCTTTCTAGCTTTTAGTAAATTTTGTTTTTCAGTATTTTTCATAATCTCTGTTTGGCCAACCATTTACACAAGCTCACTAGGTAGGTTATGCACTGCTCTCCTCTGCCCCTCTTGCCTTCAATATGTCCCGGTGAGTGTCATTTCCTAAGCCTTCTTTCCTCATAATGCACTGTAGAAATTTGAACTATCTCTTTCCGATGTTAAGTATAAGAATCTTTTAGATGTTCTGTAAATGTTCTCACCTGTTCAGTTCAAGATATTCTCAGCATTCTTATTTTCTAGAGTAATTAACACAATTTGATGACTCAAATAAAATGTTCTTGATGCTTGAATAAAGAACTCCAACTAATCTAAAACCTCATTAAAGTCAGTCTTCAGAGTATTTTGTACATAGGTCATGGTAAGCGCTTAAGCGAAACTTTGTTAAAAGCAATAAAAACCAAGTTATAAAACTTCTATAGAATGACATTTCTGTAGTTTCAAGTCTCTTCATTTGTAAGGATACTGTCCTGATTCCTGCCATATAGGAGGACTGATATTACTGTGAACAGTTCAGCAATTTTTCTTTGTTTTCAATGAAAACTTTGTTTAAAAAGGTTCTTTTTAATTCATTAAAATGGTTGCAATTAAAATTAAATTTTCAGCAACAGTTTTATCTGCATTTGGCATTGTAAATGTACTGAAAATGTTAGTCTCGGATGAAGTTTCAAGTGAGATTACTTACATTTTTGCTTGCTCTTTGTTTGCAAACCAGAAACCAGTTTGTTGAGAGGCAAGACTTTTATTTATAACAGATTTTGCTATGTGTATGGTTAAGTCTTGAAGGCTGTCACAATGTGTTTAGTAAAATAAAGGAAGGTAAAGAAGTTTTTGGGTATTACCTATTTATTATACATATATATTTTGAGATCAAAATCTCATCTTCAGAATGGTAGAAGAGCATGTGTTTGAGTCCATGCCTTTCAATGAATGGTCACTCCTGGCTGCTGCTGCTGTCAGTAATTGTAGTGTGTGTGTGTGTGTGTGTGTGTGTGTGTGAGTGAGTGAGTGAGTATGATAGAGCATGTATGTATGTGCGTGTGTGTATATATATATATATATATATATATATATATATATTTTGCTATATTTTTTCTCATGAGGAAATAAAAATTTGTAAGTGGCTTGTATTAAAGAAAAACCACTTTAGTCCACTTTATTGGATAATGATTTGAGGAACATGATCAATGTTATCCAATTTCTATTATGAACATAATATCTTTTATGTGCCATGTCCCTTCAGGACATAAGTAAACATGGCCTGCCACATCTTATCCCTTGTAGCTCTTGATACTTTTTTCCTCAAATCCTGCTCTGTCATCTATCTGCTTAAGTGCATCAAGTATGTCATGCACTTTTTCCCTGTCTCTCCTTCCCTCTATCCATTCTGTGAGTATCAGATTCTCCAATTGCTCTTTCCTCATTATGTGTCAAAAAAGCTTCAGCTGCCTTTTCCTGAAGTTAAGTATAAGTTTCCTTTTCACTTCCATTCTCTCCAAAACACAATTGTAGCTTACATGTTAGGTCCATGGTATCTTCAATATCCTTCTGTAGAACCACATTTTGGTTGCTTCAAGACTTTCCTTCATCTGTGATGAAATTGTCCAGCATTTGCTGCCATTTAGGAGGATAGATATCACATAACAGTCCAGTAAACTTTTCTTTTTTACCAATGAAATTTTCCTGTCTCTCAATACTCTACTCGGCTTTTGGAATGCTTCTTTGGCCATTTAAATACACCTTCAGATCTCGGTGTTATCCTCTGTTAGAACACTTCCTTATTTAAATTTCTGTATCTGTTTGATTTTAGTATTAATGACCAGTAATTTACATTTTGGGCTCCTTTATTTTTGCTGATGACCATAAAACTCTAATTTTGTATGTATGTGTGTTTCCAAGATACAGCTTCGATAATACATAATTTAGAAGCATATTGTACCTTAATGTCTGCCAAGTGCAGTGCCAAATTTTATTAAAATAAGACAAGGATTTCTTTTAGTTAGGGACATTTTTAATGGGAAATTCAGTATTTGTTTTCTATCAATTTATATTTATAAAGAAACAATTGCAAATTATATTTCAGTTATGTGTGTGAAATACAATAAACATTTATAATTATCACAACATTATTAAATAAATTGAAGTATACATAATGCATCATACATTCGTAGAATTCACTACACTATATTAAATCTTCTTATAAAAAACTACTTGAAAAGTGAAGTTACTATATGTGTTACATGACTTGATATAAATAAATAGATACACACTGATTTGCTGCTCTATTTATATTAAACTATTGTTCGCATCTTGATTACCATTTGTATGATGTTTCAGCTGTTCCATGTTCCAGCCTTCTTCAGGTGCTAAGAATTTTGAACTGAACCCTTTATTACGATCACTTGGGTATATCATTTTTATACCTTGTGCATAACTCATGACTACCAAAAGAGGCTATCTCCCTCTAACCCAACTCTCTAAGTTACTTGTTTACCATTGCTGTAGCCTGGTTTTGAATTCACAACTCTTTGGGTCAAGTCAGTGGTGAACAAGTAACTTAGAGAAGTTAAAGGGAGATAAAGAAAAGAGGCTTTGCACAAGGGATGAGAATGATATACCCCAGTGATTTTAACAAAGGGTTTGGTTAGAAATTCTTAGCATCTGAAGTAGGCCAGAATGTACAATGGCTGAAACGTCATACAAATGGCAACCAAGATGAAGACAATAGTCCAAATAATGTAAATATTGTAAATACCACCGCTTCTCAGAAATATAGACAAATACTTGTTTGCTGCTGTTACATATTTTGAAATAAAAGTGAGAAAGAAACAAGTATATAAGATATACTTATTTTGAAAAAGACTGCAATTGTTTAAGCTATTAATACAAATTTTCATACAATGTATTAAAGCCCAGTGGAACAATAAACCTTCCTATACCATCATTAGTAATAACTATTAATTTTGTATTCAAATTACATTTTATATAGTGAAGAATGTATTTATATTAGGTTCATACAACAATGGATGAAAATGTTACAATTTCTTCTAATTTAAAAAATTGCACATTCAAAAATTCCCCGTTATGTGAGGGTTAAAAAAAAATACCCATTACGTAAGTGTTCTTAAAAAAAAAAAAGAAATGGTAAATCCAGTTATTGTAAATCTCCTGAAGACACCACCTGGTAGAAACCTAGGTTGCGTAATAACTCGTTTACAAATGAAGAATATATATATATATATATATATATATATATACACACACACACACACTACTGGCCATAATTATTAGACCACCCAAAAGTTTTAAAAAAGTATGTATTTCATACTATTTTTTAGTATTTATTGCCAAGTGAATTGTAAATTCACTTGGCAATAAATTGTAAATGAAAATAGAATGGTACTTTTGTAAATGAAAATAAAATGGTACTTTTGTAAATGAAAATAGAATGGTACTTTTGTAAATGAAAATAGAATGGTACTTTTGTAAATGAAAATAGAATGGTACTTTTGTAAATGAAAATAGAATGGTACTTTTGTAAATGAAAATAGAATGGTACTTTTGTAAATGAAAATAGAATGGTACTTTTGTAAATGAAAATAGAATGGTACTTTTGTAAATGAAAACTTTTGCAATACTGCACAATAACATGTGCATCAAATAAATTTATAAATATTTAATATTTACCTATATTACAGTTTCATCAATGAGAGAATGAAGAAAATTTAGGGTGATTCAGAGGAGTTCATCTTTGCTTCCTTGCCTTGTAAAATTTTGCAATGTGATAATAAGTAAAGAACCATTCTATTTTCATTTAGAATTATTCATTTGGCAATAAATACTAAAAATAGTATGAAATACATCATTTCTTTTAAAATAAACTGGGGTGACTTAATAATTATGACTTGTACTCTATATATATCTCCGTACTTTCAATATACATGTTGCAGTCATTTTTGACAGCATGGACCCACTCATGATGCCATATTAGAAAATCTGCACACACATTTATTTGAACCAGCACACATACAGGTTGAAAAATTCCCTGACCATTCTGGATAACTTTATACTTGTTCCAAAATAGTACAGCGCTTTAAGCTATTTTTGCAAACACTAAAATTGAAGTACATTTTCATATTGGTTTACCAGTATTACAGTTGTTTGCAGTTTGACTTTGGGTTGTTGTATTGGTAAAATATGTAATTATATATAATTGAGTATAAGCCAAATTCATGTATAGTGTGACCCTCTGAATTTTTTGCTTGAATTTTAACCTCTTCAAAAAAAATTACCTGAGTATAATGTCACCCCCTCTACTCTCTTTTTTGTTATTTTTTTATAAAAAACAGATCATAAAAATTTGAACTATATTTGAGTTTATATGATAGTCTGACACAAGGTTATAATGTCACTCATCCCACCTTGCATTGGGTGAATTGATTAAAAAGTAAGAAAGTGAGAGGTCTTGAAAAAGAATGCAATGGAAAGGGAAGTAATATTAATAATGCAGAAGGTTAATGGTTAACGTTTATGGTTAGTAAAAATATTTATTAATTTAAATATTAACTTTAATCCTAAACCTGAGTGGGACATTGTTCTTTAGTACTGAGTGACAAAATGACTGGAAACAGTTTAAAGAAATTTCCAGTCAGTAAGGGTTACAGGGAATGTCAGAAAACTGGTGTCAGAGAATTAAGTATACTGTTCTCACATCATGCGCATATATAAATTTAAGTTACTGAAATACAAATCTGCACAATTTTTGTTTTCTTTAGAAGTTTCCATAGTACATTAGCATATTAAATATGCTCAATATAGTTAAAACAATCATCAGTTGAGATTTTGAAAACGTTTGATGTGCGAGTATGTGTGTAAATTTTGTTCATGTCTTGTGGATCTCAAGCATCTGGTCCTGGGTATCAATATCGTCCTTTCACTAAATATTTTTAGAATATATCAGTGTGTCTTTTGAAACAGAATATGACACAAGGACAAGATTATGAAGGGATCCTATTTGCTAGGAAGAAAAATTGCTCTAATCCCCTTGGCACTTCTCATCTTGAAGAACACCTCAAGCACCAGATAATGACTCTAGCCCCCTCTTGAGGGAGAGGTATTACCTGGGTGAACAACCTCTTGGACTGCATTTATGCTAACAATTGTAAAGCATTTAAGAATGCCAGTTCTACTTTAAGACTTACATAGAACTTATTGCTATTTTTTTTTAAGAACTCTCTTGGAATATCTTCATTGTTTTCTGATAAATGATACATTTTTGCCATGTGATTTGAAATATAAGCATTTTTTTTTTCTATTTATATATTTTTTTTAGCAGAATTTAAGATGGGGAAGAACTAACTGGTGGTGATTCTCAACAGTTATGCTTATGTTTTTGCTCCAATGTAAATGTTAGAAACATCTTTGCAATTACTGTATTTATGTAAATCTACAAATAGTCAAATACAAAATTGTTTAAACTGTTTTCTTTTTTTTTTTTTTTTTTTTTAAGTTTCCTAAATTACAGCAATTAAAATGTGTTTTTTCTCTTTTTTTTGTTTTGTAAATTAATGCAACATTCTGAGCTATAAAAAAGTTTTAAAAATATATACTTATGGCTTCTTGGTTATATTCCAATATTTCTGGGATGAAGAATTCAATAAAAATGGAAGCCATTTCTTGGGAAATCAGTTATCTTCCACTTATCTTGTTAGACAAGAGGTTTGGATACATTAAAAACCTTTTAACTCTAGCATGACTGAATTTTATATAATACTTTAGACTTTTATTTCTTTGATGATAAAGTTAAAATAAAACACCTAGATGCCAATGTATGGTAGCTTTGATACAAGACCTTACTATTACACATTGGTAAATTAAAACCAATTTTCTCTTTTCTTTATTATGAGACACTCGGCACAGTAGCTAAAACAGTTATGAAAACAATGATAAAACTAGCACCAAAGAATTAATGTATAATATTAACAGTAACTCATCTGTGTAATGCAAGTAGAAAGATTATTTTTTTAATGTTTTTTTTCAGGTTATTTAAAGACAGAAAATATTTTTAGATTGTATGAATTTTTGGAGATAATGTTTTGCAGATACGTGTCTGACTAATTAACCAATAGTTGAAGTGAGAAAAGGTGGATTCATACTTACCCAAGGGTAATTGTATGTAAGTGACTATAACAAACCCAATTTCAATTGGAACTCGTCTCTGATTTATCACACAGAGCTGTTATCCTTTACACCAGCTGCACATCCAAGCCTACAGCATCTGGTATTCCAAAGCAGTCACCCATATGGGAACTGACCATACTTGACATTGCTTAACTTTGGTAATCATATGAGAACCCGTTTTTCAACATATAGCCATAATCCCTACAGGTAGAAAGAAGGCTATAGATAAACCAACCAAAATGTTATATATATATATATATATATATATATATATATATAGTGTATTTGTGGTGAAATTGGTTGAAAAACATTAAAAAGTTTATAATCAGTAGTGGCATCTTCCTGGTTTGCACAAACCAGCTCTTAAAATTAATGAATCAGTTGGATTATTCGAAAATGATCTTAAATAGCCAATGATCTAAGTAAAATGTTAGTTATACTATGCTCACATTTAGTGAAACTTTGATATACACCCACATTACCATCTTAAAGTAGATGTGCTTAATAAATTTTATAGGTCTATCTTTGTGACTGCAAATATTCAGTCCAAATGTCACTAAGAAACTATAATACTACTTAACCGTATATATTGGTTTAGATGGTAAAGTTTAGAGTAAAAAAAAGAATCATATTTCTAAATAGAAATATGATGGGAACAGAATATTAATACGTAAATACCTTAATAAATAAATGTTTTCCATTTAATTATCAAAATTATTTACTTTTTGATACTATAAATATTAATTTATAGTAATATGAAATAAATGAGATAAAAATGCTTTTAAAAATTACTGTATTTTCAGATGTGAAACAAAATGGCAGATATAGATTCATAGAAGTTCCAATGAGACAATCTTTCCTTCAATAGATAATTCCAAAAGTCAGAGGCACAGTTTTTCTTTAGTAGACCTTCTCAATTTAAGCCGGTTGTTATTTTATTTTATTTATTTCGTTTTTTAATCATTTCACCCCAAGCAAGGTGGGAACACCACTTGTATACCGGGGGGGGGGGGGGGGTTACATGCAAGAAAAGACTGGGTACAGTGGGTTACATGCAAGAAAAGACTGGGTACAGTGGGTTACATGCAAGAAAAGACTGGGTACAGTGGGTTACATGCAAGAAAAGACTGGGTACAGTGGGTTACATGCAAGAAAAGACTGGGTACAGTGGGTTACATGCAAGAAAAGACTGGGTACAGTGGGTTACATGCAAGAAAAGACTGGGTACAGTGGGTTACATGCAAGAAAAGACTGGGTACAGTGGGTTACATGCAAAAGAAAAGACTGGGTACAGTGGGTTACAGAAGAAAAGATGGGTTACAGTACATGCAAGAAAAGACTGGGTACAGTGGGTTACATGCAAGAAAAGACTGGGTACAGTGGGTATTGAAGAAAGGATCAACTGAATTAAGAAGATAGAAGATGGCAATTGATGTTGCATTTAAATTTTTGGAGATTGTAGCTATCAGAGAAGCAAGTAAATGGAAGAGAGTTCCATGGGTGGAAAGTGCAAGAAAAACTGTTTAGAGGTAGTATTTGCATTTAACTATTTCAACTGTAAAAGTAGCAGTAATAAAAAAATAAAAATCTTATTAAAGAAGTACTCTTCAACATTTTTCAAAGAATTCAATTGGAGCAGGCTCTGAGAACTTTTGAATAACCATTTTTGAGAAAGATTGAAGAAAACTTTTATGATAGTCATTTATGATAATTCATTAAAGAAACAATCATTATGGTATTCTGACTGTTTATTAATTTATTAATTTCACTGTTTAATAAAAGAACATAAAACAATCGGGGAAGGCAACACAAATATGTGTTTTCCCACTGAACATGTTTATAGCAAGAAGAAAGAATCCCTGTATTTTTTATGTTTTAAAACGTTGGTATTGATGCTTTGCAACTTATAGGAACCACTGCTTTGTGGAACTGACTCCCAAGAGGATGTTTTTTCTGTTCATGAGATTTTTAATCTGTTCGTGCCAAGGATTAACTGTTATCTTACTCACATATCGGCATAAACTGTCTCTTATTCTGTAACCCTTCTGCCACAAGTGGCTCTCTAGTCTTGCACAGGTTGAACATAATTTTTTCTTCAATCCTGCTTTGTGGTACTAAGTCCCAAGATGGTGCTTCCTTGATCACTACAATCTTAACCTGTTCATGTCTATAGTTAACCATTATATTATTCACATATCTGCATAAACTGTTACTCTCTGACACTCTGCCGTGAGTGGTTCTCAGGTCTTGTACAGGTTGAACATAATTTTTTTAAATCCATTAAAGCATGCACTTCTTGATATATCTAATTTGTTGACATCATTACTCTTGCATTTATTGTTAAACTAAAAAAAAAATCTGTCAAACCATTTATTTCTGAGATTCATTATGGGTAACTAAAACTGTTCATAAAGAGGGAGCACTATATAAAATTGTTGATTGACATGAGAAAATATATTCAAATTACTATTTAAAATTGACATCAATATCTTTAGCAGTAAAAGGAAATTGGGTTTGTGAAAGTTAATTTTGGCTATTAACTTTTCTCTCTTTACATAACCTTTACTCAACTATTGACGAGAGACATGAAACAATTTTTTTTATTTAATTGATGCTATGAGTGATATATTGCCTGAATCAGTCAAAAATCTCAAATGACATTCAACAAGCAGAGACTTCGGTATTCATAATTGTATATCAGCATTGATGAGTGTACAGGAGGGACGTGACATGTTTTTGATCATTGCTGTTGATAGTAAGCAAGGGGGTTGCAGAAAACAAAAAATGGCTTTTTGATTAATACTATTGTTGAAGTTTAACAAGAGCTGAATATTTTGTTTTTCAGAAAAGAAAATGTTATAAAATGTTTTCATCAAAATATCATCCATTCATTATATTCTTATGAACTGACACCTTTTTGTTTTTCAATAAAAAAAATCTTATTTAAAAAAGTACATTTTAACACGTCAAGTAATTCAATCAAAGCAGGCACTGAGAATTTATGAATAACCATTTTTGAGAAAGTGAAGAAACCTTTTATGATAGCCATTAAGCTATCATTAAAGAAACAATCATTATGTTATTTTGATTGTTACTAATTATAATCTTAGCAATATTTTTTTAATCATTTTTCCAGGTATTTAAAATGGCCTTGATTGGAAAAAAAAAACATTACTAATTTTGTCCCATAATAATTATATTTGTATGCACATTTTATACATAGAATATTAGGATTATAATTTTCATTTATAAAACATTAGCCATGAAACCCAGGTTTATATCTCAACCATGAAACCCAGGTTTATATCTCAATATAGTCAATTTTTCAAGGAGCTAATTTCTTGATAATAATAATCTTGTAACTGAAATTAGGCAAACAAAGCTGTTCAGAAACTTTATAGTTGTTTTAGTTAGTCATTGGGACTGACGGTTTGAGCACACTAATCTTGTTTAGCTACTAATCACACTAGATTGTGTTCTCTCTTCGAGAAACTGTAACTAAGGTTCACTCATTGTTTCAGCCTAAACTAGAGAGTAGCTCCCTGAGTGTTGAAGTACTTGAGCCAGAGTCTGTAACAGGAATCAACTTGCCACCCTAACAAATGGGCATACTCAGAAACAAGCAGTCATTTTTTTATATTTCATACATTTTAATATAACAATTATGGGACAAAGGTAGTAATTTTTATGTAAATTAAACTTTGAATTTATAACTTATTTTGCATAAATCATGATTTTTTAATAATGTAATTTCCCTGCAATTGCAACATTTTTTTTTCCCGAAATAGACTTCTTTCTGAAAAACTACTTGGTCCAAATTTCAGGTATTTCTTCTGCTTAAGTGTGTTTCTTTTTTTTTTCTTCTTTTTTTTTTTCTTCTTTTTTTTTTTTCCGGTCAGTTTTTTATTAACTGTGAATTATGCATGCTTTTTTTCATCATTGTCACTTAATGTCTCTATTGTGTAAATGGTAAGTAATAAAATGGTCAATATTCAAATTAACCATGTATTTTTCTTTTTTGTCTTCTGGTTCTTTACGGATTACTTCATGAATGAAAATAAGTTTTAATGTAGATAATCAATTAAGTTTTGTCCTATTTTCCCCATCTAATTCTATATATTCAAGTTCCAAAATTGACACTGTTACTATTACTAAAGAGGAAAAAAAAATATTGAATCTTCTCAGAAGAGTAAACAAAATTTTGGTTGTGTAAAAATAGCAACTCCAAATTCTTGTTAAAGAGTAACTTCTGTTAAAGCTGGTCATTCTATTTTTTTTTTCTTACTTGCAATTAATAAGGATGAAATAATTAAATATTTTAGTATTAAATGACTGGTAATCAGTTTTGAAAGACTTCATTACTGTGTGATTATGTCATTTTTGATGACTGATTATTTAAATATAAACTAGTCACTTATTTAATTGAAGAAAATTTGGATTTTGTCAGGATTTGGGTACTTCAGATTTTTTTTCATTGTTTAAAAAAAGGAATATTTGAAGAATGTAAACATTTAGGTTATCTTTCAATTCTAGTGAAAAATCCTGATTTTATATAGAATATTTGGTGATTAATAAAGAGTATCATAACAGAATTATTAGCTGAATTTTAATCTGAAAATTTTGTTGTAGAAACATTTCTATCTTTATATTAATCAGTGGATTAGGTGCATTGACAATGAAAGAGATCATGCTGAAGAATAAATATTGGTGTAAAATAAATGCTTTTTTTCTCTGATCATAAAGTTGCAGTTGATCTACTTATCGATCAATAAATTCCATAGACTCCTTGTCAGGTCCTGCTGGGTATCATGTGACAACAAGACTCCTTAGTATTTTTGTTGATTGCTTTTACTTTTTTATTTTTTATCCGAATGACCCCAGGCAGAGCCACTAAAGCACAAGGAGTGGAAGAATTAGGAATAGAAATATTAATATTAAGCAGAAAGAGAAGAGAGTAAATCAGGAAGACGGTAGCTAGCAATCGACACTGCATTTGAATTTTTGCAAAGTTGGCTGGAAAGCATGGAGCCAGAAAGGAGTTCCAAAGGCAAGAAAAGTGAGGGAAAACTGTTAGCATAGAATTTAGACCTGCATCAGGCCAGCTCCACTGTAAATTGACGAGTTCATAATGCCAATCTAGTACTGCACTTAAATTTATAAAGTCTAGGCTTCATAGCGAAGAGCTCATTCGAACAGTTACAATGAAAGTATTTATAAAAAAGATATAGAGGCAACCTTATGGCGGTGGGTAAGTGACTGTAGCCTAGCTGCCAGATCAAGACCCACAATATTACTGATTCTTCTTTAGATAGATTCACTTCTTCAGTTGTTTTCCATTTTTTTTTTTTGTAATTTTTTATTTTATTAAGCGTTTTTGGACCACTTTAAAATTCTGTTAAGTGTAACTACTACAGTCGCCATAATATTCTATAATTATTTTTCTTTCAAGATGCTGATATTTATCCAGCTTCTTACTCTTTCACTTTCTTTCTGTGGTTTACTGGAATGGCCTTTATTATTACCATCAGATTTTCTTGGTTTTTATTAATATTTAGGGATGATCACTGAACTTAAGCAACATCAGACCTTAGGTGGTATGATGAATAGTCACTTGAAATAGTTAATCAGAGTTCTAATTTTCATTGGGTTCATTACATTCATTTATGAGTAAATACCCTTGAAAAAGGTATGAATCCAAATCTAATCCCTAACTATAAATAATTAGTAAAAATTGTATCACTAAAATAATTATTTCCAGAAAAAAAAAATCTCACAATCTAAAAATATTTTCTGGCCTTACATAACTTGCTGATAAGCCATAAAAAATGAATGAATCAATCAATTTTATTAATGGTTACACTCGACCCACTGTCATAACAATTTGCTTTCATTGTTAATTATTAAATATCTTATATCTAACTTGAGATAAATTTGTTATACTTTTTAATATTATTTATAATATCTAGCTTGGTTCTGAGTTTAAGCTGTAAGGGGGTACAAATGAAAAGATTTGAAATGGACCACTTTTCCATTTCACTGAAATAGATGTTAAATGCTTTTATCTCCCTGATTATCTCACTGAAACCAAGTAGAATCTCTGAATACTTGTCCATCTTTCCACATGATCAAAATGGAATAGTCCATTATTTATCAGGTATTGACAGAGCTTAAAGGTTAAAACAGAATTATAAGATAATAAAGAATAAATTGTAATGAATTCAGCAACATCGTTGAGGATATGTTTTATGGCGCATTGGATATTGGCTCAGAATGAGAAATCAAAACTGATTTTGAATTCCAGTTGAATTCATTGAATTCACTTGTGCACAAATACCCTTGAAAAAAGTATAAATCCATCTCTTCTCCCTCCAGCTATGGGTTGAATAGCAAGACAGATTGAATCTTATAGCCTCGATTGGCAACCAGTCTACCACAGAAAGAAATGGCAACCTAATGCAGGAAAATTTTCTGCCTAGTCAGTCATGGATTGAAAGAGACATGATTTCCCAAAAGTGTATCATGTATGGCACTTAAGAGACTCACTGAGCTTAGTATAGAGAAGTTATAGATGCGTTCAAAGGATATGTTAGTGAATAAAGGCAAAGCATGGAAACTAGTTAAATGACTCAAGTACATGTTATGCTTTTCATCCATTAAACAATATTGCCAGCTGGATTTGAGTGTTTATTTATGCTCAGCCATCATTTGTAAGGCATTTGTTTATACTCATCATTTGGGTATCCAGCTTTTAAGCTACAGAAAATAAACACTGCTTTCCATAATGTTGGAAGTTGTCGGAAAATTTTGAAATGAGAAAACCCTGCAGGTTTGATCTCTCATTCTCTCATCCTGGGTATGAAAGTAAACTGCATCAGACAGCAGAGCCTCTGATTGGGAGGTTGTGATGAGCATGGAACCACCTCTTAATTGCTATTGTTTCCAGGTCCACCATAACTTAAAATCCTACCTTTTTGGCATTAAATAACCCACAAAGGTCGATATGCTGTCAAACAAAACTCATTCTCAGACTGAATAAAATGAGATATCAACCACAAAAAAAGTTTTTTTTTATTTATTTTTTTTTATTAAATTTTTTATTCTTCCTCATCACTAAACAGATCATTGGTTATTTTGCAAATTTTGCGGGGATCATGTTTGGTTCATTTTACAACTTTTTGTTACAAAATCCTGTTTATATAAAAACTTTTAAGACTCAATTATTTCTCTTTTTTGCATGAACAATGTTGTTAGTCTTAAACTCTGTGTTGTCTTCTAATGTTTAATATTTCATTGTAATAGTTTTGTACTTTTCTGTTAAAGTTGATTTAAAATTGTTGAATTAACTTTCAGATTTTTTTAAATTTCTTTTTAAGATGAATAACTTTAATGTTTCGGATTTGCATGATTTTTTAAAAAAAGTTTTTGCATGTTAAGTGACAAATCTTACTGCCAATTTGTTTTTTGTATGACTGACTTTGAAGGTTTTTGAAAACTTGTTCATCTTTTATTCTATCTGAAGAAATATCAAATTTTTATACTTGAAAAGGGACATTAATGTGTGTGTATATATATATATATATATATATATATATATGTGTGTGTGTGTTCTGCATTCATATGTAAGTTATTTTCATCAAAGTAAGTTGAATATTGCCTAATGCCGAGATAAAAAGCTTTAAATTTCAAAACAGAAATTTCCATGTTGCAATGTGAATTAAATTAATTTTAAATAAAAAACACATTTAATTATAATTATATTACACTCTATAATCAATGTTGTATTGAGCACTTTTTTAAAAAGTAAATGCCGGAGAACTCTGGATTCTAAACCTATTGGTTCTCTTCATCTGGAGATATATATATATATAAAAATCTGGCAAGATGAATAGAATAAGTAAAGAACAGGTAGGAAAAAGTGTCTTTAATCTAACATGTTTCACTTTAACAAGCTTCTTCAAAGATTTTCTAAAGATGAATGATTTAAAAAAAATATATATTTTTTTTTTTTACACAAACTTAAACAAACATAAGTTTCTGCTTTACATTTAAATATTCATCCATTGCTTTATTACATGTGACATGTATTTGACCAATAAAATCAAACCTTAATCAACATACTGTCTCTGGATTTTCGAAATAATTCTTTTTTAATTTTTAAATCATTCCTCTTTAAAGAATCTCTGAAGAAGCTTGTTAAAGTGAAACATGTTAGATTAAAGACACTTTTTCCTACCTGTTCTTTACTTATATATATATATATATATATATATATATATATATATACACACACTCTCTTTATTTTTTATTTACTCTTTTCAATTTTGTAATTTGATCACTAAAAACTTTCTTAATTTTCTCTTTGGCAATGTAAGCCACATCACTTCCAAACATGTGCTTCTAAAAAAAAGAAAAAAAATCTAAATATCTTGTTCATCCAATTTATACGTTAGTGAAATATTTTGTAAAATAAAACTAAAACCTAAATTCTCTCTGGCTGGCTTTCAAAGTTGACAATGGTTGTAACAGCTAAGTAGTAAGTTAGTAAAGAGGAGTTTACCCAAGCGCTCATTTATTCACTCTTGAATAAATGATTAATCTGTCAAGGCAAACTCTGTGGTAACAACTAATCTGCATTGACCTGAGCAGATAAGGTAGTTATAATAGCTTACTAAAGTACTCACTTATCAATCCACTACTGTTAATCATTGTGACATGCCAGTGAAAACATTTTTGTCATGTAATAGTTTCTATCAACATAGACAGTGTATGTATTTATATAGATTTTCTAAAGAGCATTTGTATTGTAAGTTATTTGGGTATAATATGAATATAATATGAGGCATTTGGAATTAGAAGGTACTTTCCATCACAAAATAAGATGAGAAAATCATGTTTAAAATTTGTCAATATTTGAAATGCTATGACTTTTGATTTATTTGAGATAAACCACTAGATATTTTAAAAAATAAATTCACTGTTTTATTAGATTTTTAAACTTTTAAATATTATTTACACTAAGTACATTGTTTAGGCTGTTGTTTTAATATTAATTTCCATATTTACAATGTTTCATCTGCTGTACACTTTGGGCTTCCTCAGGTGATATTTGTTGGAATTTGCAAACAAATATCACTTAAAGAAGACTGAAATGTACAATGAACAAAACATTAAAAATATGGCAATAAAGATGAGGAAAACAGTTTGAACAGTGGAAATAGTTACAATACCTCATCTCAGAAATATAGTCAGATGTTGAAGGAGTGAATATGGCAATAAAGATGAGGACAACAGTCCAAACAATGTAAATAGTGTAAATAGTTACAATTCCTCATCTCAGAAATATAGGCAGATTTTATTACACATTAGTAAATTAGTAGTAATTAGAAGTAATGTTAGATTTCTGGAGATTAAATAAAAACCTGTTTGGATGTTGCAGAAAATAAATTTAGAGTATAGTGATTATTATTGATAATAAAAAAATGTTTTACTTATTGGAGGATTTGAGATGTTAATATATAAGCCATAGGTTCTTTATCCTTAGTATTAGTGAACAGAATATTGATTATGTTATGTTTTATTCATTCTAACATCTTAGTATAAATTAAAACCATCATGACAGATTTTCATCTAGATCAAGTAGAACATATGACCTAAATCTCTTCCAACAAGTATCATTCTGAAAAAGACTGCCAATTCATAGCGAGTTTAAAGAAAGACTGCCAATTCATAGCGAGTTTAAAGAAAGACTGCCAATTCATAGCGAGTTTAAAGAAAGACTGCCAATTCATAGCGAGTTTAAAGAAAGACTGCCAATTCATAGCGAGTTTAAAGAAAGACTGCCAATTCATAGCGAGTTTAAAGAAAGACTGCCAATTCATAGCGAGTTTAAAGAAAGACTGCCAATTCATAGCGAGTTTAAAGAAAGACTGCCAATTCATAGCGAGTTTAAAGAAAGACTGCCAATTCATAGCGAGTTTAAAGAAAGACTGCCAATTCATAGCGAGTTTAAAGAAAGACTGCCAATTCATAGCGAGTTTAAAGAAAGACTGCCAATTCATAGCGAGTTTAAAGAAAGACTGCCAATTCATAGCGAGTTTAAAGAAAGACTGCCAATTCATAGCGAGTTTAAAGAAAGACTGCCAATTCATAGCGAGTTTAAAGAAAGACTGCCAATTCATAGCGAGTTTAAAGAAAGACTGCCAATTCATAGCGAGTTTAAAGAAAGACTGCCAATTCATAGCGAGTTTAAAGAAAGACTGCCAATTCATAGCGAGTTTAAAGAAAGACTGCCAATTCATAGCGAGTTTAAAGAAAGACTGCCAATTCATAGCGAGTTTAAAGAAAGACTGCCAATTCATAGCGAGTTTAAAGAAAGACTGCCAATTCATAGCGAGTTTAAAGAAAGACTGCCAATTCATAGCGAGTTTAAAGAAAGACTGCCAATTCATAGCGAGTTTAAAGAAAGACTGCCAATTCATAGCGAGTTTAAAGAAAGACTGCCAATTCATAGCGAGTTTAAAGAAAGACTGCCAATTCATAGCGAGTTTAAAGAAAGACTGCCAATTCATAGCGAGTTTAAAGAAAGACTGCCAATTCATAGCGAGTTTAAAGAAAGACTGCCAATTCATAGCGAGTTTAAAGAAAGACTGCCAATTCATAGCGAGTTTAAAGAAAGACTGCCAATTCATAGCGAGTTTAAAGAAAGACTGCCAATTCATAGCGAGTTTAAAGAAAGACTGCCAATTCATAGCGAGTTTAAAGAAAGACTGCCAATTCATAGCGAGTTTAAAGAAAGACTGCCAATTCATAGCGAGTTTAAAGAAAGACTGCCAATTCATAGCGAGTTTAAAGAAAGACTGCCAATTCATAGCGAGTTTAAAGAAAGACTGCCAATTCATAGCGAGTTTAAAGAAGGAATTCTCGTTCTTTCTTTGAAAATCTGAGGAGGAATTAGCATTCTTTAACTTTAAATACTAATTCATATTTAGTTTAAAAATTCAGCTCATTTTCATAAGTTGGAATATTTTACTGCATTCTTCAAATTTAGTGCTTTAAGATTTCAATTTATCCAAATCTCTGAAACACTCTTAATAATAACTCTTTAAATGTTTGAAATTGATCAACATGAACTGAATTTTTTAATACAGGTTTTCTTTTAACAAAGAATGAAAGAATTAATTTCATACTGAGCTTTTATCATTGCTGATAACGATTTTGTTAAATTTAATGTTTGCTACATTTGAATTTTTTCTTTATTCCATTTCTTAGAATTTGGAACAATATCTGTAATATTCAGCTTACCAAGTGATTCTTCTATTGAAATATTTCAAGAAAAATCTCATTTACAGTCTAAAATAAATGTTTGTTTATTTTTTTTGCCTAGAATAATTTTCTCAGTATAAACTAAGGTAGAAAAAATGATTAAATCCCTAATGTTTGCACTTCAGTCAACAATACATCTGGGTTCGCAGTGATGAAGTTGCAAATACAAAGTGAATTTAGTCTTCCACCCAAGAAAATCTATTTAAAAGCAATCATTTAATCAGAAAGGAATGATTGAACTTCAGAAATTGTAATTTTTTTTATTTCAGACTGATATAATATGCCTACAAATTAATCAGTGAAGCTGTTTACAAAGTTTTTTTTCTTTTTTGAGAATTTAGAATATATAAAACTTTAATACTTTTCAGTATCTTATAACAGAAACAATTTTATTTTAATCAGATATCAGCTCTTTTTTCTATTCTGCAGGTTTATAAAATATGAGAAAATATATTTGTCAATGAGAATTAAATAATGGTTGAAGTTCATAAGTACTGACAAAAAGTTCTTAGTACATCAGTTTTGCTTATTCAAAGTAACTATTAAAACTATCCAGTTAAAGTCATCATTGCTTAAAACTATCCAGTTAAAGTCATCATTGCTTAAAACTATCCAGTTAAAGTCATCATTGCTTAAAACTATCCAGTTAAAGTCATCATTGCTTAAAACTATCCAGTTAAAGTCATCATTGCTTAAAACTATCCAGTTAAAGTCATCATTGCTTAAAACTATCCAGTTCTTAAGCTGGGCTACATGTACTCCAAGTGGTACTTTTGTACTCTTCAGGGCGTACATTGACTCTGGGAGAGAATAAACACTACTGTAAAATACATGATGTAATCTCCATTCAGATTGTATAATATATTTTTTTAATTTCCTCATTTTCGTAAGCAAGGCTTTCAAATTATAGCAAGAGTGTTTTGATTTAGTTATTGGTACATAGTTTTGAATAGTTTTGTGTATTTTTACTTAGTAATGATCAAGAAGTCAAAAAATATATATGAAAGATCAAACTATTTTATAAACTACTTATATTAAATTCACTGATGTTAAGAGCAATAGACTCTATTCAAAAAGACTTCATAATACAAAGATTTCGATTTCATTGTTTTTTCTTGTTCATCCTCAAATTTTAGGAGTACAGAAAAACAAAAAGATTGGGAACCCCTGGTTTAAAATGACATGTTAAGTTTTAGTTTTTTTGGTACCATACTTTGGAAGTTGAGACAGTTATTTTTATACTATTAACCCAAGTTCTATTATTGAAATTGGTAAAAGAATTCTCTTAATAAATCCAATGTTACTATTCTTCTTGTTTACCTTAAAGACCACAAAAAAGCTACTTTTCTCAAAGTTTAAGTCTCACTTCTGCACTTATTGTTCAAATTTAGTTGATTATGAGAGTTTTTCTTCTGACATTTTAAATAGTAGCTAAAACGTTTGTTGCTTAAGTATAGTAGCAGAAAATCAAAACATTTAACCCTTAAGTATTTGTCTATACTTCTGAGATGAGGTAGTATTTACAGTGTTCAGACTGTTGTCCTCATCAATATTGCCATTTTGAGTTAAAGGGAGATAACTACATGATATCTGAGACTGGCATTGCACATGGAAGGAGAATGATATACCTGAGTGATCAAAATAAAGTGTTCAGTTTGAAATTCATAGCACCTGAAGAAGACCAAAGCATACTTGAAACTTCATAAACATGGCAATAAAGATGAGGAGAAAAGTCTGAACAATGTAAATGTTTAACTTTTCAGTTTAGATGATGATGATGATAGTATAGGATAATTTTTACTGGTTACTTTGAATAAGTAATAACAACTTTGTAAAAATTAAATTTTTACAGAAAATTATTGAATAATAAAACCATGTTTATAATCTAAAAAACATCCAGGATTTCAAAGGGATGCAAATAAGATTTTGACTGAAGTCTGCTTTAAGCTGAAAAGTTTTTCTTTAATGATTTTTAATAAAAGTAACCAATTTCTGATTGGATATATTTGATTAAAATGTCAGTATAAAAATATGGCAAATAAACATAGTGTAAACAAACTTAGTTTTTGTTATATAAAAATTTTGACCTGCTGAAATGTTTACTTTCTATTTTCAGATTTCATATAAAAAACAAAGAAACTTTTTTCACTGATGCTCAAAGAAGTCGCATTGTGTATGAAATTCTTTCAAGAGCTGAATTTGAGGATTTGGGGTCCGATAGGAAAAAATTTGGTAAGGAAACTTGTTTTGTGATTCAAACCCCTTACTGAAGATGTATCCACTTGGTAGGTGTTATAGAAAGACTTATCCTTTAACCTTTGTCATCGGTTTCCAAATATATAACATTTTTTTCTTAAAATTAGCCTTTATGATTTTTATCAGTAATTATTAAATAGTTTGAATGTGTGGTTAGTGCAATGCGCATTTGTGGGAAATTAGCAGACTAAGTTCAAATTCTGCAACTATCTTTTCATTTTCATACAAATACCATTGGGAAGGCATGAACACATCCTTTGATTTTTTTTGTTTTTTCTTTTCTTTTCTTTTCTTTGGATTAGTCTTCTATCCTGGCTGCCAAGATAGAGGAGAAGTCTATTCTGAATTCTCAAAAAAGAAAAAAAACAATGGTCTACTAAGTTTAGAGAAGACAATAGGAAACCACTACACTATTTTTTCCCCTGAGAAGCCGATGACAATTCAGACATCATCATCGTTTAATGTCTGTTTCCATGCTGGTATAAATTGGATAAGGTTTTCTTGATGGCTCTCATAATTGAACCCTCATAAAATATTGGAGCGAGTTTTACAGCTGTATGCCCTTACTGACACCAACTTTGTCACCATGTCTAGGATGATTACCTACCAAAGTTAGAGAGTTCAGCCTTCTCTTCTCTACACAAAGTAGGTATATGTGTTTTTATTTCAGAGATTTCCTTTTCTTAGATAAGTTGCTATCTAAAGACTCTTACCCAGCCTAGCCAGTATAATGCCATATTTAATAATAAAATGGAATCTGGTGGGTCATGATGACCCTCACAAACTGAAGGGTCATGGAATGAAAAGAATAGTATTAGAAGTTAGTTTTTACACCTTAATTTGTATAATAGCTAGTAAACATATTTAATATTCATTTTTACGGATCAGTGAAAAGGAAACCAATATTAGGTTTTGTGGGGGATGGGAATTGAGGAGTATGCATGTAGAAATATTGTAATTTTGGTTTTGAAACAGAAATATTCAAAATCTTTGGTTTTCTTATTCTGCCATGAATTTCAATATTCATAAGTTGTTTCACTATTTTTTAAATTTATCAATTTACTCGTAAAATCTTCATTCTAAAGAGCTTATTCAGGTTATGAATAATATATCATTTTTTACTATATAAATACTCTAACAATACTACAAGTATGGGGCACACAGGATAAAACACACTTCAGTAATATTGGTATAATAGACTTACAGGTCATTATAACATTTCTAAAAAATCTATTTCACCCTATGTAAGGTAGTAAAGCCACTAAGACACAAGTAGTTAAAGGGTGTGAAAGAATTAATGGAAACATTAATAATGAGCAGGAAGAAAAAAGATATTTAAGAAGACAGTAGATAGCAATTGACATTGCATTTAAATTTTTGTAAATTAAAGGATGGAGCCAGAAGGGATTTCCACAGGAGAAGTGCAAGAAAAAAACTGTCTGCATATAAACATTGCAACATCTTGCCAGCTCAACTGTAAGTTGACAAAATAATGGTCTTGACATTAAATAATCCACAAGAGGGTTGACAAAACGTGAACTACAAATTGGAGATGTCAACATCATTCAAGAACAGAAGTTTAATATCTGAACTGTTTTGATACAGGATCAAAAATACAACATTGAAATCCAAAAGTGCATTGGATTTGCAAAAGATGCAATCAAAAAGCTAATTAAAATACTAAGAAACAGGAAAATTTTGTTAGCATTTCAAAACTCTTTTCTTTGTTTCTATGTGATATTAATCCTCTTGTATAACAGC
This sequence comes from Ascarosepion bandense, assembly GCA_037127315.1. NCBI lineage: Eukaryota > Metazoa > Mollusca > Cephalopoda > Sepiida > Sepiidae > Ascarosepion > Ascarosepion bandense. Next base: position 1,977,585 of record JBBBDQ010001346.1, on the reverse strand, counting down.
AAATGCTGGACGGTCTCCTCACAGTCTTCCACTCAAAGTAAACCTTGTCGAACTCTGTCTTTGAGCAGAGAGGAACCCAGAAGAGGCTAGGACAGTCACATCAGGGGGAACAGTAGACAAAAGCCTGACCGTGCATTATGTAATATCTATGAAAAATTGTTGCCTGAGCTTAATATCTAAGAATTCCCACATTAAAAATCAACTCTGTGAGGAGATTTCTAGTAAATACAAAGATAAAGAGAAAATCAGTTGTAGTAAAAATGTGGTTCTAAAGAAAGATGCTGAAAACTCCATGGACGAAGCAAGTAATCAATGAGAAAGAGAATGTTACCAAAAAAAAACAAGAAAACAATTATTCTGGCATTCTTAAAGAGACAACTGAATTTTTTTTTTAATGAGGAAGGAGAGTGCTTGGAGAACTTGACCCCCAAAGTGCATATTGAGAGTAAAATAGATAGAGGAAGGTAGCAGGACACCTACCTTGTGTGAATGATGGATGGAAGATGAAGGAAGAGACCTGGCAAAGGGAAAAATGCTACTAAAAATTACAAACGATAGAATGGTGTGGTTGTCTATGTTCTTGAGGAACATAGCTCATAGAAGTAAAAGCAACCCAGTGATGATTTTTCTAGCCACTGCAAGGTAATAACCATTTATTAAGCTTAGTGTGATATATAAATCTACAAGTCAACATTATCACGTCATGTCTGCAAATCTGCAGTTAATGGATCATGTCGGAAAACAGATCTATTGCTTATCATTATGTCTAATCTTTTCCTGCTGTAGTGAGTCCATATTTTAAAAAATAAAGGTAGGAGTATTATTTTTCATGATTTGTCAAGGAAGTGACCTACATTAATCTGATAAACTAATTGGTATTAGACCAATGTGGATTTCTGGTGCAATGGAGGATTTCAAAAGTATTCTCGTGAGGATATAAATTTGAAAAACATTTGTACTGCATAGGTTTGTGCGAATTAAACTGCTTATATCACATATTGCTCAGAATGAGTAAAGTTAATCAAAACTTTTTTTTTGTTATAATCACTTCACCTCAAACAAGGCAGTACTGCTACTGGTGCACAAGGGGCGGGGGTATATGAGAGAAAAGTGAAAAAAAGAACAACAAAATATAGGTGATGTTGGGGAAAGGATAAGAGAAAGATGGAAATCAAGGAGATAAAAAATGGCAATTGATGTTGCAGTTAAACTCTTAGAGATTGTAGCTATCAGAGAAGCAATTATATGGAAGAACATTCAACAGGTAGAAAGTGTGTGAAAGAAGTGGTAGTTACATTTGAGTTTTGACTGTAAAAGAGTGGGACCTAGTTGCCAATCTAGTAGCTCAAGTAAATTCATGTAGATGATGCACCAGGAAGATATGCTCATCAGCAGAAGCCATGAAAATATTTGTAGAAATGACAGAAGGAAGCCACATTCTTTCAGTGAGAAAGTGACTGAAGTCAAGATGACAAATCCGGATCAATTACATTGCCAATCCTCTATTGGATTTTGTCAAGAATCCTGAGATTAATAGCAAGAGCTCCCAACCAGATATGGCAACAGTATTCAATACAAAAAGGAATGGCAGATTCGTCTATGTGAAAAATGGATTCTGGTGAGAAAAACTTCCTGGCCCGACACAATGATCCAACGTAGTAGATGTAGTCATTCCACTTGAAGTCAACAGAGTGAGGCCGAGGAGGTGCAATATATTGCTTTCTGGGAGACTAGCATGATCCATACTGATGGAAAGTCGGAAAGTTTCTCTATGGTAGTTAAAGGAAAGCAGCTTTGTTTTGGAAGTATTAAAATTTACAAGCCAATTCTTCAGCTTATCAATATTCTCTGAAAAAATCTTTCCCTTTTATGGATTGTACAGCTGAAGACTATAGAATAGTCTGAACGATAAAAATGTGCTAAAGAAAATAAAAAGCATCACTAGTCTAATTTGAAAAACTTATAAAATAGCTACCATTATTTCTTCTTTGTCAGTAAAGATGTTTGATTCTTTTTCCTCTATATTAGATTTAGAATGTTTAAAGTTCATAATTTTGAAGGATGCTTGGAGAACAGTAACTTATACATAGGTAGAATAAGACATTTTGTATTATTATATAAAATGATTCCATACTGAGCTATATTTTAAGGAACTATTTTTAAAAGCATACACAGGTACAATCAACAGAATTCAGGTAAGCAAAAGCATGAACGATGATTGAATTTGGAGTCGTATCTGTAATAAATGGGGCTTGAATGTTTCTCTTATTAACTCCCATTCTGATAGACAAGACATCTTTTTTCATTCTATTGAATGTTAGATGTAACAAAACAGAAAAACAAAATGCATGCCTTAAAGATCTGGCTCTATGCCATTGCATCTTGTTAACCCTGATGAAGCATCTTGTGTAAATGTCATCATTATTTGGGGCAACTGATGAGAAGAGAAAAAGCATGAAATTTTTCACAGTGATACACTAAATCCATCTACAAAAGATTCTATGCTCTTTACAACTGGGAACTCCTTTTGTATCAAACAGATATGGTGAACAAACTCAACTTTGGTGAGTGAGTTTTACAGTGAAATTGCTCAAGAATATCTGACTTGACTACTCTCTCTCTCTCTTGTTTGTGGAACTAAGATGACACGGAACATTTTTAGTTTCAAGATAAATTCCTCTTGCTTTGGCATGTGATCAGTCTTCATGAAAAACTGGATTTTGGAAAGGCTTAATTGCCTCCAAACTTTCAATAAGCATTTTTCTTTCTTTATATGCATATGTCTTGTTTGGTGCAAGTCTTTGGTATTTGTAAAAAATATCCATACTTGACTATCTTTCCTTTCTCTCTAAATACAATGTCAGTCTGCATTGAAAGATTTGCTTAAACAACCTTGATATATCTGCTTTCTTGAAAAGAATACCGAAACGTGTGAACACACAAATGTTGTAAAATAATTTTTCCCATTCCTTTTTTAACAATTTTATTTTTAATAGCCTTACAAAAATGATTGAATATTTTAAGATATTCTATATGAAAAAATTTATCAGTAGAAGTGGAAGATTTACTATTGAATGTCAGAAAGATTTTGTATAGCTATGTTTATTTCTACTTTATTTTACTTTTTTTTACCGTCACGTTCACTCTTTATAAGGCCTGAGGGCTATTCAAGGTAGAGAGTTAGGCAATTTGTGCAGATAGGAGTGAAAGATAAGTTAACTTTAGCCTTAAAAAGGTTAAGATTGTAGTGACCAGGGAAACATATTCTTGGGAATCGATTTCAGAAAGCAATGGTTTGTAAGGAGAAGCATTTAGAGTGGGACTTACTTCTCACTGAGGGAAAGGTATTAATTTGTTGCTTCTCCCTCCAGCTATGGATTAAACAGGACAGAGTGGGTTCTATAGCCTTGGTTGGCAGCCAATCTACTGCAGAAAGGTAATGTCAATCTACAGTGAGGGAATCTTCTGCTCAGTCAGTCATGTTACTTTTAAGATATTATCAGCAAAGCATGTATCACATATGTCACTTAACTGACTGAATGTATGAATATCAGGTTTACCTGTAGAAATTTTCCATTTTTTTTTATTTGATATACAAACCTGCAGCTTAATAGAAAATTTTAAATATGAAGATTTTCTTCATTTAATCTTTGTAGAAAATATGTAGAGAGTATTTTGCATTCAGTTGCATGTTTCTGAATTATGTCAAAATTGTTTTGTTTTAGGAATATTATTTTATTTTGTCAAATATATTAATATGCATGATGGGGGATGAAAATGGATTTATTTATAAAATCCAATTAAAATTCTCTCCTTTTTTAAAAATCTAAATAAAAAATTCTCATAAATAGGAGAATTCTCTTCTATTTACAGTTTTCTTTATTCCTCAAAACTCATAACTATATATATTTTTTATTTCACACACACACACACACACACTATATATATATATATATATATATACACACGCACACACTATATACATATAAATATATATACACACACATAGACACTATATATATATATGCACACACACGCACACTATATATAAATATACATGCACGCACACTATATATAAATATACATGCACGCACACTATATATAAATATACATGCACGCACACTATATATAAATATACATGCACGCACACTATATATAAATATACATGCACGCACACTATATATAAATATACATGCACGCACACTATATATAAATATACATGCACACACACTATATATAAATATACATGCACACACACACACATATATATATAAGTAAATTAACCTAGTGAGCCAGCAAACCTACCAAGGTTTCAGCTAAATGGATATTCAGGTTGGCCAACCTATATATATATATATTCATTCTTCATTTGTAAATGAGTTATGCGTAATAACTTGGTTACAAATGACAAATATTTAAAAGCTCTGCAATATAATTGTATTGAACACTTTTTAATACAAATGTGCACTGGTCTAATTTTGTTATGACCAAAAACTAAGTAATTAAATATATATATATATATATATATATATATATATATTTGCACACACATATCTAACCCTCATTTTACATTGAACCGAAAAACATAACTTTGATTTCACTTAAAGCGAGCCTAATTTAAAAAGAAAATGACTTTTTAAAGAGAAAATATTTTGAAATCAGTCAGTTAAATGCCATACATGATACACACTTGGGGAAACATGCCTCAAAAGAGACATGACTGACTGCACAGATGATTATTCCAAAGTAGGTTGCCACTAGTTTCTGCAGTAGACAGACTGGTTAGATGCAAGACTACAGAATCCAATCTGTCCTGTTATTTAACTCATAATTGAAAGGAAGAGACAGATTAATACCTTTCCCAAGGGTATTTGTGCGTAATTGAATGCAAGAATTTCAACTGGAATTTGACCTCAGCTCCTTGACTTCTTATTCTAAGCCAATATCCGCTGCACCACAATGCACATCCAAGAAGTTTCAAGGAACAGAATGACTTTAATGCGAACTCGGGATTATAATTCCCTCGTCCAAGCCACTAGCCAATCCACCACCTTGCTATTGCTCTATTCTGAAAAAAATTGACAATAAAGCAAGCAGTTCAGATCAGAATAAAGAATAAATTCAAAAGATTTTTTTAGATTTATATCCTGCTGCTTGCTCAAGTTAGCCAACCAGAAAAACTCAGCTTAATTAAAAAGTAACTGAAGAAAAACAGGAATTACTCATTCATTAAATGTTCATTTATTTTTACCAAAGTATAATTTCAGTATGTATAATAATTAGTGATTTTATTTTTGTTCTCTACAGCAAATATAGGAAACTTTGAATAGGCCCTTATTTCATGAGTGTTTTTGTGCAAATTCCAACTGAGATGATATATTAGCACATTTTTTTCCTGAAAATTTTAATGTTTTACAAACAATTTAAAGCATAGGAAGAATATCATACAGTCATAAATTAAGTTTTGCATATTCTCGTTTAAAAACTTAATGATTGGTATACAGGAAAGAACAAGTTGTATAGGTATATATTTTATTTGTTTTCAAAAGATGAAACAGATTCTGTAACATATAGTGTATGTATTTTCTTGATAAATACAAATTTGTGACCCATATAGATGTTTAAGTATCCTAAAGTGATGTGCATTATAGTGCAGTGAATATTGACTCAAAATCAGAATGCCGAGAGCCGAGTTTGAATTCCATTTGAGTTCATTCATTTACATTCAAATACTCTTGGAAAAGGTGTTAATCCATCTCTTGCATATGGCTTAAATATCAGGACAGATTTAGATCTATAGTCTTAGTTGGCAACAAGTTTATTGCAGAAAAAATGGCACCTTACTGCAGGAAAATCTTCTACCTAATCAGTCATAAATTGAAAGAGACATGATCACCCAAAGCATGTATTACATATGGCACTTAACTGACTTGATATATATATCAATGTACCTCTTATAAAATATCTTACATTAAGACATAAGGAAAAAAAAAAAACAAAGTAATCAAAACCATTTCATGTGACAGGATAGAAATGTGTGTCTGTCTGTCTGTGTCTCTCTCTCTCTCTCTCTATATATATATATATATAGTCATCTGCAGACAGATCTGTTTCGCTGCATCACACTTCATCAGTACAGTTAGACATCTGATTGCTTCTAGCCAGGATTGAAACCCGACCGAATTGACATCAGTCAGTGATTCTACCTCTGGGTAATGTAGAGGAAGGCAGACTTTAGCACATTATATACAATGTAAACACACGCTAGTAGCTGAGAGTGTTCAAATTCATTACTGAATGAACAATGCATAGATGCATGAGTAGCTACTGTTTTTTCAAAGTATATCTATCTATCTATCTATATATATATATATATATATATATATATATATATATAGTCTTTATTATAATAGAGAAGATTATACTGGTGACATGATGTTCGCTTAACTAATAAAAAGTAACAGCACAAAAATAAAAAAATATCAGTATTTTCTTTTCTTCTCTATACTTGTTTCTGATGAAGTTTAATTAAAATCGAAATCTGTTATGTTTCTCATTCTTGCATAACATAAATGTAAAGAATTTCTCATGTGATTTTTAATTGGTGTAAATGTTATGGCTGTTTGTCTTTTCATTTGTCATTATTTGTACCCTCAATATTTTTATTCTTGAACTGTGACATTAACTCTGTTTCTCCGTAAAAAAGTGAGCTGAAACAAATATTTCCCTTTAGGTTTAAAACAGTTTTTCCTTTTTTCCACTTCATCAAATCTGAATACAACAATGACCTTTTAACCTTTGAAAGGCAATACTTGAATTTAATAAGCACACTGAGTTGGTAAATGTGCTGGAAACATTTTGTTTTCACAGAATACACCCCATTTTGTGTAAATTGTTGACTGACATCTTTTATCCGAATGCTTCAAAATGTATTCATTTTTTGTTTTGTGCTTAAAAAATGATTGAATTATTAAAGAAGCAAAATTAAATACTTTGTGGTTTAATGTATAATTAATTTCTGTCTTTAGTTATTTTAGTTGTACAAGTTCTAAATTCCCTTAAAATTTGGCAGTCATTTTCATTGTTATGGCCTCTTAATTTTGAATCGTCACTACTTCAATGATTATAAATTGTGTAGTTTCATTTCACTCAATTTATTTGAAATTTTAATGTTAATTACTATCAAATGTGAAAAAAAAGACACCAACTTCCATATTAAATCACTTTGTAATCTTCTTTTCTGCAGCAAGTAATAAAATTATTTTTGATCAGCTTTTTATATCTTTGCCTTTTTGAATTCTTTTTTTCTACTTTCTTTCATTCTTGCTGGTCAAGCTGTTTGAAAATGTTCAGTTTCTTGCCTGAGATTGATATTGCTTTTTCTCTTTAGTTTCACATATCATGACATCATTATTTCAGTATTATTTGATGAAAGTGATGATATGGGTGAGTATAAATAAACATCCCACAATAAAAGGCTATATTTATAAAGCCAGGAGATCTGTTCTGCATGTCTTCCCAATATACTTTTTCACCATTTCCCAGATTTTAAGGAATTCAGTTTCAACTGCTACTTTCACTAACAGAAACAGAAGTGAACATTTAAAAAAAATCCAGTAAACATTTTAGCAAACTAAAATTTATGAGACTGGCTTTAAAATGTTTCTTTTTGAACTATTGATTCTCCTTTTTAAGCATAAAAACTTTGTCTAGACAACTTAGAATTACTTTTTGCTACCAATTTCAACAATTTTAGTCACCTTTTCAATTTCTCTAGTCTTTTTTCTCTTAATTTTCCAATATATGAAAATTAAGTTAAAATCTACAAAGTTTTGACCATTGTATACTTTGACCCATTTCAGATGATTGGAATTTCAAACTGAACTATTTATTTCATTCCAATCAATGGGGTAAGCTACTCTTGTTCCATAAGTCATGCCACTTCCTGATATTTTAGTTCTCTCTCTTTAACTAAACTTTTGTTCTGTAGCCAGGTATGAACTCACAACTCTTCTGGTCAAACCACTAAATCTAACCAACACTTATCCATTGGGTCTTGAGGACAATCGTCCAAACAATGTAATGATAATACCCCATCTCTCATCTCAGAAATATAGGCAAATATTAAAGTTAAAAATGTATTCCTTATTTTTCAACGAAGATTTTAATTTAGCATAAATCTTTTGAATAATTTACTTTTTGAACAACCAACTCAGACTTTTAAGTCATTATTAAAGAAGTAAACAATTAAAATGTCTGATATGGCATCATTTGGCTACAAGTCAATTCTTCAATATGACTCTGATTGACAATCATTTGTTACCAAATAAAATGGCTAGCCTTTTGCATATACCTAATATCATTTTGGTTGTAGACTACAAGAAGTTTTGTCTATACTTCTGAGATGAGGTAGTATTTACACTATTTACATTGTTCCTTAAGGACACACAGCCCAAGTCAATATAGACGTTGGTTAGTTCCAGTGATTTGACCCAAAAGATATGTGAGTGCAATACAAGGCTTCAACAATAGTGAACAAATATCTCACAGAGTTAAGTTAAAGGGAGATAACTACATGGCTACCAGAAGTAGCATCAGGAATAGAATGAGAAAAATATACCCCAGTGATTATAATAAAAGATTCAGTTTGAAATTCTTAGCATCTGAAGAAGACTGGAGCATACAACAACCGAAACGTCATAACAATGACAATAAAGATGAGGACAATAGTAATATTTATAAATATAGTAAATAGTAAAGAAGCAAAATTAAATACTTTGCCGCTTAATGTATAATTAATTCCTGTCTTGAGTTATTTTAGTTGTACAAGTTCTAAATCCCCTTAAAATTTGGCAGTCATTTTCATTGTTATGGCCTCTTAATTTTGAATCGTCACTACTTCAATGATTATAAATTGTGTAGTTTCATTCCACTCAATTTATTTGAAATTTTAATGTTAATTACTATCAAATGTGAAAAAAAAATACCAACTGAGTAAATAGTACAAGAATTTGATATATGATAATATCAACTAAATGCATTATTGAAATTTTATGACAAAGATCAGGGTTTTCTTATTGATACAAAATTCACTTCCTTGACATCTTGTTTCAATTTAAAAAAGAAAAGATATCTAAAAACTCATCTGTGGTTTCTTGTTGAATTGCTCTCAAACATAAATTATTTATTTTTATTTAGCAGTGGAGTTTATAGCTATGTGCTCAAGTGACTTCAAAGAAATGATCACTTTGCATTTTAGCAGATGTGATTGTACCTTTTAACTTCTCAAACCTTACCTCTAAGACTTGTACCATACTTTTTATTAAAAGTTGAGTTTCTCACATTCACTTATGTGCAAATAACCTTGGGACAAGTCTAAATCCATTAAATCATATGACTTGTATTTGAAAAATCATTGTTAAAATCTTATCTTTAGATTATAAGAATAATAATTTATAATCCTATATTTTTATATATTTTGGCTTTAAATAACCTACAAAGGGTTGATAAATCCCAAAACATCAGCTTTTATAAATAGAATAGATTTGTCAAATCCATTCCTTTTCTTTTGCAAAAACTGTTTCTTTTGGGAATGTGATCATTGGGTAAGTATAGGATTTACTTGATTAGATGCTATATAGGAATAATTAATTTTTTTTAATCATATTAAAGGGTTATTTTCATCTGGTTAGACATTTGAGAGTGGGTGGAAGGGTGCAACTTAGCTAGCAAATATAGACATAAACCTAAAATGATGCACTGGAAGTTTTATTGATTTACTGAGAGGCAAGCATACAAAGTAATTATATTATGCATAGAATAACAACCAAACTTGTTTGCTTTACATTTATTCATTTATTATAAAGCTGCAATGAATACAAAATTTAAGTCTTTACAAGAACTTTAAAGCCACTTAAGCAAAATGTAATGGCATTGATTATGACCAAAATCTTAACTCTTTGATCTTAACAAAAATGCTTTCTCTTTCATAAGTAACATCTAATCATTGTTTGGTTTAACCAGTTTAATTTTTCTGCCTTTTTTTCCTTTTCCATTTTTTTCCTTTTTCTTTACCTTTTTTCTCTTTTCTCTTTTCCCTTCTTCTTTCCCTTTTCTCTTTTCTCCTTTTTCTATTTTTATACAAGATAATTTCTAAAGACCTAGTTCTTCTCTTCTCTTTTTCTTCTTTTCTTCTTTTCTCCTTTTTCTCCTTTTTCTCCTTTTCTTCTTTTCCTCCTTTTCTTCTTTTCCTCCTTTTCTTCTTTTCCTCCTTTTCTTCTTTTTCTCCTTTTCTTCTTTTTCTCCTTTTCTTCTTTTTCTCCTTTTCTTCTTTTTCTCCTTTTCTTCTTTTTCTCCTTTTCTTCTTTTTCTCCTTTTCTTCTTTTTCTCCTTTTCTTCTTTTTCTCCTTTTCTTCTTTTTCTCCTTTTCTTCTTTTTCTCCTTTTCTTCTTTTTCTCCTTTTCTTCTTTTTCTCCTTTTCTTCTTTTTCTCCTTTTCTTCTTTTTCTCCTTTTCTTCTTTTCTATACAAGACAATTTCTAAACATGTAATGGATTCTTTATTTAATGCAACAGATTTTATTACTTCAACATTATTTTCAGTGTATACCCATATTTTGAGTACATGCTCCATTTATTTATTAAACCAATATTTATTTTTGTCTACTGGCCTGAATATTTCAGAAGTCTTATTTAAAAAAATGGAGTGTGTAGATTTTTCTTTAATAAGATTTCCCAAATATTCAGGTCAGTAGATGAAAATAAATATACTGTTTAATAAAATAAATGGAATATCTACTCAAATAATCAAGTAATAAAATAGGAGTCTATCTAAACACTTCAAATCCCAGTCTTCATTACATTACCCCCAGCTATAAATAAATAGTAAGACAGGCAGGGTCATATAGCCTTGAGTAGCAAATGATCTAGTAGAAAAATTCTGAATTTAAAGCCTAGTGTCTGAACCAAGGATGAGCTACACTATATTCTGTCACCTTCATTTGTTGGTCAAGAGCTTGGAGAGGAGATGGGTTATTGCAAGGTATATAAAAATGCACTGAAAAGATCACAAGGAAAAATAATTGCTCATCTTCTATTGCCCTTAGGTCCCCCCACCCACCTACAGTTGATATGGTCAATAGAATAATGATGATGAAACACTTGATTTAAATATGTATTCAAAATTGTAGTTATTTACAGAGTTGCTTTTTATCTAGTTCAAGGCTATACTAGTAGAGTAACTGATGTGGACCGAATTTGTTACACTAGCAAATTGGTCAGTAACTTGTTAACCATCGTCATATTATACTGCTGAAATAAAATTCAGGATAAGACTGATAGCTTTAATGTTTTGTATGTTTTTTTATTATCTTATGTGGTTCTACAGAAAGATGCTGAGAATACCATGAACCAAACATGTGAGCAACAACAAAGTTTTAGAGAAAATGAAAACAAAAAGAAATCTTAACATCAGGAAGTGGGATTTGAGGAAGGAGGACTTGGAAAATCTGATACTCACAGGACAGATTTAGGGAAAAGAGGAAAGCTGTGCATAACATACCTGATGGGTTGAATAAATGTAGAAGAGTTTAGAAGAAATAACAAAAAGACAAAACTTATTAAGAGCTAAAAAGGGTGAGGTAGATGCGGAGGACCATAATCGCCTACATCCAAAAGAGCCATGGTCCATAAAAGATGCCCAAACATTCATCTTTACAGGTTGCTATGAAAATCTATAAATATATACTTATATACTTCGTTAATTTTTTTTTAAATTAATTTTTATTTTTAAGAATATATTGACTGAACAATCAAGAACAGAAAAGAGTTAATTCTGTCCAAACAAATATTTGACTTTTTTTTATGCAGTCTCTTTTCATTAATTAAAATTCTCAAAATAATGGTTAATGTCATTTTTCAATTCATTTTTCCCCATTTTCACTGGTTCTTTCATCCTATTTTTGCTTAACACCTGCAGCGCCATGTTTTTCCCTCCCCTCTTTCATGTGTAGGCCATGGACAGAACAATAATGCTTCTCCAGAAACCAAATCATATTGTTACAAAGTAGTTATTGATCATTGCAGTGTGTGGAATACAAAATAAGGACAAGTTCCAAATTTCGCAAATGAAGACATTAATGTTGTTTGCTATTTAACAGGTTAAAGTAGCAAAGATGTTACCGTCCTCTGGCACTGATTATTGTAATAGCATTTATTTCATCATCAAATCTGCCAAACAAGCAAATATTCATGAGCTCTGTTTATTGCTTTGTTTGTGTTTTTTCTTGATGTTTATTTGTCAACCCTATTTAAGTTTCTAAAATGTTCATTGACTCTAAATCATTAAGAATGGTCAACTGCAATTTATACAATTAAATTCATTAACTACAACTGTTTAGTGTTGAAAATTTATCTTTGGTCTCTCGTAGATCAACTACATTTTTTTTATTTCAATTAAAAGAAGTGGTATACATAAACATGCCATTATGTCAAGCAAATATAGGTTTCAATACTGTTAGGAAACTTTTTCCATATGCTGATTAAAATTCTCTAGACTTGTCTGGTGGTTTAGTTCTAATAGATTCACTGAAATGCGATCTAATTTGCATGTCAGTTACTATTTTTCTATTCCTATTTTCTGAAGCGATATCAGTTTTTTTTTCTCTTATGAATATTCACCTGACTGAAGCTAAAGAATATGTTGACTGAAACATCAAGAAAATAATTCTTGTCCAAAGAATATTTGATTTTTCTCAAAGTTAGACTTTTTTTATAGGCAACAATATAAGCTTATTAAATTCTTAGTATGCAATTACATTTATTTTTTTTTTAAGATATCACCTGGCTCTATAAATTTAAGCTTTTCAATTTAAAAGTGAAAGCCTTTAAGTGAACCAGTTTCTCAGAGTGATTATCCTGCTCTGTTCATTGCATGTGATTCTGAACTTCTTGTTTGAGAGGTACCACTCTATTCACCATCTTTTTCAGTTCTGTTTTTAGCCTCTACCATTTAGTCTTTTCCTCTTTAAACTCTTAGTATTTGACTTGCCTAATCTATTTTTCCTTTTTTTTTTTTTTTTTTTTTTTTTTCTTGCCTTTACTTGCATGTCTTGGATTTTGTGAGTGTGTGTTAAATTTTGAATATCAAACTGTATTATAATCTCTTATTACACGGGTTTCTTTTGTTTAGTTGCATAATACACGTGTAAATCTTAGAATTTTAGTTTTCATAATTTTCAAAAGTTATTGTGCATGAGATAAATGACCAATCTTTCTTTTTAATGTTCAATTACTCCACTTCAGTATCTGAATTTGTGGTGCACAATTTGTCTTAATAAATGTCACTTGGAATCCTTTTTCTTTTTTTTTTTTTTTCACAGATTTTTTTTCACAGATTTTTAAATGAAGAAATAACTTTTCTTCCACAACATGTCTTTTAAATAACTTTTATGACACTGAGAATAATAAATTAGATAATTTGTTTTTAGTTTGTTTTTTTCTCTATTTTTATCATCTTTTTTTTATTTCGTTTTCCATCTATTTTTAGCTTTTGTTTTTCTACCTTTTTTTGGCTTTTTGACTTTTTTTCTTTTGGCTTTTGTTTTACATTTTTTTTTTTTTTTTTGGCTTTTCTCAATTCTTTTGCTTTTCTTTCATTTCTCTTTTTTGCTTTTTTGGTTTTTTATTGGTTTTTTATTGTTTTTTTTTCATTTTCTTTTTAGCTTTTTGCTTGGAGATCTGTTTTTTCTTTTCTTTTTTTGTGAGTCAGGGAAAAAAAAAACACCTGTTTATTTCTCTTGCCATGAAAAATATTTGATTACTGTTGTGCTATGATTAATGTTTATCAGACACTCTTTGCTTTCAGCCAGAATGTTGGCCTTTTGTAGTAATTTTAAAACAAATTGCTTTTCTCCTAAGATGCTTTCACTACTTGAAGAACTTCCACAATTTGTAGATTAAATAAAAACACACATCTGGCAAAATCTAGAATTTAATTTATTCCATACCCTTTCCCAAGACCTCAAGCAACTTAAAGAATACTAATCACTTATTACTCTAAACATATTTAGTTTTACTGTTGCGTTTTTTTTTTCAAACTGCAAAATTGATATATACAAGAGAAGTTTTTTTCTTTAATAATTATATCAATTTGTAAAAACAGGGATATTTACTTGAACAAATGTACCTGCTAAAAATGTCATATGCATATAATTCTTCTAGCTTTAAAAAAACAGTCCTTCATTAGGCATTATTGGCTAAAATGACTACTAAATAACATAAACTACAAAATATATGGAGTTGAAGTCATATAACTGCAGAAAAATTTAGATTTCGGTATTAAATAACCCATAGGGGTTGATATGTGACTAAAAACTAATCACCCAAAACCAAGTATAAACCACATCTCACAATGACTTCTTAAAACTAAAATGGATAACACATGTAACTAAAAAGAAAAATATGGATATAATCAAGTAGTTTGCTTTTAACACGACCAAAAACAAAAGGTTTGGAAGGAAACTTTATCTATACTAGAAATATAACACTTTATTTGGAGACTCTGATTTGTTAAAAAACCATTTTAATAAAAAAAGTTTGATACAATTCACTTGACAGTAACTGACTTAAAAACAGATTTCCTACTTCAATCCAGTTTTGCACATTCACTTACCCCTACTCATAGTTGCTCTATTTGCTGTCATTTTTGTGTTGAGCATATGAGACCAATTAAGACAAGGTTAGACATGCTGTGATGTGTCCTGACATGCTAAGACAAGCTTTGTATCCAGTTATCGTGTATGCAAGGACTGGGTAATCTTTGACCAGTGGCCTGAATGTCTGCCCTCAGGTTCCCAACGTTAAAAACCAATCTTGTGTCACAACTCACTCCAGTAGAGGAATAGAGTAAATCTCCATATTTTTTTTATATAAACCTTCTGTGGCTTCTTGAACAGAGCTGATTGTACTGATCTAATCATTCAAGTAAAGAGGATTACAGCCATATCACATTGAAACACTTGTTCCTATATAATCAAAGTTAAGCAATATCAAATCTGATCAGTACCTTGATGGGTGACCACTTTGGAATACCAGGGCTGTAAGCGTGGATGTGCAAGTGGTGTAATGGATAACTGTTCAAAATTATTAAAGAGAACTGAGTTCCATTTCAAGTTGGGGTTGTCATATTCATTTACATGGAAATACCATTGGAAAAGATAAAAATCTACCTCTTCTCTCCCTAGCTATGGGTTAATTAGTAAAACTCTTATCCCTAAACCATTATTATTACCTCTCCCTCCAATAAAAAAGATTTTTACACCTTGAAAAGATGCAAAGGATTGATGAGTGGAGAAATCTGCTACTTTTCCATTTTACTATTATTTTTTTTTCTATTAACTTGTCTTTACTTAACATATCACTCAATAAGTCCCGGGCCTAACTAATAGACAACAACTTTTAGGCAAATTTGCCGTTATTCAACAATATAGTATTTACTGGGGCCAAACCTGGAGAATAGGGTGGATGCAAAAGCAATTCATGTAGTTTTGCCATTGTTGCAATCATCTTGTGACACAGTACATTGTCTTGGTAAAAGATTACTTTTTCTTCTTCTTTTGTGGTAATTTTTTGGTGATTTCTTCCATCAAATGCAGTAATAATGCTATATAAAATTTGCTATTGATGGTTCTTCCTTTCTTAAGGTAATCAATGAACAAAATACTTTGTTCATCCCAAAATACAGAGGTCAAAACCTTGCCAGCTGATGTGTCTTTGGTTGTTTTGGATGGTTTTCACCTGTTGCTGTCCACCCAGCTCGCTGCTGATTTGACTCACGAGTGAAGTGGTCAATCCATGTTTTATTCATTCTTAAATATTTACACAAAATCTCCTTGTTGTGTTGAAACAGTTGCAAACAACGTTCTGAATCACTGACGCATTGTTGTTTTTGATCAACTGTGAGCAAACGTGGCACCCACTGTGACCACAGCTTTCTCATTGATAAATGTTCATGAAAAAGGGGAATACACTGCCTTCTGATATGTTCAACTTCTCTGATATCCCACACAAGTTCAATTTACAATCGGCCAAAATGATTTTGTGGATTTTTTTTTGGTGTTTTTCAAGACAACTGCTGATTTTGGGCAACCTGAGCATTTGGCATAATTTGCGTCTGTATGACCACATTTAAAATTAGCATAGCACTTCTTAACCATTGTTTCCGACAGAGCAGTCCAAATAGCACTTATCAAGCCATTGCTTTCCTTGAACAGTATTTTTCCCATCAGAAATCAATGCTTTATCAACACATGGAATTCTTATTTTTCTATTGTTTTGAAAATTTGCAACAGTAGCATCACTTAAATAACTGTAATTTGTAAACTAATAATTCGATTGGGCCCAAATTTTGTCATGTGCCATTTGAAGGTTAGTACTTCATAAAAATCATATGGATTTTTTATTAGTGGCACCATCTATATGTCAGGCCTGGGACTTAATAAGTGATGTTACTTCAAGAAAACCATTTTTTCTGTTTTAACAAATGAGTAGATGATTCTAGTTAGGAATTATTGATTTATTAAAATTATTATTATTATTATTATTATTCTCATATTAATTGTTATGAAAAATCAGTAAAAAAAAAAAAGAATCTTATGAAAGATGCCCCCTGGCAATTACAGCCAAATAAGAAAAGGTGTCTGAAAGTTGGAGAGTGGGGAATATGAATGAAATCTGTGAACAAAAAACAACCAAGAACATTGAGTATTTAAGTGTAAAATAATTCATTTGAAAAAAAAAATCCAAACCAAATAGCTGGGACATAATTTTTACAAAGTAATGACTAATGACTTTTTCTCTGGTAAAGCAATTTTTCATATATATTCAAAAGTGAAATGTATGCAAATAGCTAATTTTACTCAGATTCAGGAAAGTCTATAGTGAAATTTGACAGAAAATTTACCTTAAAAATTTGCTTCTGTTTCCATTTATAATAAGCTAAAAAAATGATCCTAGTTTTGACATATAACCTCCACTCACTTTCCCTTCTAAAATTGGGATGTGCAAGTGGTGTAATTCATAGTGACATAAAATGAAAATTTAGAGAGCTGACTTGTAATTATCATTGGGTTACATTCACTTGCACACAAATACCCTTAGGAAAGATATGACTCCATCTCAAACCCCAGCTATGGGTTAAATAGTAATATTTGTATCTAGAAAAATCATTTCTTTCAAAAAATTGTTAAGGCAGTATTCACTTGTATAAAGAAAGAATTATTCTAACAATCCAAAATGTTTTAGCTTTAAACTATTTACAAAGGGTTCAGTCAGTCAGTTAAGTGCCATACGTGATACACGCTTGGGCGATCATGTCTCAAAAGAGACATGACTGACTGGGCAGAAGATTATCCTGCAGTAGGTTGCCATTGCTTTCTGCAGTAGACTGGTTGCCGACCAAGGCTATAGAACCCAATCTGTCCTGATATTTCACCCATAAGTGGAAGGAAGAGACGGATTAATACCTTTCCCAAGGGTATTTGCGCGTAAGTGAATACAATGGATTCAACTGGAATTCGAACTCGGCTCCCTGATTTCTCGTTCCGAGCTGATATCCACTGTACCACAACGCATATAACAAAGGGTTAATAAGTTCTAAAATGGATACGAAAGATTTCTACAGTATTTACGTTATTTGGACTATTGTTCTCATCTTTGTTGCCATTTGTCTGATGTTTTGGCTGTTGTATGCTCTGGCTTTCTTCAGGTTAGTTCCTGTGACTTGACCCAAAGAGTTGTGAGTTCAATACCAGGCTACAGCAGTGGTGAACAAGTAATTTGCAGGGTTAGAGGGAGATAACTCATGGCTTCCAATTGAGGCTTTATGCAAGAAATAAGTTTGATATACCCCAGTGATTGTAATAAAGGGTTCAGTTCAAAATTCCTAGCACCTGAAGAACGCCGAAGCGTACAACGACCGAAATGTTGTACAAATAACAAAGATGAGAACAATAGTCTGAATAATGTAAATACTACCTCATCTCGGAAATATAGACAAATACTAAAGAAATATCTGTGTTATATATTTGATGTTAAGTTATTTTATAGGCTAATATTTCTCTATACATCACTCGTATTTGTTTCTTGGTTAACTCCATAAGTGTAACTCTATAATTCCTGTAAGAATAAATGTAAATAGTGGGTGTGGTCTTGTATTCCTTTCTGAATATTATGTAAGTAGAAAAAATAAACTCCATTACAGTGAAAATGCCTATTTCCTAAGCAATTGAGTCAGTCTTAACTTCAAACCCAAGCAGGTCAAGAATGACTCAAGTGGTTTTTATTAAAAAAAACAAAACACAAACTTGAAATTGTAACTCAAAGGATTTTGCCTTTATTTGAAACTTATTTTCAATTTAGAATTTTTGTATTTTCATTCATTTTTCATTTTATTTTATTTTGTTGTTCTGTCTTTTTGTTATTTTAATATTTTTTATTATTTTAATTTTTTTGTTTTAATTTTTTTGTTTTATTTGTTTTTTACTTTATAAAAATATATAAAAAATTTTATTTTATAAAAAATTATATAAAGTTTTTTGTTATTTTATAAAATAAATTTTTTGTTTCATAAAAAATATAATAATTAATTTTTTTGTTATTTTGTACTTTAATTATTTCAGTTTGTTGTTTTTTGTCATTGGTAAATATGATTTGAGTTTTAAAAATTAATCCTCAAAGAAATGGTTAAAAATTCCTTTGGATTACTTACTTTGGAATTTTCTGTGATTTGTTGAAAAGAATGCATAATTTTGTTTCATATTTCTCTCTTGGAATGCATGAAATTTAATTGCTGTTTGGGTTATTGTGTTACATTGGAACGAAACTGTATTATTCAGGGTTATGGTATTATTTGAATTGTCTGTTGAACACATAGCCAGTGGCACTAGTAAATGCTTCTTCCCTTCAAGAGCCTGCAATTGGATACTGTCATCTCAAAAATCAATAAGCAACTACTTTCTCCTTTCTTCAGATTGGTAATCATTTTCTAGATTTCTGTGTCCTTCACATTTTGGTGATGCTATCAAGACTCTCTTATTGACTTCAGCAGTCTCATGACTTTGAAGAATCTCAGGATTTTATTTGGAACCATAATTTTACTTATTTTAAAATTTACTTTAGCAAATATTTTTCAACTTTGTTATATAAAAGATGCATAAACTATAGATGTTACATTATATAAATCAGATCTAGATTAAAAGATCAGATATCCCCTTAATGTAATGTTTTAATCTTCATAGAAGTAGTTTAACCAAAAACCATAAATAGCTTTAAAACCAAACATTAACCCATGAACTGAAGTCCTCTTTTTTCAATATCCTCATCAGATTGAAATTTTCATATGGATGCTATGTATAGTTTCAGAAACATTCAGAAATATCTGAGTTGTCAACAATAATAATCAATAATACCAGATGACCTCAGCAAGTTGATCTTCATAGTGCTGCCTAAGTGAGTGAGAATTCCACAGAACCATCAGTTTAATGAGCCATGTAACAAAACTGATCGTCCGGATCCTGATGAATAGAGCGAGAAGCAGAATCAGGCCAGAGATAGGACAAGAACAGTGCGGTTTTGTCAAAGACACTAGAACAAGTAATGCCATATTTATGATTAGAATGCTCTCTGAAAGGGAAATACAAATGAAGAAGTACTTGTACCTATGTTTTATTGATTATTGGGAAAGACCTAAGTAATCAAGAATCTCTACTCGCAGCAAACTGCCTGCATAAGAACAGATAACAAATTTAGCAATTATACTAAGATTGAAAGGGGCGTAAGACAAGGATGCGTATTTTCACTGGATCTATTCAACTTATACAGTGAGACTATTCTGAGAACCCTAGAAGTTATGCCAGGATTTGTCATCAGAGGCCACAACTTAAACAATATAAGATACACAGATGATACAGTACTGATAGCAGATACAGAAAGAAAACTACAAGACCTCCTACAGAAGGTAGATGAAGAGAATGACAAGAAAGGACTACAAATAAACTGCAAAAAAGCCAAATACATGGTCATCAGCAAAAAGGGCAGCCCAAAATGCCAAATACAGGTGAGAGACTCTAAAATCAAGCAGGTACAAAAATTTAAATACCTAGGAAATGTTCTAACAGAAGACGGAAAGTGCAACACTGAGATCTGAAGGCAAATTGGTATGGTGAAAGAAGCATTTCAGAAGTTAAGTAAAGTATTAAGAAACAGGACAATTTCACTAGAAACAAAGAGGAGAGTACTGGATTGCTATGCAATGTCGGTTCTTTAATATGGCAGTGAATGTTGGACAATACCTTCAAAGATGAAGGAAAAACTTGAAGCAGCTGAAATGTGGTTCTACAGAAGGATGCTGCGGATATCATGGATATCACGGATAGCATGTGAGCAATGAGATTTTGGAAAGGATGGAGACGAAAAGGAAATTAATACTGAGCATCAGGAAGAGACAACTAAAGTTCCTAGGACATGCAATAAGGAAGGAGGGCTTGGAAAACCTGTTACGAACAGGCCAGAGAGAGGGAAAAAGAGACAGGGGAAAGCAGCGGATAACATATTTGAAGGACCTGATCAGGTGGATGATGGAACGAGAGTTGCATGGTGCAACAGGAGAAAGCATGCTAAGAGCCACCAGGGACAGGGAGATGTGGAAAGCCATGATTGCCTACATCCTGAAATGACACATAAAAGAAGAAAAGAATTGTTAACTGTATACAACAGGTTTCTCAGATAAATGGTTAAAAATGGCTTTTAGTCAAATAAAGCATGTAGGTCTTAAGGATACCTTTTTTTTTTTTTTTTCCAAACCTTGTGAACTGGTGTCATTAAATGACAAAGAATCATAGTGAATCATAGAAATCACATCACTTGAGGACTTGGAACAACTAAAAAGGTAGCATACGTATTTGGTTTGGTTGTTTTGTTTTTATGGCATATCAACCTCGGTGGGTCATTTATTGCCAACAAAATTTTATTTATTTATTGCTGGTAATACCTTTTTCTTTCAACAATTTGTTGTTTGTATATAAGTTTTTGTGTCTAGTAATACTTTTCTCTTTTCGAGTATCAAGATTCATTGGGATTTGTTTTTAAGGGCAGGGTCCCCCAAGTCCTACCCTGTTATTTAACCCATAATTGGAGGGAAGGGACAGATTAATACCTTTCCCAAGGGTAACAGTGCTTAAGTGAATGCCTGGTATTCAACTGGAATTCGAATTCGGCTCACCGATTTCTCTTTCCAAGTCGATATCCACTGTACCACAACACACATCCGTCACTAAACACTTACAGCACCTGGTATTCCCAAGCAGTCACCCATCTAAGTACTGACCAGGCTCAACGTTGCTTAACTTTGGTGATCGAGCGAGAACCGGTGTATTCAACGTGATATGGCCATAAGCCGTAGCACGTGTAACTTGAAGAGAGAATGACAGTTGTTGATTTACTACACTCTTTCAAACAAAGTTTAGGCACCACAATGCGGTGTGATGGTTAGCAAGAACATGTTACAACTGATTAGTGAGTTTGATTCTCACTAGGTACCCCATACTTTCAGCTTTGTGCTACACCTAAGGAGTTCTTAGAAAGTCCACCTCTTCTTTCAAACAAAGTTATGAAACAAACCCCCTATCATCACTGGAAATAGCAATAACAGTTACTGGACTTGAGAAGCCCATTTTCCTGGAAAATTATTTTGATAATTTCAGTTGAAATTTCTAAAATCTTTCTATCACTTTCTTCTTGCTCAATAAACATTTTCTTGTGAGGAAATAGCTAATATTATCATTCTCTTCACGTTCTCTGGCTTATGGCCTATCAGGTTGAATACACCAGTTCTCGCTCGATCACCAAAGTTAAGCAACGTTGAGCCTGGTCAGTACTTAGATGGGTGACCACTTGGGAATACCAGGTGCTGTAAGCGTTTAGTGATGGATGTGCATCATGGTGCAGTGTATATCGGCTTGGAAAGAGAAATCGGTGAGCTGAGTTTAAATTCCAGTTGAATTCCCTGCGTTCACTTAAAAAGAACTGGTACTCTTGGGAAAGGTATTAATTCGTCCCTTCCCTCCATTTATGGGTTAAATAACGAGGGTAGGACTTTGGGACCCTGCCCTTAAAAAATAAATCCCAATGCATCTTGATACTCGAAAAGAAAAAGTATTACTAGACTCAAAAACATATATAAAAACAATAAATTGTTGAAAGAAAAAGGTATCAACAGCAATAAATAAATAAAAAATTTAGTTGGCAATAAATAACCCGCCGAGGTTGATTTGCCATAAAAACAAAACAATCAACTAACCAATTCACTTTCTCTAGTGAAATTTGTGTTATATAATCCTTGAATATCTACAGCAGTTTTCACTTTTGTGAAGTAATTGGCCATGGTTAAGTGTAATAGGCAAAAGTCTCAACAAACAGAAGTGACAAAATTCTCAAACAATAAGAAAAGGAAGAAACAGAACAGGGTAAAATGACATGAAGCAAACTATATAGGCAAGACAAAATAACAGTAATAAGGTAAAAATTTCCCAAAATGTTCACATGCAAAATAGTTAACTGACTGTAATGTTCTAATTTCAAGACCAGAAAAATAAAAATTATGGACATTTAATAATTGCAATGATGCAGCAAATATGGTACAAGGCTGAAGGAGGAGTGGGTTGAGGCTGGTATTCACTTTCTATCCTATACCTAGCTAATCAGATTCACAACCCAATCACTTATCACAATTTGTTCATTTGCCACAAGAACTCATCCACCACCTTACAATCTTATATATACCATAATGTAAACTCATTTATAAATGGAACTTTGTGTGGGTGTGAGTCCATTACGTATAGACTCCAAAATGGCTGAACCGATTTTCTTGAAAATTTACACAGTTGTACTATAAGTGCCTGTGAGTGATCTTAGCTAGGTTTTGTTTTAAGGTATCCTCGATAAATATCAAAAATCAATAATCGAAAAAGATTGGGTTATAGGAGTGGTTCGATTTTAATCAAATTTGATACACTCATAGACAAAGACATAAGAAACAATATTCAGAAGTTTCAAGGTTGCAGTTCTTACAATAGTGCAGAAAATCGATTATATATATATATATATATATATATATATATATATAAAAGGCAAGATGTTTGTGTGTGTGTGTGTCTGTTTATCTGCCTGTATGTCTGTATTTTTTCAGCTGTTTTATTTTAGAGCCAAACCTGAAGCAAAAACTAAGTAGATATAATTGTAGTTCTTAGTCTCAGCCATGATACCATTTACTCAGAGGACGTATTTAGCCTTCAAAATTCAGTTTACGATGAAAAAAACTTATTTGATATCGATACTAGGAAATCAAAATTTGACTTACATTCATTCATTTTTCTTTCAGTCTATGATTTCACTTTAACTGGAAACAACTATTGCTTTTTATTCTTTCGTGCCAACATCCAAAGTGTCTGAGCTCCAGGACCATGGGTTAGTTTTAAAGCTTTCATTACACCCGAGCAACGCCGGGCTATACTGCTAGTACCACATATTTACAGGAGGACCTATAAAATGGAGTACAAAATCAGGACAAACATTTTATTTTATATATAATATTTTAATAAAGATTTTAAAATATACTGATATGAAAATAAGAGAGGGAGGATAAATAGCTTTAAACAAACTACAAACATATATATAACAAAATATTCAAGTTAAAATTAAACAAATGTTACTAAGACCCATCCATCCACAAAAAATCAGGGGCTGCTATATCCTGCTAAGTGGCAGAATCAAGTATCACACTCATTAATCGAGTGGAAAAAGGATAAAATATATGGCAGATGAGACTAAGAAATTGACTTTTGTTAGCTAGGATGAATTCCAACGCGCATCTGTAGGATTGGTCTCAGTTTTATGGGGGGGGGGGGGGTAACCATCATTCCCTATTTGATTGAGATCAACAACTTAACTCAAACAGTTAAACACATCAATTTATCTGTTTATTTTATCAATATTATCACTGATGCAACATTATGGCTTTCCTCATTGTTTTGTTCTTGATGTAGGATTATATAAACATCATGTTTTTATTCGATATATAAACAGAGAAACCTATTTGATATAATCAAACAGTAATTCTTGTCAAAATCGAATGATCACAAACATTTTTAAAAATAAAGTATCTGCTTATTATAAGCAAAGTTCTAGGTATGTTTATAATGTGAAGTAGGTTAAAATAATTTACTTTCATAACAGCCACTAATAGCCTTGGAAAAAGCATGAATACATCTTCCCTTTGCTATAGAGCTGTCCAGATCAATTCTTAATTTCACACAACTCAGTAGAGGGATAAGCTATTTAGCCCTAGATCCACCTGTTGCTGCTGTATGGCTGGCCACTTGTATACAAGGATGCCTGTCTGCTAGGGTAGCTAGCTAGTCCCTGTTGCAGATGCCTGCTTGGGCACACTTGTGTTTGTTCAATATTCACAGAGCCCACCTATGGTTTATACAGCAACTATACAGAGTGGACCTTAGTTATAGTTTCTGGGAGAAAGTGCATTATTTAGTAAGAACACTCAAGCCCTCAGTCACAATGACCTGTGATTTCATGCTGTCACAATCATCGATGGCTCCCAAAGGGCCTTGTCTACCTAATTTTCTTCACAAGACATGGGTCAGTTCATGGTATGGTTTTCAGGCACTTTCCAAAGGTGCTGCATGCTGGGGATTGCCTTCCTTAGACTGATAACATTAATAAGTCATCTTCCTGACAAATTGACTATAGTGAGATTTGAACCTAGGCCTCATGGCCAGAAAGAAAATTTTCTAATCGCACATTGTAACTGTAGTGTGTTTATATATATATATATATATATATATATACACACACACACACACACACAAAGAACAAATAGGAAATGTTTATCAATCTAACATGTTTCACTTTTATTGAAACTTCTTCAGAGATTTTCTGCAGAAAGTAAACCAAGCCACAACTTTGATGTTGGCATGAACCTGCTCAGTTAAAGTAGCTAATCCTTTGCACTACAACTATCTCGACCCTGATATCAGGTACTTTGCAATAAATAGACCTACTTGCCAAAGTGCCTTCTTTCAGTAGAACTACTGAAAATGTAACAATCTTGGCACCAAAAACCGTCACAACTCACACACATATATATATATATATATATATATATATATCAGCATGCAGTGTGGGTATAGAAGAATCTAAAGGAGTATCCTGTACATACAGTGGTAGGATAACTCTCTAAGAGAGCTCTAAATATATATGTATATAAATACATATAGAGCAAATATAAGAAAAATTAAAGCAGACACATTTCATGGTAAATCAGAAGTATAGCCCTATTTCAGGTGAACCATCAACAGCTTCCGTCTTTATTGTACAAAAGATTTTACACGAATTTGTGTAAAATCCTTTGTACAATAAAGACGGAAGCTGTTGATGGTTCACCTGAAATAGGGCTATACTTCTGATTTACCATGAAATAACATGTCTGCCTTAATTTTTCTTATATATATATTCTAAACATATACTGTTAAATATAAGAGACAATGAATGTCTATTATGTTTAATCATGAGCCGTTCTAAACATCATATTTTGGCTTTAATTTCAGTTGAAAATAAAGACAAAAATTCTCCAACATTTGGATAATTTTTTAAGTTGGTTCTAAGCTTTTGGCCCACATGAGCCATCTTCAGAGAGGCTACAAGGATGTTATCAGCAACAATTTTTATCTTGTGCTGACATAAGACTTTGCTAAGCAACAATAACAGTTACCAAAAATAGCAAATGCTGTTCATAAATTTGTAATGCAGTTCTATGACGTCACACTGCGTGAGAGCTCAAAATGATAACAACCATATATTTAAATGCAATGTAATGTTACAAGACTTAAATGTGATTTTATTAAGTGTGGGTTGTTTGGATTTAATGTAGATGACCTCCAATACCTAAAGATTTTTTGTTTTTTTTTGCTGTGTGTATGAGTGAGGATTATTGTATTGTTGACTAAAATCTGTCTGATATTACCTACATGACTATGTTTTTCTAAGAAATGTTGATTAATTGTACTCTGATCAAAAATTAAAGCCAAAATACGATGTTTAAAATGGCTCATGATTAAACATAAGACATTCATTGTCTCTTATATTTAACAGTATATGTTTAGAAAATTATCTGCTGCCTCGATACACTATATATATATATATATATATATATATATATATATATATATATATATATATATACATATAGTATAGTGCCCCAATGACCCTGTCTTATTCATACACTTTTGTGCTCTGAATTTCTATATATTAGCATTATAGCACTAGGTTCTCTATGCCATCTTTTGTTTTCATAGTACACCAAAGTGATCATGTCTAGAAAGAGATATGACTGACTGGGAAGAAGATTTTCCTGCAGTAGGTTACCATTACATTTTGTGGTAGACTGGTTGCCAACCAAGGCATTTATAAGTAACCTAATTAGTTACTTTTTGGCTCTGTATATAATGGTAGCTTCACATGAATATAAAGATAATGACATTTTAAGATTGATTTACTTTCTATTAGATAGCCAATATAAAATCTTTGTTTTTTAACGTGACTTGAACCATACACTTTGGTGTACTATGAAAATTCCTCTCTTAAAACTCATCAAATTGACATTTGTTTACTGTATACTGGTTTATTGATACTTAACAGGAAAGGCTTTTAAGGCCTTTATCGAGAATTATACTTTAGTTACAGTTGGTCAAGTTAGTAATTGACAAAATTGATTCTCTGCATTTGTCTAGTGGATTTAATGATGGCTTAAAATCAGTATTTATTTTCCAACTTAAATAGTACTTTAGACTGAATATCTTATTTCTTTTTTTGTACATGAAATAAACTCTAAAGTGATGGTCAGGTTTTACCTTTTTTAAAGCAAGATAATCTTTTGCTGGTCAGTCAGTCAGTTAATTGCCATGCATGATACATGCTTGGATGATCATGTCTAGAAAGAGATATGACTGACTAGACAGAAGATTTTTCTGTGGTAGACTGGTTGCCAACCAAGGTTATAGAACCCAGTCTGTTCTGCTATTTAACCCATAGCTGGAGGGAGATTTGAATGTAAGTGAATTTAACAAATTCAGCAAGAATTTGAACATGGTTCTCCAATTTCTCGTTCTGAGCTGATATCCACTGCACCACAATGCACATCCATTTAATGATAATGAAATTATTTTTGTCAAATGATGATGTCATGTTACTTTAATGTTTACAAGTTTCCCTTAATTTATTTGGGCTTTTGAAATACATATCAAGATACAATATTTGTATACTATAATTGGCAAAACCTCTCATAGGGAGGTTTTTAGAAGCATGGAACCACCTTATAATTGCTGTTGTTCCTAGATCTACCTTAACCTGGGGTGGTAGCACATGTTAGGGTCACAGCTATGGGTAAATAGTGAATATTCAAACTGAGGTCAAAAATCTGAAAATAAAGATTATCTTCATGAACTAAATTGTTCATGAAGATGGTAATTTTTTTTCTAAAATCAAGCTCTGAAGATTTCATTTTGACATCAAATGAACCATAAAGAGTTGATATGCCATTAAACAAACTTTCTGTAATTAAGAATTTTTTATATATAAATGCAGTGTTTATGTAACTACAAAAGATGCCTAGTATTGCTACATCTGCACAAGAGAATGTGAGACTCTAGCAAAGCTAAAAAGCTATATCTGTGCTGCCCATATTTGAGATTGGCTCAAGTGATGACATTATTTGAAATCAATCTTCAGCCAGTAAAAATCAATTAATAGAGTTCATCTAATTTTTTTTAATTATAACTAAACATCTAATTTGTTTGCCATATTGATCAGCAAAATTTATTGCATTTTGAAACTGAGGCATCTGAAGTAACAATTTTAAGCTTTATTTGGACAAATGAGTATTTTTGTCATGTTCTGGTTGATCCATTCATTATTACAGCCTTAATTTTGACTGTCTTCTATGTGTCTCTTCAGAATGTGGGAAATCATGGCTCTCCACAACTTTCATCACTCTTAATAATGCTTGTATTTTTAATATTCCTTCCAGTGTAGAATGGATCAACAAAAACACAAAAGTTCATTTGGAGTTTCTTTGATTTTATTACAATGAAAGTATTATGGGATGCAAATAGAAATTGTTTACAATGTTCTTTTTTTCTTTTTTTTTTTTTCAATTATCTACTAACTTTTTTTTCTAAATTGAGAAAAACAGTAAGTGATCTTTTCTATGTATGAACATTTGTAGCCATGTCTTATAATTCCTTCTACTTTCACCAATGATCCATATCTGCATACAATAGAGGTGGTACCAAAATCATTTGAAGCTTTTTTTTTTACAGATATTTTTCCTGCTTTATTTTTTATTATATATCAATAAAACAAAGAAACAATTTTTGGGGATTTGAGAAAAAAAAATGGTTAAAGCTTTCTGCTTTAAAAAGAAAATATTTTTTGAGTAAAAAAAAAATGTTACTGTTCTGTATAATATCAGCTTCATCAAGCTTTTCAACAGATTTATTATTTTTAAAACATTTGCATTTATAAATTAAATATAGCCATGAAAACTGAAATATTATTCACAAATTTTAGCAGGTATATTTCCTTTTAACTACACTTGGCTTCTGGTATGAAACAGACAAGCAATAGGTTCTAGACTCAGTTGGTACACTAGAAAAACTAACCCATAAATTAAAATTCTGCAGCAAACTTGGACATTCCTGCATGCCAAAAAAACAAAACAAAAAAAAAGCGTTATCAAAGCAAAAGTGTGTTTTTAAAAAAAATAAATTGTAATAAAACCTAAACATGTGATAAAAGTAAATTTATTTATTTTTTTTGTACTTGAGCGTTATGCAATATTTATCATTTACCAATTTATAAAGAAATAAAGTATGAAAATCATTTTTCATTCATAGATTTATATATTAATAGTGGTGTCAACGGAAATATCATTTTTGGATATTCTGTATGAAGGTCCAAGTTTTCCCATTCTGCATTATGTTTTGGCTATGACAGGAGCAAACAACCAACTATGCCTTTTGGTTAAGGCCTATAACCCTTGTCAACAATTCTGCAAGTAGATATCAGCCATTCAGAATAAAGCCCTTTTCTCCTTTGCATTTTTTTCTCTCTTAGTTAACCATTGTTCCAATGATGGTTGTAACTGTGCAGGATAAGAGACTTGCATAGTAACTGAATGTTTTTAAAGTGTGGTCATTGCACCAAAACAGGCACACTCTGCCTCCCAGGTCATTATTTGCAGTGTTACAATGAAACCTTACAACCAGTGGCATTTTTGACTGCAGGAACTACCAGAAAGAAGGTTGGTTATTACCAATCTACCTCTAGGCTCTTTACTCTTCATTTGGAATTAGTTCTCTGTTGGTTACCAACCATTCTGTTCCTGCTTCTTTTTTTATGTGCTGTTTCCCTTCCGATCTTAGGCGATCATGGCCTTCCACATCTTACTATCCCTCTTAACACCCTTTCTCTTGTTATCCCTCCCAAATCCTTGTCTGCCACCCATTTATTCAAGCCCATCAAATGTCAGGCAGAGGAAATCAATGCATATCTGATCTGTGAGTATTCGATACTCTAACCCCTCCTTCCTCACATGCCCCAGAAATTTTAGCTGTCTTTTCCTGATGTTAAATATCAGTCTCATTTTTTTTTGTTTCCATCCTCTCTAAAACCTTGTCAGTGCTAATATCTTTGGTTTATGGCATCCTCAGCACTTGTCTGTAAAACCACATTTCAGTTACTTCAAGTCTTTTCATCATCTTTGATGAGATTGTCCAGCATTCAATGCCATAGTGAAGGACAGGCATCACATAACAATCCAGTACTCTTTTCTTTGTTTTCAAGGAAATTTTCCTGCCTTTCAATACTCTACTCAGTCTTTGGAATGCATCCTTGGCCATGCCAATATGTCTTCAGATCTAAGTGTTGTACATTCTTTCCCCTGTTACAACACTTCCCAGGTATTCCGATTTCTGTATCTGCTTAATTTTAGTATCCCCAACCTGTAGTTGGCATTCTAGGCTCCTCTTTTCACTGATGGCCATGCATTTAGTTTTCTTGTAGTTTATGCTTAGTCCTTTCTTTCTGCTTTCTTTAGTTACCTTCTGTAGAAGTTCCTGTAGCTTCCTTTCTATATTTATTTTCTCAAAAATTCAATTCATTCTTTTCCTTAGAGAATTAGCGTGAAGTAAAAACAAGCTAGCCTTGGCTGAAGCATAATCTCAGTTCCCTAATTTCATCTTTTATTCTAGCGTCTGTTATGCCACTCTCCAACTCTATAAGCATAAACAATCTCTATCTATATTTCTGAGATAAGCTTCAGTAATTATTTACAGTATTTATATTGTTTGAACTATTGTTCTTATCTTTTTGTTGTTATATTCACAACATTTTAGCTGTTGAATGCTTCAGCCTTCTTTTAGAACAGTCTACCTCAGTGGATGAAATAAAGGGATTAGTTTGAAATTCTATTCTCCTGAAGAAGGCCAATGTACAGTGGCTGAAACATCATGAATATGACAACAAAAATGAGGACAATAGTCTGAACTATGTTAATAAATCTTTTGGTTCTACTTTTTATAACTAGCAGAATCTGACAAGGGATATGAAAACTATACATATATTTTCACTTACCATAATTTCTAGGACTCCAACACCACTGATGAATCACAAAGACAACGCTGGACTAAAAAGATATAACTTTTTATAACCAATTAAAAATAATTTATTAAAAATTAAAACCTTAATTGATGAATATTTGCTTCAAATAAGCACTGTAATTAATTTTAATAAAGTAAATTGAAATTCTAAAAAATTTTTTTAAATAAATTACATTATGACTTATTTTATTAAAGATAATTAAAAACAAAAAGCTGGTTAATATTTTACATAATGTTGTTTCAAATTCCTTAATTAAGGTTTTAATCCTTAATAAATAACTTTTTTTTAATTGAATAAAAGTAAAGTTTTTCTGGTCCCGAGTTGTCCCAGCACCAAGTTGTTTTGGTCCTGAGTTGTCCTGCACCCTGATATTGAGATGAATACCTTAAACTGGATCCTCATCATCATGACCGGGCATGTTTGTAAGGTTACTGAGTTCCTGATCAGTTCCACCCACATATCTGGGTTGAAAGTTTGAGAGATATTAATTCATGTGTAGCCAATCTTGGGCAAGTGCACCTGGCTGAGACCATCCATCTCCAGATCAAACTGTAGTCAGCATCCTCCAATTTGAAGGCTTATCTTGATCCATGTAAATATGGACATTAATCCCATTATGGGAGCTCTCTAACCTGATTGTAAACTTCAGCATAAGAAGCCCCCTACTCAGCGATGTCATCACTGCACTGACTGCATACTGTAACAATAAATCCCAGTCTACCTTATTGTGCTAGATGGTCATTGAACCTACAAGTAGCTTCATCTACCCTTTGACAGGTCTTGTTTTTAATCCAGTCACCTTTCTCACCATGTGACAAGTGGTACAGGCTGCACGGATCTAGAAGTACTTGTAGAGGGATCTGACAATAAACGGGAGCAGTCCCAGCCAAACTGACACATCTGGTAAAATTATGTACACCCTTGTGCAAGTTAACTGAAACAAAATGAATAATGTCTTCCTAGAATCTTTCATACTTTCCCTGATAACATATACATAATCTCTTGATGTTTTTCTCTTTCAACTGCATTTTTCTTTACATATTAAACTGATGGATCCAGTTTGTTTCTTTGCCTTGATGACACAACTGACAGTTGAAAGGCTGACACCAACAATATCCGTGATCTCTCTGTAAGGCTTGCCAGTGTGTTTGTGCAGCATTACAATTTTCATATGCTTCCTTGAAATAATGCCCATTACAGACAATGTTTGAAGGACAACAAATTGACAGTCGGGACAATAGTGTCTGGGTGTGATAAAAATCTGATGCAATCACAGAAGACATAATTTTCAAGGTCAAATAAATTTAATTATACACTCTGAAAATAGATTCATATGACTGTGCACCACTAATCTGAGGATAAAATAAAAATCAATTACACCCTGTCACTCCAGTGAGTCAAAAACTGACCGTACGGTAAAAGAAATGAAACTAAAGCAGCTGTTTCAATTAATTTGCACAAGGGTATATATTTAATGATAGGAAAATACAAGCAAGGATGGTTTGCTTATTAAAAAAAATGTTACAAGTACTACAGATAAGTTTTTCTTATTTTATTTTCTATAATAGGAAAGGAAGCTGTAAGAATTAACTGTCCTTGATTAAATCTTAAGATGTATATAATTACAAACTATGGATGTGTGTTTTGGTGTGGTAGATGTCAGCTTGAAATGAGAAATCAAACAGCTGAGTTTGAATTCCAGTTGAATTTGTTGCATTCATTTACATGCAAATACCATTAGAAAAGGTACTAATCCATCTCTTCTTTCTCTTGCTATGGGTTAAATAGCAGGACAGATTGGGTTCTATAGCCTTGGTTGGCAACCAGTCTACCTCGACCAGAGGATGAAGGGGTTTGCATTGGGGCAACATCCTTGCCTGTAAAAAAGACACGTTACAGAAGCATCAACGACCTCCTCATTAGTGGCTAGGGGCCATCAATGGCTCATGTTCAGCTGAGTGTGATGGGGTTAAAAAAAAAATTTAAATGTACATGTTTTGTACATATGATTTCTGTATAAAATAAAATTTGCATTTATTTTTTTTTTAAACTAGATTTTCTGCTTTCGTTTATGCAGGTATTAAACGACTCCAGGGCAATGCTTATACGGCAGCTTTCCCACTTCATGCGGTAAGATTTTGAATTTTCTTTCATTTATTATATTTTATAGCATATAAAACAACCACTCCCCACTTAATCCCTTTTGATACTAATTTTCACGCTATTTGTATGGGACCCAAGAGCCACTCAAGATAGTAAGTTACTTTATGATGTTTTATGAGCATAATAAAAGAATTTTTTATGGGAAAAGATAACTTTTGATAACTAGACTTGAAGCGATTAGGATTGTAGTATTCAGGAAAGTATCATCTCAGGTTTTGGTTCTGCAAAGTAGAGTTTCATGGGAAGTTGTTGTTCAAGTAGAAATTCTTTTTTACCAATTAAAGACAAACAGAATGAGGATGGTTTGAACCAGTGTATGTAGCATGGCAGTATTGGTGGAACTAATGAATGTAGCTTGTGATAACATTTACAATGAAAATAGCAAATAATCAAGAGAATTGTGGGATAGAAAATAATTCATCACCCCTCAGGCCATGTAAACGTTTTTGATCTATCAAAACTGGAATACAAAGCAACTCCAACCCAAATTTGGCAGAAATACTTCATTTTTGTCTTGATCTGGCTTTTGTAAAGGTAGATTATGAAAGGAGTAATTTATAACTCACTGGCATAGTAAAAGGAGCAGACCATTTTATGTTTATATTTTTTTTTTAATAACAGCATCTTTAGTAAGGCATTGTATGCCCTAGTCAACATGATTTTTGGTGCCAAGAAATAAAACACTTGTTTTAGCTAATTTGATGGAGGCTGATTTTGTAAATGACCTTTGATTTTTAAGGTTAACTACTGTTTTTGCAATAAAGATCAATTTACAATAAGTCAAAAATTTCAAAAATAGAATTACTGAATTTTTTCAATTTATCGCCAAAATTCAAATTAAACTTTCTCAGTAATACGCTAATATAAGTATTAAGGTTCATTTTTACATAGCTACCTAGATAACTTTCTGGATAATTGCAGCAATGTGAGTGACGAACAAAGATAATGATTCCATCAGGATATCAAAACAATAAAAGAGTGCTACCAGGGACGGTGGGACAAACAAATGATGGCTGATTTCTGCTGGAGCATCAAAAAGGACTTAAATAACATTAAATATGACAGACAATCAAAAAAGAGAAAATTTTTACTATAGTTCTTATGTTTCTGAAGGTTTTATTTCTGTTTATTAAATGATTTTTTTTTAATTGTATCACCCTGAGCAAGGCAGTAATGCCACTGATGTGCAGGGGGCTACATAATAGTGAAAAGATTGGAAAAGAGAAAGCCAGAAACCACATCCTAAACAGGGAACAAGGGATGAGCCTGTTAACCTGTTCAATAGACGTGGGTGGAGTGTGAACCGGGCGATAGATAGATCTACCTACTCCAATTTGATGAAAATAATTGTTAATCTTGGTATATTTAATCATGTTTGATTTTTATTGAAAAAGTAGTATTTCAACCAATATTTGTTGATTTAAATATGAATTGAGAGGTTTCTATGATTTTACTTTGAGAAATATTACTGTCGTTCAATACCATATATCCAGAAAACAAATGAAAGAAATGCTTTTTTTCCAAAAGTGAAGCATTTCTGTACAGCAAAAACAGAAGCTAACCAGGAAAAAGTAGTCATTTTCAGATTCAATTAGCTAAAAAAGATGTTTGGTATCTTGACACCATTTTAAGTTTTTTTTTATCTTTTTGTTGACCAGTGATATGAATTCTATTTAGGTTTTGGGTGAGCTTAAGTCTCGTTGGGCATTCAAAGCAAGTGGCCTCTTTAAAAGAATAGCCATTCATCATGATAATCAAAAATTCAGTGTCCACTCAGGGATAATGAAACATTACTAGTTAGTATCAGTCAGTTAAGTGCTTGGGTGATCATGTCTCTTCCAATCCATGACTGACTAGGCAGAAAATTTTCCCGCAGTAGGTTACCATTTCTTTATGCAGTAGACTGGTTGCCATTCAAAGGTTATAGAACCCAATCTGTTCTGCTATTCAACCCATAGCTAGAGGGAGAGATTTCCAAAAGGGTATTTGCACATAAGTGAATGCAACAAATTCAATTGTAATTGAAACTTGGCTCTCTGATTTCTCACTCTAAGCAGACATCCATTATACTTCACCGCACATCCACAAGTTAGTATAACTGACAGCTTAAAAAATACCTACCCCAGTGATTTGTTTTTTATCATTAAAAGTAACTTAAAATTCTCTACCGGGTTTAATCTGTGAAATTCAGTTATCTGGTAGGTTAATGTTTACCCAAATATTGTAGATTAGAAATTGTGCCTAACCTGATTCCATGTTATTAAATGTAAATAGTTGGCACTTCTCATTTACCAGTAATAACTTCAATAACGAAAGTTGTTTGTTTTAAACAGAAAGCAATGATGGAAATACATAACTTTTAATTTTTAACACTTGGCTCCAAAAACCTTTAACAATAACTAGTTTGCTTCATATCATGGTGCTTAATAAAGAACAAGTTTGGCATAAGAACTAAGTATTTATGCTAATGACAAAACAGTTTACTCTTGTCTTAGTAGCAAATCTGCACATTGAATACTGCTGCCATTTCTGGTTTGGTGCTCCTGTTATATATCTTGAGATTCTTGCCAAAAATTCAAAAAATAATCTAGAATGTAGTCAGACCTGACATGGTTTCCCTCTGTCTTTTCTACAAATGTTTTCATGATTTTTTATGAGCTTTTTTACGTGGTATTTTGACTGCATGTTACTAGAATGGCAACTAGGTCTCCTCATTTTATTGTTGAGATAGCAAGATGCAACTGCATATTCTATTCTAACAGTTTTTTTTTTTTTTACACTTTTCATCTGTGGATCTGTCTTATTATTTCTTGCTTCCATGACACCTACAATTTTCAAAAAATAAAGCAATACCAGTTATCCTCTTCTTTTGTAAAACCTGTTCTTTTATTGTCTTTTTTCACTATAGTTTTCTTTATTTGCTTTCCCTCCCAGTAACCTTAGCAGTATTATCATTTGTTTTGAATGAAATGAATTTAAAAAAAAGAGAAACTGATGCAACATACGATTATAAGCAGGAAAATCTGATCTGCCTCTAAAAATCAATATTCAAAATCTTTTTTCTTTTCTTCCTGTTTGGGCTCAAAATCTGGCAATTGATGTTGGCAAGTAAGATTCAATCAACATATTCTACCATAAGCTGTCTTTTACATCTTTTTTTTACATATTTATATTATCTGAAAATACAAAACTGGAAAAGATTTTAAACAAGAAATAAATTTGATATAAACTAATTTTATCACCACCTTGAGCATGGCACAAGGCCAAATAAAATAAAACTTTCATAAGGCAAGTCTTCAATATGCCCAAAAACTCATTTATTGCAGCTTGAATATCGACTTTTGGAATCCAATGGTAAATACATAACTCAGCCTATACAAGAAAAAATTCATCATGGTCGATATAAAATTCTTAAATAAATTCATTGACTTCTGGAACCTATGCCAAATATATAGCTCTCAGCCTACATAAGTCTATGAACAAAACTGAGTTTGACAAAAGGCCACATTAATCAACATTTTGAGAGGATTACACACTGTTTCCCCTTGAATGTTATTCTTTTTCTACCTGGGAAACCTAAATAAATTTTCATATGTTAATTAAAAAATTCACTCACTTTGAAACTTTTGTATGACTTCATCAGTCTACATATCTAGGCTGAAGGTATCTAACAGCCTGATAAGTCAGCACAAGAAAACAGATGATACACTTTGATCATAAGCAAAATAAGACAGAACCACAAACTGAAATAATGCCTTCAAAATCAAAAATATTTTTATTCCCCCCAAACATACAATAACTTTGAAAATTTCAGCTTGAATTTAAATCATTTTACTTGGTAATCAGGGGAAAATTTGTATTTGAAAGAAGATTGATGAGCAACATAACTTTCTCGTTGACTGACAAGAAGGCTGTAGGTCTCATTAAGCCAATTTATCTTAATATTTTAATTGATCTCTTTTTGGTGTATGGAAATTTCCCAAAGAAAAGATTGCTATGCTCAATGTATTTTCCCACTCTAACATTTTCTTTAGACAAAATAATTAAATTGTAGTCTTGTATTCTTCACTGGCTAGAAATTCACTGTCATAAATATAGCCAAGAAGCTATTGTACAGGGTGTGATGAATAAATTGTCATCTAAATTATGGAAAAATGAAAATAACAAAAATGGAGTATTGCTGTTATATCTGCCCAGTTCTTGCTGTCTAGCCTTGACATAATTCAAAAACAACTTCACAGCCTTGTGGGTAATTAATTCTTCAGCACCGTATAACTCTTATTCTACATATGAAGCATTACTAGCTTCTCACTATGGCAGTTATATCCTTTAGTTATACAAATTCAGGCCTTCACAGCTAGGACCTATCATGACATTTTCAAAGTGGTAAATCATTCCCTTTCTTTTCATGTTCCTTTGATACAGAGTAAGTTCCCCTCAGACAGCTTCTTCCCCAGAACTGATATGTTTTTTTAACAAAATCCTGAGTGGATGTCTGAGAACTAAAACCTTGGTCTCTTCAAGTCTACTATCAACTGATATCTATCCTACACATTTTAATGGTAGACACATCTTACTCCCACCCTTACAGATATTTGGCAAGGTTCTACCTTGAGTGGCTTTCATGCCTTTTATTAAGTGAACTAACAGTATAAAAAAATGAAAGAACATTTCGTTTTTTTTTCTGCTAACTCCTTGCTGTTAACTGTGGCCATAGGACAGCTTTTGCTAGAATTTCAAATAGCAAGTCGAAAACTGAAAGATAAATTTCAAAGCATGACTCCCTCTCTTTCAGGCTCATGCTAGTGCAAACGTTATATCTTCAATACTTCACTTTGCAAGAGGACGGAGACAAAGCTCATTTTACTGAGTTTTTATTGATTTTGGTTGTAGTGAGTTTAGTATAAATGTAGTGTTTCCTGGGATCGTGTCATTAAATCTGAAGAGATCTATTAACAAAAAGTTTATGCAATAAAACTTCCTTTAAAAGCAATAAATATTTATATTGCAACT
Source organism: Ascarosepion bandense (assembly GCA_037127315.1). Taxonomy (NCBI): domain Eukaryota; kingdom Metazoa; phylum Mollusca; class Cephalopoda; order Sepiida; family Sepiidae; genus Ascarosepion; species Ascarosepion bandense. The sequence continues at coordinate 1,939,625 of JBBBDQ010001346.1, read as the reverse complement.
GTTTATTGTAATTTTGTAATACAAACACATTTTAATCTATGTGGCAAAATTTGAAATTGATTTTCAGTTTTCTCTTCCTTTCTCAAAGTATAGCTAAGTAGCAGTTTACATTTTTTTTTTTATCATTCTCTGGTTAATTTCCTTCATTCACTTGTTTCAGAATCACTTAATTTCTGTAGATTTTATTATATACAGTTCTGAAAAGTTCTCAGACTGACCAAGTTTTTAAAATATCTAGCCAAATGATGAAATGTTAAAATTTATTTTAGAATCATTTTTTTCTTAGGTGACAAATTTTTTGTAGTGTGTGTGTGTTTCAATCAAATACAGATCAGAATCTAACAGTAAAATACAGAGTAATTAGGAAAAATCTATCAATCTAATATTTCACTTTTATTAAAGTTTCATCAGAAAATGAGATATGGAAAAAAGAAACAACAAATTCTGGTATTTTGATTCTTGTGTTGTTTGATTTTCATTGGTTAATCAGGCTTCATGTGTATTTGACTTGTTAAACAAAAGTTAGTATAATTTATGACATTCCAAATTCATGGAGAGATGTTGCATCCTTTCAAAATTTCAAGAAATTAAGATTCCAAGTCTGACCGAAAAGCTGTAAATATTCCTTTATGTAATTAAGTGTATAATCATTCTAGTTTCTCTATGAGATTCAGATGATAATCATGTGTGTGTGTAGGAGACGTGTTTGTGGAGGTCGCATGCTGATTTGGGAATGTTTTTATGTACATACCATTTGTTTTAAATAAACATGTTTTAAAAATGAATCTAATAAAGATTAGTGATGTAATATAACATTTTTGATGTTTGTTTATAGTTGAATATTTATAAGTTCATATATTTATAAAGAACATAATTCTTTACATTGAAAGTAATTCAGAGGATTACTTATGAATTTTCTACCTACTATAAACACGCATGAAAAACATTATTACCAATCTTTACTGAACCCACTCTTGAAGAATCTAATGCATATTTTTCTAAAACAAATGGTGTGTATGTAAAAACATTTCCAAATAAACATGCAAAAACCACTTGATACACACACACACTCTTATCATTTGAATCTCAGATAAAGAATACAATTAATTACATAAAGCAATATTTAGAGTTTCTCAGGTAGGCTTCGAATTCATTAATTTTTTTGGAATTTCAAAAGAATGCATTGTCTCTCCTTGAATTCAGAATGCCATAAATTAAACTTATTTTTTTTTACAAGACAAATACGCATGAAGCTTGATTAATGAATGAAAATCAAACACAAAAATAAATATACCAGAATTTTTTCCTTTATATCTCATTCTCTGATGAAGTGTATATATGTATGTGTATATATATATATATATATACATACACACACACACACACATACATATATGCCTACACACACGTTTTAATAGTAAGTCCCATCAGATCAATGACATGAAACTTATACTAGTGGGCATAACAACCAACAATAAAATAAAACGTTAACAACATTACAAAATACCCACAAAATTGCACCTGGATCCATGATCATTTTCATTCAATAGCCCCTAAAATAATTACAAAAAATAACCATTACTGCCCACGCCAAATAACCATTAGAATAATATAATAGGCCTAATCATAATGCATCACTGACCAGTAATAGTGTTTTAGCATGAAAACAAACTGACGCTGTTAGTTGTTGACTGCAATGTTCAATTTTATAATAAATAGACAATGTATAGATATGTAAGTACTTTTTTTTTCTTTCTTTTAAAAAGAAAATACTCAATATTCCTCATTTTGAATGATTTTGTATTTTTTATTTCTTTTTTACAGGGACCCTATAAATCTAACCACTCTATTTATACAAAACGTGACTTAAATGACAGACATGTAAGTAATATACTTTTTTTTATTTTGAATAATTCCCAAATACTATGAAAACTGTCCAAAAGTGTAGCATGAGATTCCAAAGTTATTTAGAGGCAGTAGTTGAAGCCAATGACAATTTTATTGAATAAATTTCCTCTTTAGTATTTCAATATAATTTTGGTAAATATATTTGTTAACATGAGATGTCAGTGTTATTTTCATCTTTGCATGATTTAACAGATACTCATACCATATATTAGTCAGTAAAGTGCCATGTGTGATACATACTTGGGCAATCATGTCTCTTTTGATCCATGACTGACTAGACAAAAGATTCTCTTGTGGTAGATTGCCATTTTTTTCTGTGGCAGACTGGTTGCCCATCAAGGCTATAGAACCTAATTTCTCCTGCTATTCAATCCATAGCTAGAGGGAGAAGAGATGGATTAATACATTTCCTAAGGGTATTTGTGCATAAGTGAATGCAACAAATTCAACTGGAATTTAAATTCTGCTCTCCAATTTTTCATTCAGAACTGATATCCACTGCATCACCATGCACGTCCTTCGTACCATATACACTTGAGTATATTGCAAGTTTTTATGATCAGCTTTTTAAATAGGAAATAGGGGATCGCACTATACACAGGTAATGTTTTTTTTAAGAAATTAAAAATCCTATATTTTTGGTGACTGATTTCATGGTAAATTACTGAACAGACAAAGTAACTTTTCATATATGAGTGTTTGTATCTTAGGGTCTTAAAGTTGAGAGCCCAGTAATTAATGATAAAATCAGTTATGAAGGAAGAGGTGAGAGAAATGTTCTCTACTTAATGACATGTATTGATTTCTCCTTCCTCAATTCATTTAAAGTTACAGAAGATAAACTCCTAAACAGGCAGAGCTGTTAAATAACAGGAGGATAAATTGACACCTACCATAATAAGTGGTTAGTAAGCTCTTCATGTAAACTACTTTGCTAATGTAGTGAGTTTAATCCTAAGTTTAGTCAATAACTTTAGACTAAGAATCCACTAAGTCACTTGATACTGACAAATCATTTACTTTTATATAGGCATTTTCAAAGAGTCACTAAAACTGAGCATACATAATAATAAAAAAAAAAATACCTGAAACTTAATAAAAACAAAGTTTATTGTCAAAAGCTTTATTCAGTTAAGAAGAAAGGCTAATGAATCTACTGATTATTAAATTGTTTTTCATCCTTTTTAGAAGCTTTGTAATTTTGGTTAAAAATTTAATTTTTCTTGCTTCAATGGGTGACCATAAATTAATATTGAAAGTCTTAGCATCTTTTTGTAATTAAAATTCATTAAATATTAGAACATTTGAATAGAATATTTTTGTCAGTTTTTTAAAGATTACTGGGTAGATAAAACTTGAATACAATGTGAATGCCTTTTTATATAAGTAATTATTGTCCTTTCTTTAAAAATGCCAAACATCAGGTTATTAATTTGTCAACACCCCATAAATATATATATATATATATATATATATTTTTTTTTAAGACATTACACCCTCATACTCTCACTGCCAGTGGAGCATAGGCTATTTACAACCTTCTTTGCCATCTCACTCTGTTCTGGGCTGGTTCATTGTCGTCAGTGCTTTTATAACCTGTATTTTTTCAGGTATGGGTGTTAACCCCATGCAACCTTTTATCCGCTGGGTGAGCCAGTTTTGAATTCAGAAATTTTCCTGCCACCTAAGGTTAAAGAACCCAGTCTGTCCTACTATTTACCCATAGCTGGGGGAGAAGAAAAGGATACATACTTTTCCCAAGGGTATTAGCATGTGAGTGAGTGTAATGATGTGACTGGGATTCAAACTCTGCTCTTTAATTTCTCAATCCAAGTTGCTTTCCATTACTCCACCAAGCCTCCATCATAAATATACCTATCTCTGTGTTAAAAATATAGCTTTCTTTAATGTTTTAAACTAAAAGTGATATTTGTTTTAATTCAGATTAATTAAACCATAAATCTATAAATTTTTATCTAATAAGTTTCAGAAAAGTTGTTTTAATTTTGAAAGATTTTTTTGATAAAAAGAATTGTTGACAGTTATCTATCTGGAAGATTCTAGCTATTTTTAGCAATTTCAAAAATAAAAAAGACTTATTCCAATCAATTTGAATTCATTTTAAAATACAACAAAGTATTTTACTTATTAGAAGTATTAAATTTAATTGATCAGCTTGGAATTAAAATAAAAGCTTTTAAGAGTATTCATTTTTAAAATTCATTTTAAACTTTAGGTATCACTTTTATACCTACTATTATAATCATTCATTTTTTTTTTTAATCTTCTCACCCCAAGCAAGCCATTCTACTGCCACTGTTGTGCAGGAGGGGGTTACATAGGGGAAAGTGATGAGAAAGAGGGGTTAGTTATGGGAAATGTCAGGAGGAGGGTAATAGACGGATGAGGATACTGAGAATAGGAGTGGAGTAGAGGGAAAAAAAGAGATTGAGAGGATGGATCCAAGTTAGTGAGATAGGAGATGTCTATTGATCTTACATTTAAATTTCTGGAGATTGTAGCTGTCGGGGAAGCAAGTATATGGAAAGGAATTCTACAGGCGGGAGGTGCGATAAAAGAAGCTGTTAGAGTAGAAATTGCGGTAACATTTTATCGGTTTCACTGTAAAAGGGTGGGACCTAGTTGCTAATCTAGTAGCTTGTGTAAATTCATACCTAAGTGGCACCAGTGATCTAAGTTCATTGGAGCAGAAGCTGTGAAAGTATTTATAGAAGAGGCACAGGGAAGCCCTGTCACACCAGTGCGATAGCGACTGCAGCCGAACTGCCAAGTCGGTATCTATCACATTACAGATTCTACATTGGATTCTGTCAAGAACCCCGAGATGAACAGCAGGGGCACCCAACCAGATGTGGCAGCAGTATTCAATACACAGATGGATGGTAGATTTATATATGTGCAGGATGGACTCAGACGGGAAACACTTCTTGGCCCTGCACAGTGAACCAACCTTCTTAGCAGCGAATTTAGCAATGGATTTTATGTAGTCATTCCACTTGAGGTCTGCTGAGAGTGTGAGACCAAGGAGGCATAGTGTTTCACTCTCAGGGAGGCAAGCCTGTTCCATGCTAATGATGGGGTAGGAGCGATTGTCTGTGATGGTTAATTGACAGCAGCTTCGTTTTAGAAGCATTAAATTTACGAGCCATTTCTTACCCCAGTCCACCACGGATTAGAGGTCCTTCTTGAGCTCAGTAGTGAGGTTTGCTTTGTCAACCTCAGCAGATTTTTGGTCGAGGCAAGAATAAATGGTGGTGTCATTGGCATACATGCCTACTTGGGATCTGATTACGTCAGGGAGATTGTTAATGAAGATCAGAAAGAGCGTAGGACATAGAATAGAGCCTTAAGGGACACCCGCGTTCATATGGTAGTTTTGGGAGGCATGTCCGTTTAATACTACCTTTATTGTGCAATTAGAGAGGAATGACGGGATTAGGTCTAACAATTGTCTAGTTATACCATAGCTCTGCAGCTTGCATAGAAGGCCAGCATGCCAGACTCTGTCAAACGCTTTGGAAATATCCAGGGCAACAGTTCGAGCTTCGCCATTCTTGTCGAGAGCCTGGTATATATACTCAGTGATGGTCGTTATAACCAGTGTAATGGATATTGATAGAAAAATTGGAATTGGTGAGCTGAATCAAATTTTGGGTCAGTCTGTTGCATTTACTTTCACATGAATCCATCTCTTTTTCTAGTTATGGGTTAAATGGATTCTTTACTCTTCGGTAGCAACCAGTCTAAAAGGAGAAAAACTTTGGATTTTAAACTCCAAAGAAGGTAATGGAAAATTACCAGGCTATACTTTTCCAAGAATGCATAGCAATTCACAGTTGATAAAGAAAAGGTATCTCTGGATAGTTGGGGCCATCTGTCTTAAAGGGATTTTGTATTTCTTTCTCTCTTAGTAAATGTCAGATCAATGCATCTTATTCTTTGCCAAATAACAGCAAACTGCCTTGAAAAAAAAAAGAGAAACAACAAATTATTTCCACTCGGACAGCAAGTAACTCACTAAAACAAGTATTTCTTTGTCTGCAGATTCATTTCTCTCCTAAAAAAAAATGAAAAATAACCATGTACATACAACATAATTCTTTCACTTCTACTAAAAATACCAGTCTCTTAAATATGGCCAACTCTCTGGAATTGGTAAAGTAGCTAAAATGTAAATATTTTTCTTTACTTTTTTAAAAATTTATTTTCCATACCTACTCAATGTATTATGGTCCTAGGTATGACGGTAAACTGCATCCGACAACAAGGCCTCTGATTGAAAGGTTGCTGCTGTTCCCAGGTCCGCCCTGCCCCAGAGTGGTAGCATCTATAAGAGTCCCAGCTATGGGCAAATAATTAACCCTCAAACTGGGGTCAAAACACTACAAAAGTATAAAAATAGACTTTTATAGAAAAGTATACATTTTTGAAGGAAAAAATATTACCAGTAATACATTTGTGAATACAAAACTAGAAGACATCTTCAGCTTTCTAAAATAAAAAAACAATTTTAAAAATTAAAAAAAAATTTTTTTTTCATCAAAATCTGATTAAATCAACCTTCTCACTATAACCGAACATTAAAAAAAATACCTTAAGCTCTACTTTTTTGGTATTAAATAACCCACAGAGGTTGATATGCCATTAAACAAAATTCAAACTAAATGTATTTTTTGTATGTTTTCAACTGGCTGGCTTTATCAACATTGGCACCATTAAAATGACATCTCTCATGACACTGCATGAAATATCAAGAGGGGAAAAAAGTTATAAAAGCAGTTTTCCCTTTATTTCTTTTTTGATCAGTATCACCCCAAGCAAGCTAATAAAGTCACTAATATACAAGGATTTACAGGGTTTGGAGGAATTAGGAACAGAAACACCACCAATAGGAACAAATAGAACGGTAATCAAGAGGACAGTTGATTGACATTGTATTTAATTTTTTGCACATTAAATTAGGCTGGAAAGCATGGAGCCAGAAGGGAGTTCCACAAGTGAGAAAAGAGCATAGAACTTGTGGTTACATCTTGCCATCTCAACTTTAAATTGATGAGATGTCAATGCCAGTTTAGTATTGCATTTAAATTTATAAAGTCTAAGTATGATAGCGAAGAGCTCATTCCAATAATTATCATGAAAGTATTTATAATTAAGACACAGAGACATGGTTTCTGTTCTGATTTTGAGAAAAAGATTTAATAAATTTCAAAAGTACTGGCTGCTTGGTCAATAAATTCTGAATATTTTCTTATAAAGAAACAGTTAACATATGAATGATATTAATAATAAATATATAAAATGTAATTATATTAATAATTGAGTCCCCTCATAGATAGTATTTTTATGGTAGAAGAGATCAATCCTTCAAGTAAGAAAAACTTGAAGATTAGCATTCAAAATTCTGACTTTTATCTTGCCTCAAATGCTGGCACCTGTGAGAAAACCTTTTTTAGACAAAAGGCAGCTTTGTAGATATTTCATTCTTTTCAAAATTTTATAAGAAATATTTAATTCTGTCTTTTAATTTTAATTTTTCAGTTGTTGTATGAAATGTGGGCTCGCCCTAAAATGTGGTACAAATATCAACCTTTGGATATTGTTAGGTAAAGTATTTTAAATATTTTTTTTTACTTGCTTACAGGCTAGAAAGAATATTTCCTTTTCTCTAAAAATGGTAGAATTATATTTGCTGTTTATCAGTATCAAATATTGCATTATGACCTAAACAGATATAACCAAAAAAAAAAAAAAAAGAAATTTATTTGCCTTATTAATTTAATTTTTATGATTTTGGGCACCTTGACATCAATAGGTACTAGCAAGTTTGTCTCACTTATACCTGTTACAACTGGACAAGTTTTGTCTATTTTATGTAAATTCTTTTCATATTGTCTGATAAGCTTAATAGCATTATCATTGAAAGAAAATAACAATATTGATACATGTTTTTTTATTTAATCCTTTCTGAGCTTTTGGCTTACATCAGCTATTATTAAAGATGACAATTATATTGAGTGTATTAAACAGTTCAGACAAATGATAGTAGTAGTCATCTATTTTGTTTGCATGGAAGATTTTCAAAGCAACAGTGATTGATAATGATGTTATTGTTTTTTTATAATGTAATTAATACAAACTTCATGTTAAATAAAATAATATAAATTTTATTTAACATCATGTATTTTCATCTTAAATCATTTCACCTCACACAAAGCAATAGAGCCAGTAAGACACAAGTGGTTACTAAGTGGGAAAGAATTAAAAAAAAAAAAGAAGAAATATTATTACGGAGCAAGAACAATAGAAGAGTAACTGAGAAGACAGTAAATAATTATTGGCATTGCTTTAAAATTTTTGAAGATCAAAGTTGACTTAAAAGCAAAAAAGCTGGAAGAAAATTCTACAAGTGAGAAAAGAAACTGTTAGCAGAGAACTTATGGTTACGTCTCGTCAATTGAACTGAAACTTGATGAGACTTTGCCTCCAATCTAGAACTGTACTTCATAAAGTCTAAGTACCAAAACTCAAGAGTTCATCCAAACAATTACCATAAAAGTATTTATAGAAATGATAGGGGGTAAGCTACATTAATGCCATGATACCAGGACCAATAACATTACAGAATCTTTTGGATTTTATTAAGAATCTTTATCAAGAGTAGCAGATCACATGTGGCAGCAATATTCAAAGCATGGGTGGGTCGATAGTAAATTTATAAATATATAAGATTCTGGAGAGAAAATTGTCTAGCATGACACCGTGAAATAATAGAAGACTTTCAATGAAACATTTTTTTCTTTTAATTTCTGACAGTTTTATAGTTGTGTATGTTTGGCTTTGGATAGAATTATTTCTTTTAGAAAAGATGCTATTTTTAAAATGCATGGTGCAGATTTATATTTTAGTCAAATTCAATAGTAAAACTCTCAAGAATTTTCTGTCCAAATAAGTTAATTTCTCTTTTAATAAGTGTAGCATTCTTTAGATTGAAGTTGTTTTTGGACTTATTTCTATCTATGATTAATGTAGATACCTCCATGATTTTTGGCTATAAAAAGAGAATAGCATGATGAAAAAGGACTCAACCTTGATGAAAACAAAGTTTTATTGTCAAAATGTTTGTTATAAGAGACAAAAAACAAAGTAATTGTTTATTATTTTATTAAAGTTTTAAAATTTTTAATCCTTTCTGGTATGTTAAAATTTTGGTTAATTTTTTTTTGCATCAGTGCTGGGCCAAATATTAATATGGGAAATGTAGCAGTTGTTAGCAAAACAACACATTGTTTGGAAATTCTTACAAAAATTAAATAGCTGCTGACTTTTAATTAAAGTTTCAGGGTTTAAATTTAAAAAATTTCTTTTTAGAAAATCTTGGTTAAAAATTATTATTTTTATCTTTTTTTTTTTTTTTTTTTTTTCATCTGTCACCCCCACTTGGTTTTATAAAATTTTAAGAAATTACAATTTCAGCCTCTTCCAATTTATATTTTTATATTAGTTAAAAGTAGGACACCTTGGAGAATGTAAATTAATTTGTTTTTGTCAAACAGAAACACTATTTACACTGTTTGGACTGTTGTCATCATCTTTATTGCCATGTTAACAAACAAATAACTTAGAGAGTTGAGTTAAAGGGAGATAACTACATATTCTCTGAAAGTAACATTGCACCAATGAGAATGATATACCTCTGTGACTGAAATAAAGGGTTCTGTTCAAAATTCCTAGTACCTGAAGAAAGCCATAGTGTACAATGCCTGAAACATTGTAAACATGGCAATAAAGATGAGGACAAAAGTCCAAATAGTGTAAATAATGTAAATACTACCTCATCTCAGAAGTACAGACAGAAATACCATTTACTGAAAATCTGATTTGAATTGAAAAATAAAAAATGCAATAAAACTGACATTGTTTAATGAGAAAAACTTTTAGAAATAAGATATATTAAGGACACTATTATCTGTTCCGATGGATTTTTACAAGAACTGTTTTCATTTTTTAAAATTTGAACTATAATAGTTTATAAAGTTTTAAATCTTTTAAAATTCTGTATAAATTCTAATCTTTTAGATTGCTGATTTTGTAAGTACAGTCTACCATATGTGATGTCAAAAAATAAGAGAAAGTTATTACTATGTACAATTTAAAGCTGAAATTTCTAAAATTCAATAAAACAATAGATTATGGAGAATATTTCCCTAAATTTTTAAGTTTACTGAATACTTAAAAATTATTTTGAAGATACTTAAATCATTTTTTTTCAATTATAACAAAGTCCCCATAGAACAACATTAACTGTTATCACTTTGTCAAACATGTCAACATGCCTACTGTCTGGTTAAAATATGCATTTCTACAATATTTTAAACTTAAATAATATTGGTTTTAAATCAGATTAGCTATACTTTAAATCAGCTGATATTCCTCAAATAACATTTCAGAAAAGTATATTTTATTTTTGGAAGATTTGTAATACATACAATTGTCATGAAAAACAATTAAAAAGGAACTATAATCAGCTATTTTAGCAAAAAAAAAATTCTAGTCAATTTAAATTAGTTTAATTAGATTAAATTTAAGCTATTAGCTGGAAATTAAAACTAAAATACAATTCAATAAAGATTTTTCTTTTATAAAACTTCATTTTATACCCTAGGTATAGGGGTTTCTTTTTATTTTGTTCTTTTGTTTTGTTGAGATGATGAAACTAATGCATTTGATAAATTGTTGTGTATAAGATCATTTTTTGTGTTCATAGATAGATTTTTTTTTTTTTTTAAGATTTCTGCAAATTTTCCCAATGTATTCTGAGGAGCAGTTCTAAATGTATATTTAAAGTTATTATTTCTCTGCATATTTTTCGTTCTGATCCTATCCATAATAGTTTTGGATATGGTTGCAATTATTTCGATGTTGGATAAATTGTTTTGGCTTGTAGATGCTAAGGAATTAGTAGATAGTATTATATATCTTTTTTATTTAGTTTGTTGTCATTGTGGTTGTTTTTAATGTCATTATATTTTTGCATTAGCTAAATTTTTCACTTTGTTTTATATATATATATATATATATATATATATATATAAAATTTCAAAACATCGTAAAATAATGATTCCTAAATTAAATACTGCTTCCCAGTCAGTGTAGCAGTGGTGCTAATATTAGCTGTTTCCCTACAAGAAAAAATGTGGCATTCATTGATTGAGCAGCCAGTACTACTTTTGGTTGACATTTGTAAAATCTTTCTCTTAAAACAAGTTTTTCAAGTCCAATAGCTGTTATTACTCTTTCCAGTACTGATGCGGGTTTTCCTTATTTGAAATGATGTAGAATGTTAACATTTTAATTATATCATTTCTCTTCTAGCTACATGTACTATCCATTTTAGTTGTTGTTCCTGTTGGTAGTCTTCAAGTGATCTATTTTATTTTTATTTAGTACAGCTGCTTGCAATTCTTTAGCACCAGTCCACAATTTCCAAAGAAGTATGATCTTTACAAAGACCCTGGGGTATCATTTAGCTTGGTCTATATTGTAGAATATCCCCTCAAAACCAAAATGGTCATGCCAATGAGAAATCACGTTCAGCGCTTCATAATAATTTGTTTCCAGTAAATGGCAATTTCCTATTTTCCCCAAAATGGGCCAGCACATCCAGGCAACAATGCTCTAAAAATGCTGGTGTTGAAAATGTCAAAATTCATCACTCAGTTGTTTTAGAAATAAATATAAATTGAATTTGTATTTAAAAGTATATTTTTCATTTGTAACTACTTTTTTCATATCCAATTCTCATTTCATAGTCAATTCCTTCTTTAGCTGTCCAATTGTAGGACTTTTAATTAACTTTAAAACTTTTTATCCAATAAACCAGTCTTAAATGATCTTTGCAAATTCAAATTTATTACAATTTCCTAAAGTTCAATCTTTGGCTGAAAAACAGATCAGCTAAAAATTTTAATGAAAAGCAACAAAGATGAAAAAACTCATCAGAACTAATAAAAGGTATAAACGTGCAAATATATTGGTCTTGACCTGGCATCTCAGCTTCAGACACTTCCACATTGCCATAATCTAGCTTCCTTGTGCCTTTTCTATGAACACTTTCAAGGTAATTGTTCTGATGAACGTTCATCTACGATACCTAAGCTTTATAAATTTAAACAAAGTACTAGATTGACAGTTAGGTCTCATTAATTCACAGGTGAGTTGACTAGACGTAACCATGAGTTCTTTACTAACAATTTCTTTTCTTGAACTTTTCACTTCTGAAACTCTTTCAGCTTCTTGCTTTCCAGTCAATTTTATTTTCAAAAATTGAAATGCAATGTCAACTGTTATCTTCTGTTTTTTTTTTATCCCTCTTCTTCTATTGTTCTCATTCCTTAATTAGGTTTTCTTCTTCTCATATTATTATAAGGTCTATGCTGACAGTTTATTTTCTCACTTGTGAAACTCTCTACTGGCTTCTTGCTTTCCAGCCAATTTTATTTTCAAAAATTTAAAGGCAATGTCAACTGCTATCTTCTGTCTTCTTCATTTCTCTTTTTTATACTTCTTGCTCCTTCATAATGTTTTTCTTTTCTTATTCTTTCACAGTAACCTCTTGTGTCTCAGTAGCATTATGGCCTTTCTTGTGAAAAAATGATTAAAAATTAAAAAAATACTAAAAAATAACAAATTGGTATGAAAATGTAACCCTTCTGAATAATGATAAAGTTGATATGCCTGAAATTTATGTATAAAATCACTTTAAGAAATATGTCTTATTTTGAAATTATAATTTCAAATTTGAAAAAATGTATCTTGTTTTTGAGATTATAAATAATTTGAAATTCTATAATATTTTCTAATGTAGGAGATATTTTGGTGAAAAAATTGGAATCTACTTTTGCTGGTTGGCTTACTACACAAATATGTTAATTCCTGCTGCCATAGTGGGTGTTGCTGCATTTTTCTATGGAATGTTCACAATGATGTCTGATGTTCCAAGGTAAGTGATACTGTTTCAGTACTGTTACTCTGTTAATCTCATATGAACTGGTTTCTATTCAAGAAATTCAATATAAATCCACAAGAATGGTGCACTGATTGGTAACAATTTCAGACATGCACAGTGAAGTCACTATGTTGGAGATATGTACAATTTTCCATTGGAAAATTACCTAAAATTAAATGTTCCCAAAATAAAGGTTTATACTTTAGAGATCCTTAACAGTAGAAAAAGAGGATTTAACTTAATCCTTAGTATCACATCAAAAACATTATTCAGTACTATTACTTTATATTGACTTTGTCTCATAACAGCTTTTACATTTTCAGCACTAAATAGAGCAAATATTATGGAGCAGAGATAGTATCATACGTTACATGTATATTATGAGGGTCTGCTGAAATGTTCATAGGCTAACCTAGAGATAAACCTAAGTTGGCACACCAGTTGGCAGAGTAATAAACTATGAATTTTCAGCTGACCCTCAAGATGCTCACTCAAACTCCAGCCATGCTCAGTACACAAAGACTTGGAATAAAAACTCTTAATATCATTCAAAACAAGAAAATCCATCTTAGTCGAAACATGAAGTGAAATTAACAACACCTAAGACAAACGCCCTTGAAAAAACCTAAAGAAGCACTTGGGTCAGTGAACAATATGGACAATTTTTTCATATATAACATTGAGTAATAAAAATTCAGTCCCTTTCTTTGCTAAATGCTTTGTTTACATTTGGATACAAAACTGAGCAGATTTTTTTTTTTTTTGTCTATTTCAAGAGTGAGAAAAACATCTATGTTTCAAGACACTATCCAATTTTGTTTGGTCATTAAAATACTCAATAGCTGAAGGGTCAAAACACATTAGATCTAATGACAGTTTCATCAAAAACACTGGCACTATCAAACTTTGTTTGGTCATCGAAGCACTTCATAGCTGAGAGATCAAAGCACGTCAGATTTAATGACTGTTTCATCGAGGGGAACAAAGGCCTTATTCAACTTTGTTTGGTCATCAAAGTATTCTGTAACTAAGTAATCAAAGTATATCAAATATGACATTTTATCTAGAGAAATGAAGGCCTTATTCAACTTTGCTTAGTCATTAAAGCAATCTGTAGCTGAGAGGTCAAATCACATCAGTCTTGATGATGGTTTCACTGAGAGGAACAGAGGGTCAAAGCACATCAGACCTCATGATGATCTCAAATAGGGCATTGCAGGTCTTATTCAACTTTGCTCAGTCATTGAAATACTCTTTAGCTAAAAGAAAACTGGTATTATTCAATTTTGCTTGGTCATTCAAGCATTCTATAACTGAGGGGTCAATGCACATCAAACCTAATTGTTTTTTTTGTAGAGAATGCAGGCCTTATTTAACTTTGCTTGGTCATTGAAGCACTCTGTAGCTGAGAGGTCAAATCACAAGACAAAATAAAACAAACATGCTGTTTAATAAATAAACAGAGCATCTATTCTAATACCAGAACCTACCGAAAATTATTAACTGATAAAAAATACATATGTATGTTTATTACTACTATTGTATCATAGTAGTTGTTACATTGACAAATATATTTCATAAAGTGCAACAACCATAGCTCTGACAGAGCAGGAAACCTTTCAGACTTTTGTCCACCCCCCCCCCCCCCCCGGCTACCAAATGTCATTACAGTGTATATTTTTGTGGTAACCTCTGGATTATGATCTTTTAGTTACTTAGGTTGAGATGATTATGACAACCAAATGCAACACCAAAGGTGACAGATGAGATCATATTTTAATTACTTGTTCAGAAATATCCTGGATAGAAGACTCCTTGCATCTCTGCCAATGTCCATGTCTGTTCGACCTCTTTAGTCAACTTGCATGATTTAAACGGAAACAAAACCTGTCCAAATGTTACTAATAATGTATCAGTACAAGGGTTTCTTTTTTCTTTCTGTTTCACAGCAGCATGTGGTCCTTTGCTACTAGACAAAAATTTGATAACTAACTTTTCCATAAAAATATTCTTTTAAGATCAACTAGAAAACATGTTTTTAAGTAAACAAACGGTTTTGGTAGTGTTTTATTTTAAAAAGTTATTTTTCTTTTGAAAAGTTATTCTGTCTAAGAAACCACAGCATGTTGATGGCTAGGTTTTTATGTAAACAACTTAGTCTCAAGAATTTTTGGAAATAAATTTAAGTTCAACAGAGGATGTAATTTCTTTTTCTTTTTTTTTTTTTACCCATCTTGATGAATGGGTGGAGGTACATACCCAGTTATACTATGTTACTAATTTATCTCCAAGTTAATATTTGGGTTTGATTCTCAAAACTAATTAACTTTTAGGAAAACATTGTGACCTACAATATTGGTTACTATTTTAACTTAAATTCTCAGGCCTCCATCAGATTTTCTTTTATTAAAAAATGGGGGAAAAACTGAAGATTAATGAATATATTAGTTTCTTGAACTCTATAAGGAAGCTTTAAATTCAGTGTAAGTCATTTTGCTGAAGGATAAACAACTTTGTTTTTCATAGCGTTAACATGTTGACAAAGAAATTGTATTTGCAGTAAATTTAACTGCACTACTTTATTTAAAAGAAATCTGCAACTGAAGCACACACAATTTTTGTGAAACGTAAGACAACCATGCTCTGTCGGAAACAATGTGCAGACATTAGTTTAGATGCTTCAAAAATAAATGTTTCTGGTATTGAAAATATAGATCACTCTGGGGTGCTGAAAAAGTTTGAAAATGAAGAATTGAAAGTATTACTTTATGAAGACTCATATCAGGTGCAAGCTGAACTTGCAGAATCATTAAGAGTTGATCAAGCAACAGTTTCAAAATGTTTGAAAGTTTTAGGAATGTTTCAAAAGCAAGAACTTTGGGTGCCTTACAAGTTGAAGCCAAGAGACGTCAAAAAGTCTTATGCAAACAGCTGCTTAAACAGCAGAAAAGGAATCATGACCAGCAATGAAAAGAGGATCCACTATGATAACCCTCAGCATAGAAGATTGTGAGGAAAGGCCATCAACATTTTGGGTGCAAAGCCAAATATCCATGGTTTGGAGCTTTTGCTCTGCATTTGGTGGAATCAGCTGTGTGTAGCTTATTATGAGTTGCTCAAACATACAAAAGCCATCATGGGAGATTGCTATCAACTATAACTGATGTGATTGAGCTGGGCATTGAAAAAAAATAGCTGCTATACAGGCAAAGACATGACAAAGTGATTTTTTTTTGCCATGACAACACTAGGCCACATGTGAAAATGGTGAAAACCTACTTAAAAACACTTAAATGGGAAATTTATAAAGATGCCAAAAAATGAGTCAGCTCATGGTGAGCCTCAAAAGATGGGAAAAAATAGCAGTTAGTGATGGACAATGCTTTCAGTGACATGCTTCTTACTAATTTTTGTAAATAAAACATTACTTTTCATGAAAAATCAGCAAGAATTTATTCAAGATTTTAATAATATATACTTAAGGGGCGAACCTGAAGGAGACTAACACCACCTTTAAATTTGTTGTTTTTCATTTTATTTTACTTTTTTCAGCGATCTTATCAATTATTACATAAAGTTTCCAATTATCAAAAATAATTTGGAAAAATTTAAATATTTAAACTATTTTAGGAGGGGCTCAGTTTTTCATACAACGTTATAGTAAATCAATCCTCCATTTTAAGGTTGCTTTGTTTTGTTTTTTTGGGGGATGAGTTGTTGCTCTTGTTTTTGTCTTTTTCAAGTTATCTTCAGTTATTATGATGGCATCTTCCTTGGAAACTCTAAGAATGGCTTTATTCAAAAATTTCGCAAAGGATTCAGTTGTTGACTAGGTGCAAGCAAAAAAGTTAATTGCACAGGATCGATTTATTATAAGGTTGTATGAAAAACTAAGCACCCCCACCCAAATTGTTTAAATATTGAAATATTTCCAAATATTCTTTGTCAATTGGAAAATTTAGGGTTTAATCAATAAGATTGCACTGAAAAAAAGTAAAAATTATAATCAACAAATTTACAGGTGGTGGTAATGTCGAACTGGTGAGTGGTTCCAAAATGGAGGATCGATTTACTATAACGTTGCATCAAATACTGAGCCCCCACCTTAAAATTGTTTAAATATTGAAATTTTTCCAAATTTCTTTTTGTCAATCATAGAGTTTAGGGTGTAATTGATAAGATTGCACTGAAACAAAGTAAAAAAAAAATTGAAAAACAACAAATTTAAAGGTGGTGGTAATCTCCTTCATGTATGCCAAGAAAGATTGTATAGCCCAGAAGCAAAAACATTGTTATCAAAACAACAATCAAATAATGACAATATTTTCTCATAATTTCAGAAAGCATAGTATATAAGCGGAAATAAATAACTTAAGATTTTTTAAATGCGTCAGTGAAGGACTTCTCAGTTATCCTCGTATTTGTGTTAATTTTGTGCAAATTTTTTCTTGGATGCATTTGTTTTGAATCAAAGATCAAATTACAGTTCGAAATGGTCAGGGACTCTTGTTTAATGAATTATCAGCACATACTTTAATGTCATATTTAAATGTAGTTTTAATGTCTGCAGTAATTTTTTTCAATGCCAGCATGAAGAAAAAAATTACTGCAAGATAAATATAAAAGCTTAAGAAAATATTTATTCCTCTGAAAATGTTTTGTATTGTAAGGAAATTTAATTAATTTTTCTTTATTTGCAGTAATGAGATCTGCAATCCTAACATAGCTGGCAACCTCATTATGTGCCCTTTGTGTGATGAATTTTGTAACTATTGGCACCTTAAAACAAGTTGTTCTTATACACGGGCCTCTTACCTGTTTGATAATGCTGCGACAGTGTTTTTTGCTGGATTTATGTCTCTATGGTGTAAGTATCTTTCACAGAACATCTTTTCTCCTAAACGGGGCTGGAGGCTGATTTTAGTTTAAAATTGTCAAGTAGCTTGTAACCTGGTAAGTAGTCATAATTATTAACTGGGTATTGTTGATCCATTTTTATGTCTGGCTACCAGAAAGAATCTTTTGGCATTTGGGGATTTAATTAGACCAATTCTAAGATCTATTGCATTCAGTTATAAGTCAAATCTTCCACCTTTGGAATATTTAGAAAATATTGAAAATTACCACCTTTAACTTAGGGCAGCCATACTGAGTTTAAATTTGAAATAGTAAAAATAGCTTTGCCTATTATCTAGTTTACATTTTTCCCCAGTCTTTTCAAGAGTAGAGGTTTATCCTTTTAGGATTGAGTTTCTGGTTCCATAAAGTATTTTCATTCTCTTTAATTTTCAGTACTCATTTGCATCTTAGTGGCATTATCACCTTGCGTGGGATGAATTGATTAAAAAAAGACAAAAATATCTTTATTTTATATATATATATATATATATATATTTAATAGTTTAGGATGTTTTTGGTAAAAACAAAATGGCTGTATTTGTTTGTACAATGTTACATCTCTCTGAATTTTTACAAAATGCTGTCTAGTGGAATCACTTCACTTTCAGAGGATGCATTGCTGATGTTCTCTGACACATTTGATGAGGGCTGATTATACAGGGTGCAATGAGTAAATTGTCACTTTCTATATTTTTAATTTTGTGCATGTGTGTTTGTTTTTGATTTTGTTGACTGCATGGTATAATAGGGTCAGCTGGACACCATCTGTCAGAAAAAGTGTACCATGATGCAATTCACTCAGCCAGAAATTTGGAAATTGCATGCTGTCTACTTGGTAATCATGCTGGAAGCTGCAATATGAACATTTCAGAATTTTAAATCTCATTCTGATGGCAGTGCAGAGGATTCACCAAGAGTTAGGGTTAGTCTGATGGAGATTACAAAAGTATGGCAGCTTGTAAAAATCACTGATTGTTCTGATAAGAAAAGATATTGCTAATTTGTTGGTGAGAGCCTCAGACCCAACATGGAGACCAACATCAAGTACCTTGAGTGCTGCCTTGGGTCAAGAGGGTGGCTGCTGGAAGACCCTATGTCTTCACTATGTCATACAAACAAGAGAATCTAGTTATGCATGTCAGACAATTTCTGCAACCACGTTAATTCATGTCTTTTAACCACCTAACTCCACAGACTGCAACCCCTTTGATTATTATGTATAGGATGTAGTTTAATGAAAGATCAACAAAACTCTCTGTAACACTAAAGATGAACTGAAGACCAGGATTATGGAAGCATTCACCAGCTAAAACAAGTAGACTGTCCAGTTGAGTTGCAGGAAATTCTAAATTCATCTGAAGATGGTGGTTGATCCAGTGGTGATTTTAAATTTACTTCAAGATATTTTTTGTGCAGCTTTGGTAAATATATCTGTTAAAATGAGTTGTCAGTGTTATTTTCATTTTTCTGCCTAATTTAGATGACAATTTATCTATCATACCCTGTATGTGATATGATATAGAACTGTTGATTTTATCAGATTATGAACTGACGACCCTGTGACCCTCCCTAGTATAAATCCAGATTTGCACTATTTTTTATGTATTGTTTAATCTGTATCACCTATTTTGAGATGCATACTTTACCTGGGGCCCAACAAAGATACAATGTCAGTGTTTTTGTCAAATCGCATATTTTTTAGATCTTCTTCACAATTCCACTATGGGTACGGCAACATTTTTGAGTATTATACTGTATGCATCCAACATGAGAAATAGACCGTCCACAACTTCCATTGAGTGAAGAAGCACCAAAATGATACCCTGAGGCTATTTACCTCTGCTTATATTTCATAAACAGATATCTTGAAACATTCTATGATTCCCATTACATGTTGCAGTTCACTCTTCTTTTTTCTCTCTCTTGGAATTGCATTACGAACACTGGAAGATAGACTTTTGCAAGTAAAATGTGAGGTTGGGTTGATCTCTTTTGAGATTACAATTAAATATAAATATGTCAGTCAGTTAAGTGCCATACGTGATATACGCTTGGGAGATCATGTCTCAAAAGTAACCTGACTGGGCAGAAAATTTTCCCATAGTAGGTTGCCATTACTTTGTGCTAGACTAGTTGCCAACCAAGGCTATAGAACCCAATCTCTTATACTATTTAACCCATAGCTAGAGGAAGAAAAGGCAGCTTAATACTTTTTCTAAGGGTATTTGCATGTAAGAATGCAACAAGTTCAACTTTAATTTGAACTCAGCTCTTAGATGTCTCGTTTCAAGCCAATACCTGTTGCACCACAAAGCACATCCATATAAATTTTATAAGTATCCTAAAATGTTTTAATCACTTTCTGCAATTGTTTATATAAAGAAATGTTTTGCTTTTTTAATTAATGTGTTCTTATTTTTTTTTTTTTTTTTTTTTTTAAGCCGGAACATTTTTATTGTAATATTGTTATGAGGAAGGGGTGAATATTACATTAATATTTTTTTAGAGTAACAATGAATTTTTTCAGATATAAATCTAACTATTTAACCCATACCTGGGGGATATAGGTTCATATCCTTTCCCAGGGTATTTGTGTGTAAGTGAATCTAATGAACATAACTAGAATTTGAATTTGGTTCTCTGATATCTTATTCCAAGCTGATATCAATAAAACCAGCGACTGGTTTGTTAGATTAATAAATTTGTGTGTATCTCTAATAAAACTTCCCCCACTCTCTTGATTGCATAAAGTTGAACAGGCCGTAGGATGATAATGTCTCCTCCTGAATGAAAGGCAGTTCATGTGGTATGAACAGTTAATAGCACAGAAGAAGGAATTGGTAAGCTAAATTCATACTTTGGCTGATAAAAGTTTGTGTTTATTTCACACCAATGCCCTTGAAAAATAAACCTGAATCTGTCTTTTCTTTTTATCTAAACTATGGGTGAAATAGGTTAGATAGATCTTTAGATTCTCTTGGTAACTAGTCTAGGAGACAACAACTCTCATTCCAAATCATGCAGTATCATCACCTTATAATAAACCAACATGTTATGGAAGGCAAAGTGTTAATGTTCTGCCTATGGATCTGGACAGAAAGAGACAAGAGGAGGAAGTTGAAAATGTACACAACTTTTCATCATAATCCAAGCCAAATACAAGTTCAGATGAAGCCATGTTTATTTTCAGCTATGAAGGTCAAACAATTGAAACCCATTTTTTTTAAGATAGTCTATTTCTATAGTTTTTGTGCATCTATGGTTTGTAAATATTTTACAATAGACAATATGACTGAGATCTAAGCTCTTACACAATGCACCATAAAAGATACTGATGCATCTTTTTACTATTGGTGTGTCTAAAAGTTCCAGGTTTATTTTCGTTTTCAAACTTGACATTGAATTCATGGCCGAAAATCTTTTTTTTTCTCCAGAAACCTTTACCATGACTAATAATTTAGCACAATGGTGTATAAGTATCAGTTACAATGCATTGTATTAAAGCATAGTTCTCTATCCTCTTTTTATCTCTCTTTAATTTATGGCTTGTGTGTTGACACAACATTTTTGTGAATAGCTCTGCTGTATTTGCAGCCATGTTTGATTTACGCTTCACATTGCATTTGATGTATAGCAAAGAAAATGTTTTGTTGTATCAAAGAATTGTTGTACTATCAATAAAACCTAATCATTTAAATTTACATGAATTAGCTTGACTTGTTTGAAGACATTTCAGAAGATGATATAAAACTTCATGCAGAAAGGTAAAATAAATTAATGGGGTTATGTATATCTAAACTTATATAATAAATGGAACTTTGTGTGTGTCCCCATCACCTATAGACTCTGAAACAGCTGGACCAATCTTCTTGAAAATTTACATGCTTGTACTATAAGCATCTGCGAGTGTTCTTAGCTAGGTTTTGTGTCGAGGTACTCCTAATAAATATCGAAAGTTGATAATCAAAAAAATCAGGTTATAGAAGGAGTGGTTTGATTTTAATCAAATTTCATACACTCATGGACAAAGACATAAGAAACAATATTCAGAAGTTTCAAGGTTGCAGTTCATGCAATAGTGCAGAAAATCGAGATATATATATATATATATATAAAAGGCAAGATGTTTGTGTGTATGTCTGTTTATCTGCCTGTATGTCTGTATTTTTTTATTTTTCAGCATTCTTTTTCTTTTTTATTGAGAGATATTTCTTATATTCAAAAAATAATCAAAAATATATATAATAAAAAGCTCTAAATTTACATCCCCTTCATTGGTCTATAAATCAATTTAGTTTTTACTTTGGGTTTGGCTCTAAGTAGGTATAATTGTAGTTCTTAGTCTCAGCCATAATACCATTTACTCAGAGGACTTATTTAACCTTCAAAATTCAGTTTACGGCGAAAAAACTTATTTGATATCAATACCAGGAAATCAAAATTTTACTTACATCCATTCATTTTTCTTTCAGTCTACAGTTTTGCTTTAACAGGAAACAACTATTGCTTTTTAGTCTTTTGTGCCAACATCCAAAGAGTTTGAGCTCCAGGATCATGGATTACTTTTAAAGCTTTCATTACACCCAAGCAATGCCGGGCTATACTGCTAGTGTGTATGTATGTATATATATATATATATATATATATATATATATATGCACTCTAACTACCGGTGTATGATACATCATATGCCAAAAGTCTGCCTCCTTCTACTGAGCGCCCATAGCTCAGGTAGAATCGCCGACTGACGCCAATTTGGTCGGGTTTCAATCCTGGCTAAAAGCAATCGAATGTCTAACTGTACTGATGAACTGTGATACAGCAAAACATATCTGTCTGCAAATGACTATATATATATATATATATATATATATCAGTCAGTAAAATGCCTTAAATGATATACTTTAAACTGATCATGTTTCTTTTGAGATTTGAGCAGGAAATTTTCCCGCAATAGGTTGCCATTACTTTCTATGGTAGACTAGTTGTAAACACTGTTCATGATTATGTATTAATCTATAGATCAATACATAATCATGAAAAGTGCATGTCTGTAACCTGTTTCATGTTGAATTAAAGAAAAAAAAAGACCAATGGTCTGCTGCAAAATCCCTCAGACCAACCAAGAAAAGATTAAAATATAGAACTCGATGTTTGAATATATCAGATTTTGTGAAGAACTTTTCAACACCATTTTTATTTAGTTAATCCAGTTGATTTGAACCTCTGACCTGGAGGTAAGAAAGCAAATAACACATCCACTGCACCAATGTTTTATGTTTGAACTGCAAGGTACAATTAACTTCTAAATACTAATTGAGACAGAATTCAAAGATACTACACTGATCTGAGAACAGAGAATCTCTACTATTAAGATGGTTCTCAAATAAAATAGTCATTTTATGGTTACTAGGTTAGTCCGATTTATCAAAACACAATTTCATAAAATTTGTTTAATTAGATGAATAAGGTCAGGTCATTTCTAGTCCAATCAAAATGCTGCTTTCTGAGTAACTTAGATCATTACTTAAGTATCAATTAACAAAAATGTTTGTCCAAGGAAGATAATTTCATGTTTATTAATTGTGAGCTACAAAGTTTGTTTTTTTTTGTTTTTTTTAAATCATAGCCCCCAAGCAAGGCAATAACGCCACTGATGCGCAGGGGGCTACGTAAGGGTAAAAAGATTGGAAAAGAGAAAACCGGAAACTGCATCCTAAACAGGAAACAAGGGATGAGCCTCTTCACCTGTTCAATAGACGAGGGTGGAGTGTGAACCAGGTGATAGTTTAGTCTATCTACTCCAATTGAAAAAAAATAAAAAAAGAAAATAGTTAAAAGATTGGAAAAGAGAAAGCCGGAAACTGCATCCTAAACAGGAAACAAGGGATGAGCCTCTTCACCTGTTCAATAGATGTGGATGGAGTGTGAACCGGACGATAGTTTAGTCTCCGTGAGTTTTTCCAAAAAATAAAAGAGATAAGCAGAGAAGAATCTTTGGATTGTCTGCACTCTTATCAGCATGATGGTGGTGATATGTTAAAGGGGAAGCAGAGTAATAATTAGCTTTTGTGTAATCATTATAATCTAAATTTTATGATTGATATATGTAATTGAAGGATGTTTCAAGTTTTTGCTTTTTTTCTCTCTTGCAGCGGTCTTCTTCATTGAGTTCTGGAAAAGGCATCAGAAAGAAATTGAATATGACTGGGATGTATCAAATTTTGAAGAGGAAGAGGTATTTTAAGATTTTCTTTAATTAAAAATAAAATGGCTGCTCATAAAGATTAATACAAAAAATTTGATTAAAAAAAATAAATTAAAAATTTTTCACCTTAGGTAATTCCTTTGAACAATGTATAAATTTATATCTTACAGAAGATCAGTTCAGAGCTTACTCCCTATAACCATGTAACCCAATACAAACTGTCACATGTCAATTTTAAATTAAATAAGTACAACCATGTAACTCTGATTTCGCTGAGAAATGCAATGTAGGATCTGATATACTGCTTCAACCATTTGCTTGATCAGGAGATAACAATTTGAAATTTATTTTCTTACAACAGACTCATTTTACTGAAAAATGAATCAAGAAGGTGAAGATGTTAAGATCCAGACAACCCAGGCTTTTATTTTTATTTGAGTGTCAGAATCCCAAACATTTAACATCACATCTTTTAAATGAAGCATAAAAAGGTTATTCTTTAAAAGAAAAGTAGAAGCAGAATGATAATTGAAATAACATTTATACATTCTTCTCAGTAATATACAATAACAAAGTGTTAGATTATTTTCTTGCAGTGAAGTTTCTTTTATCAAGTACTTAAGTATTCTTAGTGCTGTACAAGATGTATGGAAAGACTTACTTAATGACAGTCAACCTAAATGTGCTCATAAGTGCACAGACAAAAGCTTAATCGGAGGCTCATCTTTTCCAGTGTGTGTGGGTGGAGAATGCATGTATACCCAAGTGTAGCTCAAGCAGGCCTCTGAAATTATTTTGAATCTTGAGAAGCAGTATGCTTCTATTTTTATATTTGTATGACAATTCAAAATCTAATTTAATATAGGTGTGATCTTTTTGAATACAAGGTTTTCATTAACTAGAAAATAATTTCACACTGGCTGGTGGTGATTTATTTGAAGTTGCCAACAACTGATCATCAGTAAAGATTTACTGACTATCTTTGTTGTATCTGATTTGTTTGAAGTCCCCTACTCATTTCCTTCATCATGCACTGAGGGCAATGAAAAGCCATGTAGCCATGTTCTCCCTTCAGCTTGGAGACAGCTGCAACTCTGCTTTCTGAAAGTCAAAATGGGTTTTCTTTTATAAAAAGATTTTTCCAAAAAGAAGGCTCTAGAGAAAAAAAAGTTTTTTTTTGTTTTTTTTTCAGATTGATCAAATATTTCACATGATAATAATTTCTAACCAATAGAAACATTAATTTAAATAGTGTGTGTTGTATTGTAGAATATTTTGACATGTTTGTAATATTGTCTGTTATTGATTAAACACTAAGGTTATGTGGTTTCTATACTCATGATGTTTCAGCCATTGTATGCTCCAACCTTCCTCAGATGATTGAAATTTTGAACTGAACCCTTTATTTTAATCACTGGGGTAGGTTGTTCTTGTTCCATGAGTCATGCTACTGAAGGAAGCTGGAGTGTACAACGGCCAAAATATTGTGAATATAGCAACCAAGATGAAGACAACACTCTGAATAAAGTAAATAATGTTTTAATATGGTATGTATATGGGTATATAGTTGTGTTGGAAATAACATTTCTTTCTTATAAACTGTTGTCATATGTAAATGCAAAGAAGTCTAAGTGATCAACACATGTCCTTAATGGTCAGCCTGTTTGAAATCAGTAATTTTATACTTGTTCGACCTGTATCTCTTTCTATCTCTCTCCCATTCTGTCTTTAATATCATGAGTAAAAGAGGCTTATAAAAAAAATCTTGTATTTGTAAATGACAAAGTTAAAAACAAAAATAGAACTAGGTTGGATTATTGGCAAACTGAAAATGATCTACCCTCCCCTGAATCTTAATCAATTTTTTTTTTTTTCATTTTTCTGACTTAACCTCTTGCACAATGGCCTGCCTCTTATTTCACTTGGCGTAAAACTTCCAACTCAAATTAGAATTCTGATCATGAAAAGTATTGATCTCTTAATGCAAATGGAATGTGATTTGACATTCCCCACCCCTCTGTAGACTGTCAATTTCTGACATTTAATACAATTTAAACAACATAGTTTCACCCAGGGATGTTTAAAAAAAAAAAATGTTTTATTATGATTGAAAAAAAAAATTATCTCATTGTAAATAAAATACTCAGATACACCTTTTTTTTTTCCTCAGGAAACTATCCGACCAGAATTTGAAGCTACGGTGACCAGGAAGCGTATTAATCCAATCAATAAGGTATTTTATAGAAATAAAACTATACAGGCTTTTCATCTCAAACGTACAGTGGCTTTTAAATATTAAATTTAAACAAGTATTGAAAGTATATACAGTAGTTAATTTTTCAAGGGTAAATTTGAATAATTACCTGTCAAATAAAGTTGAAAATGTTTTATATGCTCACCCATGTTTGACATTATCCTCTCCCAAGGTTTTGAATTAAGTTCAATATCATTTTGTGGAAGTGTGGACCGAGATATTGATTAAATTTTGGGCTTGAATACATTGCATTCTTTTTCTCTTTTATTGACAGATATTTCTTATATTCAAAAAATAATCAAAAATATATATAATAAAAAGCTCTAAATTTACATCCCCTTCATTGGTCTATAAATCAATTTTCACTCAGTTTTTAGTTACAATGGCATTAGTAGACATATGCTTAGAGTGATTTAAACTTAAAATTCATTTAAATCGTAAATCACTAACAAGTTGATATTCTTAACTAGTTGGAAATTTCGTTAATATTCTCCCTGTACCGCTTCACTAAGTACCTGATTCCTCATGCTTTTATGAGAACCAAATTAAACCGAAACTGGAATACTGGCTCCTTATTTGGGCAGGAGCTGCTCAGTCTACACATCCCAGTCTTTAAAGTTAAAAAGCATCTTGGAGGAGAATTATTTCCCACCCTCCAGATTTTCTCTCAAAGTTAGGATATGGCAAGAGTCTCTCACTGCTTTGTCATTACTTCCTTGAAAAGGGCTCAGGCAAACTACACCTCTTAGTTCTGCCAGGTCTAATCTCCACGGCTAGGATTCATTAAACTTAAAACTTAACTGCTTTGCATTTTTTTCTTTTTTTCCAGACAGAAGAACCTTATGTTCCATTTTGGAGCAAGATGATACGTTATTCTACTGCAGCTGTCGTTATATTGTTTATGGTAAGTAAAATGTGACAGATTCTTAATGGCATGGAATTTCTTTAATTGTATTGAATTCATAAGGAACTAACACAAAATTAATATTTTTCTTTTTTTATTTAAGAATTTATTTTAAAAGTTAAAACAGTTGTAATGATGTGGTTATCAAATTTCTTTAAATTAAACACCATAAAATTTCCAATGTTTCAATGACATATTCGACCAAACATGGAAGAAATTTCAAGAAAACAAGGCACAGGTTTCACACTAAATAAGCTGCACAAATATTTGAATAAAAACATTGAAATAAAATAAGTTCATCTTTGTATGCATATTTTTTTTTTAATCTTTGGTTTTATTTCATAATATTTAAATGTATATCCTTTAAAGGTTTTGCTAAGTGTGCTATAATATTTTCATTGTTTCCTAGTTGGGCTGTTGCTTAAAAAAGTTGAACATATTTTACATATGAAATATATATGTAACAAACCACATATTCCCTCCAAATTTCATTGTTGAGAAGTAAGTTCTACCTGAACGGCTTATTCCCACAAACCACTGCTCTGTATAATGCACTCCTGAGAGGATGTTTTCTTGATCACTACAATTTTAACCTGCTCAAATCTAGAGTTAAACATTATCTTCACCTTATATCTATATAAACTACCCATTAACACAAACCTCTACCTAGAGTGTGACGTTACGCATTGTTGGAGCCTTCGTGGCCTGTTGTCTCGTATGTCAGGATCGATCCTGATCTGAAAACAAGCCATCAGCTCACACTCACTGGTTATTGATGGCGTTGACATAGCAGCTGGTTCTTAGGTTGACCTCTTTAACTGTAATCTCTTTTGCCCACATTGTGAATTTGATTTCAAGAGTGCTATGCTGAATTCTCACTGGTATTATCGCCGCCAAGCTAAACCAAGCTGGATACGTGTGCACAGTCGTGGAAATAAAAACGGTATCAAAAAAAAAAAAAAAAAAAAAAGAATGACGCCTGCATAAACTGTAAATAATCTTTTATATACAAAATGAGAAAGGAGAAAAAACAATCACCAATCGTCTTCTCAACCCCTGTTCCTATTAATTTGGCAACAGAACAAAAGTTTCGACCAATTTCTCTAAGTAGTACTTTGCGAAGTGTTTTTCTTATTATTATTTCAAACTTTGGTTCGCAATTTCAAACTTTGTCTGCAAAATCACTTCACCTCCGGTCGGAGTTCTAAGTTTGTGGCGACTCGAACTGACTTCATTTCACTCCTCATCAAGATTTCACAGAAACTCAAAGAGCTGTCTTTTGGTACAGTGGGTGGCTAGCAGTGGTGGTAATTCAAATTGACTTCATCTTCATGCAGTGCTGGAACTGTCTGACTTTAACTTTGTTTGGTCAGTGGCAGGCTCCTCTATGGGTGGCGCTCAACGGCAGTGCGACTATCTTTGTCTTGTTACATTTCTGGGCTGCAACTGGAACTGACTTTGACCCCTCGGGACTCTCATATTTATGTCCTTTTTTACTGGATTGGGGAGGACACATACGGGTTTGTTATGCAAATATCCTATCCTCTAACCAGTCTCTGTCTCACACATCCAATCCATGGACTCCTTCCTTCTACCTTTGGGCAGAGTTATTACATGACGTCAGTTTCTCTTTATCGACTTCTATTTCTTTAATCTAATCAGGGACTTCTTCCCTTCCTCTGCCTGAGCACAGCTATTACATGACGTCAACTTTTTCTCAGGGAAATTCCAATTTAGTTATTCCTGTAATAAATTAAATTGTCCTTTTCTCTCTATCAACAAATCAACTTAGCCTTTGCTCTTGACTAAATTCCCAATCCGGGGAAATATAAAATTTCTCTCTTCTCACTTTGTTTATAGTTTGCAATAAGGTGAGCTTGACCTTTCAACCTTTTTATCATCTGCAGGTGTGTTTTGTTCATATCGGAATAAAATAAATGTTTCTTAGTTAAATCTTTTTCATTCATAATAATAATAATTTTTCCATTTGTGCCATGTTAAATATTGTTATAGATTAGCTCCCAGGTTTTATACAGAGGGAACAGTAGTGTAAACAAAAAAATATGTAAATTTATTTCTAACTCCAGTCTTGATCTTTCTTTAGTGATGTATATAATCTTTATAGCTCTAAGCATAATCCATTTCTGAATGTTATCTCTCAATTTAATTAAATTCTTTCATTAGTCTCACTCTGTCCTCTTTGCAGCCTTGTTCTGTCCCCCCTCTCCTTGCAGCCTTGTTCTGTCCCCCCTCTCCTTGCAGCCTTGTTCTGTCTCCCCTCTCCTTGCAGCCTTGTTCTGTCTCCCCTCTCCTTGCAGCCTTGTTCTGTCTCCCCTCTCCTTGCAGCCTTGTTCTGTCCCCCCTCTCCTTGCAGCCTTGTTCTGTCCCCCCTCTCCTTGCAGCCTCGTTCTGTCCCCCCTCTCCTTGCAGCCTTGTTCTGTCCCCCCTCTCCTTGCAGCCTTGTTCTGTCCCCCCTCTCCTTGCAGCCTTGTTCTGTCCCCCCTCTCCTTGCAGCCTTGTTCTGTCCCCCCTCTCCTTGCAGCCTTGTTCTGTCCCCCCTCTCCTTGCAGCCTTGTTCTGTCCCCCCTCTCCTTGCAGCCTTGTTCTGTCCCCCCTCTCCTTGCAGCCTTTTTACTTTCCATTCACTTTGCAGTCTCATCCCTTCTCTCTTTTCCACTCTGCAGTCTCCTATCATTTCTCTCTCCTGCAGCTTCTTCCCCTCTCTCTTTCTCACCTTGCTGTCTTGTTCCCTCACTACCCCATTTTTACCAATTTACTTAACTTTGTTGGTAATATTTAGAGGCTATTTTTTTTCTTTCTCAACAACACCCCTCAGTTTAACAAACTGTTTCTGTCAAGATTGGTAGTGCTTGTCTTTAATCAATGAATTTGGCTTTATAGCCAGAAGCAGTTCTGAATACTGGCTCTCATAAATCAATGTTGAAAAATAGGATAAATGAAACGGTTTTCTCACAACTTCGGTCAAGTATCTTAGTACATTCATAAAATATGAAAAATGATTTTATGGTTTTAGATGTGAGAGAGAGAGAAACAGTTAATTTGAAAATTTTAATGTTAGATTGTGTTAAATTAGTCAAACCTACTCTTCACATCAAGAATAAGCATTTTATAAATATTATTTTGATGCTGGTTTTGTATGCTTTTTTCAATCAAATTTACTCCATCTAATACAGTAAATCCACTAAGATACAAGATATTACACTTACATTCATAAAGTATATACCATAGTGAAGGGCTTATCCAAACAATTACCATGAAAATATTTATAGAAAAGTTATACAGAAGCAATTTTATGGTGGTGGGAAAGTAACTGAAGCTGAGATTCCAGGTAAGGACTAATAACATTGCTTATTCTTTGAATTTTATCAAGAATCTTTAAAGGGATTGCTGGAGAACCAGACTATATGTGGCAACAATATCAAGGACGAATGGTTAATTTATAGATATACAAGATAGATTCTAGAGAGAGAAATTCTGTAACACAACTTTCCCTAATATTGGATTCAATACAGTCTTTCCACTTCACGTTAACCTGAGAAGGTGCAAAAAGTCACTCTCTTGGAGGTTAGCATCAGCCATGTTAATAAAAGACAGAAAGTAGTATCTCAGATTATTAATGAAGAGCAATTTGCTTTGAAGGTGTTAATATAAACAAGACATCCTTTGCACCAGTTAACAAAAGACTAAAGGTAATTTTGGATATCAGCTTCTACTTTGATCTTATCGAACTGATCACTTACTGTTTAAACAGGAGTAAATGATCGTCTCATCAGCATAGATACCAAGCTGAGATGCCATCAGGGAGTCATTGATAAAAATTAAAAACAAAATAGGTTCAAGGATAGAGACCTGAGGGATTGAGGGATACCGGCATTAGTACAAAAGAACCTAAAAGAGTGGCCATCAGGATAACTTTCATTTTGCATTTTGATAAGACTGGATTTATTCAAAATTTCATCTGGAGACACCATAATCTTTCAAATTGTGAATAATGTTGAATTATGTGCATGTTGTACACATCAATTACACATATAATCTTTGTGTCTAACCAAAAAACATTTAAGTTTTTTTTTTGATTAGTAGAAAAATTATTAATGAATCAGATATGTTGCTTTTTAAAATTTACTAACATCTGTAATTTACTGATTTTTTTTTTTTAGAAAGCTTTTGTTTCTCCTAAAAGGAAAATATTTGCTTTGATTTTAAGAGTCTGAGAAAAATATTTGATATTGGAATTTTCAATTTTAAATCTCTTGACTATAACAAAGCCTTGTTTGAAATGTTTTTTTTTTATCGCTTTCATTAAATTTGTATGAACTTAGCTGTAATAAATTTCTAAATGAGTTTCTTTTCATTCTTTCGGTTGATAGATAGCACTTATAGTTGTAAGCATTTTTCACTTATCAACAAGTTCTGTGACCTACATTTTGTAAACTCTAACCAATTATCTCTCAATAAATTTTCATACCATAATCTGTGTTTATATAGGCAAATTGTTGGGGATACAACAATATCCAGACTATCATGCTCATATAAAAGTTAAATTCTATAATAAATTTTATGAAAGTTATTTGAAATGATGTCTTTCAGTCTTGTGATGCATTTTTATCTAATCTATGAATCTGAAAACATTTTATAAATCTTATTTACAGTTATTAAAATCACAATCAATCTTTTTTTTACTTGCATTAATTTGAAGGATGCAGTCTATCTGCCGAGGAGGCATCAGCAACATCGAAAGTATTTTCAACAAAATGATACATAACAAAAGTAAATAGAAAACTGGTTTAAATTTTATGAAGTATTTCTTCCATGAAATAAAAAAAAGTATGTCTAGCTATAGAGAAAAGTAAACTTTCTGTTGACAACGGAATCAGCCTAAAAATGTTTCAGAAATTAAGATTTAAATATTTTGGGGCATTTTGTTTGCAAAGTTACTTAAAATTCAATATACTTCAAAATTCATTGAGAATATATTAAAATTTTGCTTTTGGTAAATATTTGTACTGATAGTTAAAGAGACATTTGCAGTTAGAGATGATAAAAGGTCAGTTATGTTTGCAAAAAGTTTTTCTATTGACAGAAATTAAGGAAAACAGGAGTTTGATGACAAAACTGATTGATTGATTTTTATGGATTATTAGCCCATTTTAATTTTTCTTTTAAACAATGACACCCCCAAGAAGATTTCTTGGTTTGGCAGTTTGAATTGAGGGTGGTCATGTCTCCAGACAAATGCTTGCTAGTAACTAACCAGCCATGATGCTTTGATTGTTTCTACTCCAAGTTGAAACATTCAGCACCATACAAGCATTTAATACTGGGATTAAATGTTGGCTCTTTTTATTCTTTTATCTGTACCAGTCAGAAATCTCTTTGTACCATATGACTGGTTTAGGCATTAAATAACCTGTAACGGATTGATATACTCTTTGACCAAACCAATCCCTGATCACATTCCTCTCCTTATAACTCAGGTTTTCTAAGTTCCTTCCTCATTTTGAATTAATACGATAGACTGAACATGTGAGCAACGACAGAGTTCTGCAGAAAATAGAAACCAAAAGAAGAATTATGCTTAGAATCAAAAGTAAAGAGTTGAAATTCTTAGGGCATACAATGAGGAAGGATTTGAAACTCACAAAGCATATTGAAGGTAACAGGGACAGAAGAAAGCAGCAAATTGATGTAAATGGTTGGCATAACAGAATCATGGTTGCCCACGTCTTGAAGGGACATGGCATATAGAAGATTCCACTCCTGGTAGCCAAGTGCCTCCTATTTGAGAATCACTGACTTATTTGTATGTTTTTTAACCTCTTGATAGATGATATCCTTTAGGACTAAACACTGTCCAATAATAGTGTGACACATATTAAGTTTCATGTCAGCTATCAACAATCCTGGAATGGGGATATTATCCATTAAAATATTATAAATCTTCGCATGTTGGCTTTTAAAATGACATTTTTTGTTTTTATCCTTTCAGCTTTGCTTGGTCATTGGAGCTGTCATTGGAGTCATTGTCTACCGAATTGTTATTATTGCAGTATTTGCAAAACAGGAAATTATCAGTCAAAGAGCTCCTTTACTGACAACAGCAACTGCATCAGTCATCAACTTAATTGCCATCCTTATCCTCAATTTGGTAAGGTGATTTCTTGTTCTATATAGAAACAAGGTTTCTGTTTTGGAAATTGGAGGAAATGTTCTTAAAAATTTATGTTTTGTTTTATATTTCAAATTTCAACATAAATAACACAAACAAAAATGGAAAATTAACAAAGAAAATTGTGTTAATACTCAGTCATTTCACAAGTTTTTTTCTCTTTAATCACCTTTTCATTTTTCTTCTGTTGTCATTTCCTTGGTCTTGTGAACATTATTCATCTGCAAGCCTGCAAGAAATATTCCTTAATTGGAACACCCATTGTCATAAGTTATTTTGATTTAATCACAAACATTTGGTTATTTACTGGACCACCCATGTCATTACCAAATAAAACACAAGGTCGAGGTTTAAAGTTGGTTTAACGACAATACCATGGAAAAATTGCCTAAGCCCCCTTGGCACTTCTCCTTTTTGGGATGCCTCAGCCCCTTTCCAAAGGAGTAGTACTACCTGGCTGGAAGGCTCCCCTGAGGCTCTGATATAATGATCAATATCTGAAGAACCTCTGTAGTGTTTGTCTATATTTCTGAGATGAGGTAGGATTTATTCTATTTACATTATTCGGACTATTGTCCTCATCTTTGCTGCCAGTTTTGGTCATTGTAGGCACCAGCCTTCTTTTGGTGATAGGAATTTTGAACTGAACCCTTTTTTACAATCAGAAGAGTCAAGTTAAAGGGAAATAATTCATGGCTGCCAGAAGTGGCATCACACATGGAATGAGAATGATATACCCTAGAGATTCTAATAAAAGGTTTGGGTCAAAATTCCTAGCACCTGAAGAAGGCTGGAGTATACAACAGCCAAAATATCATAAATATGGTAGCAAAGATGACAATAATCTGAATAATGTAAATAGTGTAAACCTCTGTCATATAAAGAAACATTTTCATTCTATACTATTAGATCACAATCAAAGTCTAGTTCTGAGATGAATTATTTTTCACTTCAAGATAAAAAGCAACAAAAATGAAACTTTGTCTCTTCGGTTTGAAATTGTTAGATAAATGTCTAGGTTATATAGTTAAAAATATAGAAATGGCTTAGCCAAATCAACAGGTACAAAAAGTAAATATCTAATTTAGCATTATAAACAAGAATCCAGCATAAAAACCTAGCAGACAAAATTTGTCACTAATCCCAAAAGTGGACAAAATCCCAGTCTCCTAAATAAGTAGAAAATTCAAGGAACTTTTAATTCAATCAAGTTGACATTAATAATAATAATATTCAGTATATACACTTTTTCCATTGTGCCGCGACTACATGAATTGTGCTAATAGACTGGCATCAAGGTTCTATTCTTTTACCATCAAAATAGTTGAATGTAACTGCCACTTCTATTTACACAGTTTCTTTTCTTGCATTTCCCTCCTGTGGAACTTCTTTCCTTATACCTGCTTCCCTGATAGCTACAATCTCCAGAAGTTGAAATGCAACATCAATTGCCAACTTCTATCTCCCTAAATCCTGTTCACCTCCCCAAGATTCTATCAATCTTCCATCTTTTCTTCAGCATCCCCAGTACCCTGTTATTTTTTTTCTGTCTCTGTAACCTCCTGTGTACCAGTGGCAGTCCTGCTTTGATTGGGCTGAAATGATTATAAAAAAATTTTTTAAATATGTACAAAAAAAGATTGATTTCTGTTGGGTACTTTCCAAGTTTATGGGTCTACAATGTTTTCTATAGAAATTCATTGTAAATTGACCCAACACTAAAAATGTTTTCTAACAATGTCAGTCACCTATTCAGTATATTTCATCGCATTTTTCCTTAACTTTCTGAAAATCTTTTGAAGTGTGTTTTTTAAAGTTTACACTAAAATGTAAAAAAAAACAAAAAAAAACGGAGGTTGTATATAGATACATATTATGCTGAATTAAGAGCTTATATAATTTTTAATTCCCAAATTAACTGCAGATTAGGTTTGTTTGTTATAAATTAATTTAAAATCGAAGAGCTATTTCTATCAGGCACTTTGAGTTTATGGGTCTGCTCTGTTTGAAATAGAAATTCATAGTAAACTGAACCAAACCCCTAAAATAACATTTTCTAACAATCCTATGGTCAACTATTCGATCCATTTCATAGTTAGGGAGTTCTACTATCCCATAAAACCCAACTTTGTGAAAAAAAAAGTCTCAATTTGACATTAAAATTTGAATTGAAAGTCCTTTGAATTTTCAACTTATTTATGAAACTAGGATATTGGGATAAGAGGCTGGGATTTTTGTCTGTTGCCCTTTTGTTTGCTTCCCTATCATTAAACCTTTTACCAAAAACCTAATTTTGGAATTTTCCAAAACTAATCTATTAAAATCATTTTCTGGTGTCCAATTAGTAAAAATCAGAAAATTAGTTATGGAATGACAGATGAGGAAAAAAAAAAACATTTTATGGAACTTAACATCTGACAAATAGTTTAGCTGAAATACAATAAGATAAAAATTTACCAAAAGAAGATTAAAATAGTCAAAAATCAATAAAATGTCTCCTCCGTTAATTTCTGGTCAGAGAAGTATCTTAAGCATTTACACAACTAAATTCAAATGACCCTTTGCAAAGGACAGTATAAATGGCTATTAAGCAAATTCAGAAACTTGGCATTAAATGCTGAAGTCTTTAACTGGTGATTATTAGAGATTCTGTTTCAATGAAAAATAGAAGAGTGGGAAAGATAACTGTAATCTTTCAAGAAATATTTCTATAAAATGGCTTGAACAATACACTGCCTCTATTTTATTATTCACAGTCTCTGAATTAATGAAGTGTTTTTCTGATTAGAAAGAGTTTTTGTTACATCTACTAGTGAGATAAAAATAAAATGCAAATAGATACTAATGTTCTGTGCAGCTATTCATTCCTTTTAGTCATTTTTATTCAATAATAAACTTGTCCTTCTAAACAATGAAAGATTCAAGAAAAGCTCAATGTTTCCAGTTAAGGTTTATGAAAATGATTCACAAAAGTACTTGTGGGCGGGGACAGAAATTGCTCAATGGTACAATCACCGAAAAATATGACCAGCTAAAATGAAGCTGGCTGGACACATCTTATGCATGCCAGAAAAATCTTTATGCTTTTGTGTTAATGAAAGTGATTTCCAATTAGAAAAGAGAGAGACAGACCAAGAAAGATGCTGGCCTGGATCATTCAAAATGGAGGCAAACTATCATGGCTTCTTGTAAGGGCCTTTCCTAAATAATAATGGCATTGATAGATTCATTTTTGTGGGGAGGAGGCAAAGATAACCACTCTGTACAGATAATTATAGAAAAAACCCAAATGAATAAGGATTTTATATATAAAAAGATACTTCTTTGCTGCAACATATCTCTTCAGGATGTTGGTAATCATGACTCTACAATTTTTTGTCCATTGTAGCTCTTAATAACCTTAAAAAATGATATGTTAAGTGGATTTTTTTCTTGATATATAAAATATAGTATTAGTTAAATATTAGACTATTATTGACACATTTCTACTGCCTGTGCTACCATAACATCAGACAAAGTTGTATCAACACAACTGGTATGAAAAATAATATATACCAGTTTGTTGGAGGTGAATCTCAGTAAACAAAAAAAAAAAATATATATATTCAGTAAGATTTAAGAATATGAAACAAAAGGGGAGATGCTATAGAATAGAACTCAGCATACTTCCTGCCCTTCTCTACTATTGTGACAATGGACTGCTCCTACTTATAAATATGACGGTAGCCATGTTAGAGTAGGATTTGAGGAGTAGTTTTACTCAAGATTTCCTTTTTCTCTATGAATATTTAATAAACCTCTTCTTTGTTTTCCCTACCTAGTTTTCTATTCCTTTGATATTCTAACTACGACCTTCCTAATTATTGGCTTTTTTTAACAAAGACAACATATATTAACTAGTAACCAGCAAATAAATGATAGTATATTTAACTCATTTTATTACATTGAGTATATATTCTGTATGAGTAGTCTTTGATAATTTTTTTATCTATATAATTCTATTATTGTGTGTCAGACTGAATTTTGCTTTTAAATAAAAATAACCAAAGCTAATACAAAAAAGAAATAAAAATCAAGGGTTTAGCAGTTTGACCCCCTTTAATAATGAAATATTTCTTGTTATGGTAACATGATGCATGTTCTTTGTGTTCAATATGACCTTCTGTTAACAACAGGAAAATCTAAGAAGAGAAAATCAAGCTGCATGACTTATAAAGATACATTGTGTTTTAGATTTTAGTTTCTTCCCATTTATGAAATTAGTATCCAAACTGAGAATTTTGTTTTAAATGGAAACTTTTGAATACCCTGACATTGGTTTTGTAATATTTTCTTGAAGGGGGTGAGGTAGAGAATAATATGGGTAATGAAAATTATAAATTGCATACAAATGTTGTAAGAATTGACCAAAATATTTTATTGCCAAAATTTGCTCACGATGAAATGTTTTCTAGTAAAATTCTTAGATTTTTCTGGAAGTTAGAGTAAAAAAAAAAAAAAACTTGAAGAAAAAAGTAAATTTTCAAAGTGTAAAGCTGCCAAACATTTATTGTAAAATTCACAAATTGTGTAAATAAAGAAAACCTATTTAAATTTCCTTTCCAATGATTAAAAGGAACAAGTAGTAGTTATATGAGAAATAGTAATTTGTAATAGACACCATTTTTTTTAATACATATTTCAGATATAAACTTTCTTTTTATCTTTTTATTATTGTTTTTATAGATTTACAAGAAGCTTGCTTGTGCTTTGACCAACCTTGGTAAGTTTTTTTTTTGTTTTTACAAGATTTTAAATAAATTGTTTGGTTTGTTGTGTTTTTAAATCTCATTTGACATTTTGTGTTTTATTTTATTGTTGGGGTGGGGGGGGGTTACATTTTTTCTCAGCTTAATTTTTTTTTCTCTATTCTTTTTGCAGTTTTTCGCTGCACAATTTTTTTTTTTTTTTTTTTTGCTGGTTTGGTTTTTATTTCATTCTATTTAATTTTCATGGGAATGTTTGATTTTTTTGCTTTCTTTTTGCTATGTTCCTCTTTTTTTTTTGCTTTTTCTTATTGTTTTTTTTTATACTTTTGCTGTTTGTTTTCATGCTGTTAGAATTTTTTTTTTTTTTTTTGCCTATTTTTAAAATAAAGTATTTGGTCTGAAACTGGTAATGGTGAAAAATATACCCTTAAATTGGTCCATAAATATCCACAGTGGAAGAATATAAAAGCATTACCTTGGTTTTTGGAATCCTGAATCCAAGTGAAAAACTCATGGTATGAGATGTGTATTAGGTGGAAAAACTTGTAATCTGCAACAACTTGATGATCATCACACATGAAATATCTCTGGATATTAGTGCTAACTTAGTAACAAGAACTTACTGAAAACAGTAATACTATTGATTTTTCTTATACCATTAATTTTGCACAT
Source organism: Ascarosepion bandense (assembly GCA_037127315.1). Taxonomy (NCBI): domain Eukaryota; kingdom Metazoa; phylum Mollusca; class Cephalopoda; order Sepiida; family Sepiidae; genus Ascarosepion; species Ascarosepion bandense. Next base: position 1,900,813 of record JBBBDQ010001346.1, on the reverse strand, counting down.
GAAATTATTTTTATTTATTTCTTTTTTTTAGCAATTAGTCAAAAATTAAAAATTTTTGTTTATACATTTCCTAACATCATTTCTATATTTATCCACTTCTCAGAAAATCTATACTAATCAATTATCTTTGTTATTATTTCCAGAAAACTTTTAAAAATCAGGCTATGCCATTAATTTCTGTCTGTAGTGTGTGTGTGTGTTGTCCCTGGGCAGTGAAGACTGCATTGGCTTGGCTGTATCCCAAAAGATTTCCTGTATGAGGAACTAATGGGATGGTCCAGTAAAGACTAATTTCTGTGATATTGTGGCATCTGTAAACATGACAGATAGATATCTCTAAAGAAAAACAAAAAAAAACCTATGGTTTAAAATTAATTTTTAAAAATGAAAACTCTTCCTTACAGCTTTTATTTTAACTTTAATTTTAAACTAATAGATTAATTTTAATATTTCTAATAAGCAAAATACTTTATCGTATTTCAAAATGAATTTAAATTGATTGGAATGAGTTTGTTTTTTTAATTACTAAAAACTGCCAATTTTAGCCATTATTTACAATTTTCTCTCAGCACAACATATACTTTTCTGAAACTTTATTTTAGGAATATTAGCTGATTTAAAATTTAATTAACCTGATTTGAAACAAATATCACTTTTAGTTTAAAATATCACAGAAAAGCATTTTTAACATATGGTGGGTGTTTTTATGAGGTATTGACAGCCTGATGTTTGCTAAATTTAACTAATTTTTTTGGTTGGGGGGGGGGCGTCTATAAAAACGATGTGAGTTTTTTTTTATATAGTAGGACCTTGAATAAGTTCTCACTATTTTCCAACAGATGGTGATACATTTATAAGGAAGTACTATAAGCAAGCTTGAAATCCAATGTGGCTCATTTTGCTGAAGTGTAAGCAACTTTATTTTACATAATATTAAACATGTCAGATTTCATGCTGGGAATTTTACTACACTACTTTATTCAAAAGAAATCTGCAGCTGAAGCACAAAGAATTCTTAAGACTTAAGGCAACCATGCTCTGGCAGAAACAATATGCAGAGATTGGTTTAGACAATCCAAAAATAATGATTTTGATGTTGAAAATATAGAATGCTCTAGTCCACCAAAGAGTTTGAAGACAAAGAATTGGAGGCATTACTTCATGAAGACTCATGTCAGGCACAAGCTGAACTTGCAAAATCATTAGGAGTTGATCACACAACAGTTCTGAAATGTTTGAAAGCACTAGGAATATCTTGAAGGCAAGGGTGTCACAAGTTGAAGCTAAGAGATGATGAATGGCGTTTTGTCATGTGTGAACAGCTGCTTCAACGGTAGAAAAAGAAAAGTTTTTGCATTGTATCATGACTAGCGATGAAAAGTGGATATACTATGATAGCCCTAAGCATAGAAGATCATGAAGTAAGCCTGGTCATGCATCAACATCAGCAGCAAAACGGAATATCCATGGCTTGAAGCTTCTGCTCTGCATTTGGTGGGATCAGCTGAGTGTAGCTTATTATGAGCTGCTCAAACTGATGGACACCATCACAGAAAATCACTATTGACTACAGTTGATGTGTTTGAGTCGAGCATTGAAGAAAAAATGGCCACTCTATGAGCAGAGACACAACAAAGTGATTTTGCAACACGACAATGCTAGGCCATGTGCTGCAAAACAGATGAAAACCTACTTAAAAATCCACCAACCATATTCATCAGACATTGCCCCATCTAATTATTACTTATTCTAATCAATGGCACATGGCCTGGCTGAGCAACACTTTCATTCTTATGAAGATGCCAATAAATGGGTCGATTTGTGGTTAGCCTCAAAAGATGTCATTTTTCCAACGTAAAATTCAAATGCTACCAAAAAGATGGAAAAAAGTAATGGCTAGCAATGGGCAATACTTTCAGTGAAATGTTTCTTACTAATTTTTACAAATAAAAACAATTACTTTTCATGGAAAATTAGTGGGAACTTCTTCAAGCTTCTAATAACTTTTTTGACGATCCAGTCATCTTAAAATTTTTGGAAGATATTTTGTGTAATCTCATGTTTTATGAAATTTTAGGTATCTTGGCTTTAAATTTACTGTAGTTACTGCACTTAATGTCATGTATGGATGTATGTATTTGCAAAAATCAGTACATTTATACACACAAAAAAAATTATTCATTTTAAAATACTAGGTGGAAGAGTGCTAAATTGTAAGTTTTTTCCATTTATGATTAGTAAATATAGTTTTTACTTAATAACATCACCTAACTACTACAAATTAGTACAGAATTTTAAAATTAAAAACTTCATAAATTATTCGAATTAAGATTTTTAAAAAATGAAAAAAAATTTTGAAAAAATGCATTATTTATCAAAACAATGTTTTTTAAGACAATCGTGTCCATAATATATCTTATTCATAAAATCAATTAAAAGCTTTTATAATTAAACAATATTAAGTCTTATTGCTTTTTTTAATTTTATAATTAAGAGCAGATTCTCACTAACTGGGGATCCTGTTTTACAAAAACTAAATTGATTTAAATTTTCCAAAAACATCTGTTTATAACTAATATAAACATTAGGCCATACAAAAATGAATTTATTCAAGTTTCATAAAATTAAAAAAGTGTAACGATTTAAAAATATTTCACCAAGATTTTCTAGAAAAACAAAGTAATTTCATTAATTTGTGAATAAATCTTGAAAGTTTCATTAAAATTCAACAGTTATTTGATTTTTTTTGCATGAATTTTCAAATGTCCTTTTCACTGCAAAAAGACTTAAATTTTCTATACTAATTTATGGTCTCTTTGAATAAAAAAAAAAAAAAAAAAGATTTAACCAAAATTTCAAACTTTCTAAAAAAAGGATAAAAAAATATAATTTAATAACTGAAAAATCTTTTGGTCTTTCCCCTTAATAATAACAAAGATTTTGGCAGTAAACCATTTTTTTTTTTTTTTTTTTAAATTAAATTTCAGAGAATATTTCATTAAGTCTGTTTATTTTTTAGTGAATCTTTATAAGTATCTACATGACATTAATATCGAAGTAGACACTACAGAAAAGATTTCTATGGATTGGTATGTTTGATGGCAGGTTATACAGGCAGGCAGGCATCACCATTGCAGAAGATGAATGAATCAAACTGTTTGGACAGAAGGAAAGTGTCAGTAAACACACAGCCATCTGTCTTTGAGTCCTGTAGCTGTGCCCAGGACTGCTACTCAAATGTTGGCTCATTTAACAGCAATTACTTTTGCTTGTGCACCAAACTGAGTCCTCATTGTCTCACAAACCAGAAGCAAAAAGATTGATGATTATAGAATGATAATCTAAAAGTAGCAATAAAATCAACAGAAATTAGGATGAAATTAATTTCTCTGTTTCATGAAATAAAAAACAGGGATAGCAACTCACACTTGTACTCACTAAAAAACATGTTTATAATATACACAATAATATATATATATATATATATATATATTGTTAAAAATGATTGACAAGAAAGATTTCATTAATTTTTTTATTTAATTTTTCCAGTATTCTTACATTTTTTTTATTTTTTTATTGCTCAAGATAAGGAGTGTAAAAGTGTTCCATAATTTTCAACTTTCCAAACACTTTCAGCCTCTTCACAGGCCATTTTCAAGGATGACTGTAATGTAATTTTTTGTGTATTTGAAAAGGAGAGTTCTTTAAAGCTATCATGTGATGTGCGTGGCTGGGTATTGTGTGAGTGTTTATCTATTTTTTTTTTTTAACTTCAAAAACTTTATTTCCACTGTTAAATAATGTAAGGTTAATGATAGTAGAAAATTGTTTGATATATAGTGCCTCTCCTATAGTAAGGTGCTTTTGTGTTTTCAATCAAAGTTTTTCTTAAGGGTTCTTGTAAGTTATGGATTAATGTTTTTTTTATTGCACTATTATTGCAAGATAGGTGACATGTAAGGGATCTACTCAGGGAAGTGGTAGTTTGGATAATACAGGTAATTGATGTATGACAAAAAATACAATCTTGTACAGGGCATTGAAATGCAAACACTATATTAGTAATTGCTAGTTTAGATTTGATTGAGTTATTATTATTAGAAACAACAAGGTTTGCTGTTTTCATTTTCTATATTATAAATTTTACATGTTTTTGAGAAATTACAGCAAAAATATGGTGTTGAATAATTTTTTTATAGAAAATTTGTCCTAAATTTTCTATCATCAACTTTACATTGTTTAACAGTAGAAATGGAGTTTTGAAAGTTTAAAAAAAAAAATAAAGATGTTCACATGATGCCCAGCCATGCACATCACAGCTTTAAAGAACTCTCCTTTTCAAAAACACAAAAAATTACATTACAGTCAAACATGAGGACATAATAACAACACCAGAAAATAACATCCTTGAAAATGGCCAGTGAAGAGGCCGAAAGTGCTTGGAAAGTCAAAAATTATGGAACATTTTTACATTCATAATCTTCAGCAAAAAGAAAACATGTAAGATTACTGAAAAAATTAAATCAAAAATTAATAAAATCTTCCTTGTCAGTCATTTTTTAATGAAATGTTTTTAAATAAAAGATTTCTGCCCAAATATATAGATATTTGTTTGGACAATATTTTTAATGGATCCTTGTATTTGAGTGGATAGTCAGTTTTTCTATAATTAAACAGTACATTTAAGTATATTCACTGACCGGAAAATTTGAGAAATCTTTTTGGGAAAATATGCATCTCCTGGCAGGATTCGAACCTGCAACTCCTGTATACATAGGAGAAGCCACTAATTAATTTCACACATCTTTCTGCAGAGACAATACTATATATCAAACAAATAAATTTAAATAAATGTGTCAATTAATGCCATTTCGTAACTTTTGATAAGAGTTCATAATATTGTCTTGTCTTTGTTTACATTTAATTACATTAGGGTACAAAGCAGGACAAATATGAATGTTGCAAGAAATCAGGAGCTTATTTATATATGGCTTAATTCGACCTTATTAAACCAAGAAATCTAATGTGGTCAAGTGGTAAGCATATCCAATCTACTAACGGCTTCTCTTTGGTATATGAGAGTTACAGGTTCAAATCCTGCTGGGTGATAGATATTTTCATAACAAGATTTTTGAGTATTCAGGCCAGTGGATATCTATAAATGAACTGTTTAATTAATCTGTCAAGCTGTCATGCCGAAAGAAACACCAAATCTACAATAGCTGCAGTACATGTAGTGCTCCTGTAATTCTCATGAATCATGGGATATCTGGATCTGGAATAAAAAAAAATTAATTGAATCTTCCTTGTTGACTGTATTCAATAAAAATGTTTGAAAGAAAGGTTGCTGCCAAACTATTATATATATATATATATATATATATATATATATAACCAATAAATATACATATGGGTATATAGTATTGAATAAAAATTAAAATCTAGAAAGTCAGTTCATAATGTGTACCTGATGATTGCATTATTTATCAATTATATATATAATTTATTACTTCAGGGTGTTATTGTCAGTGGATACCATATTTGAGTAGACACCCTGTTTATTGAAACACAGACAAAAACATCTGAAGTAATAAATTTTTATATATATATATATATATATATATATATATATATATACACTATAGTCGTCCGCAGACAGATCTGTTTCGCTGTATCACAGCTCATCAGTACGATTAGACTCTGCTTTTTAACCCAGGATTGAAACCCAACCAAATTGGCATCAGTCAGCGACTCTACCTCTGGGCTACGAGCGTTCGGTGGAAGAAGGCAGACTTTTTAGCATGTATATCATTATACATGCCCAATAGCCAGAGTGCTCTAATTCATTGTTGAATGAGCAGTGCGTATATGCCAGAGTAGCTACTGTTTTCAAAGTCTCCCATTCTTCCAGAGTGCTCAATCAGGGTGTGAGTATATATATATATATATATATATATATATCTCAGCATGCAGTGTGGGTATAGAAGAATCCAAAGGAGTATCCTATACATACAGCGGTAGGATAACTCTCTAAGAAAACTCATATATATATATATATATAGAGAGAGAGAGAAAATATAAGAAAATTTAAGGCATACGTTATTTCATGGTAAATTGGAAGTTCCAATTTACCATGAAATAATGTGTATGCCTTAATTTTTCTTATATAATAAAAAAATATTTTAAAATATTCTGAGTGAAATTAACATTGATTTATTCATCAACGATCTGATCGAGGCAATTGTAATTTTTTTTGTTTACATTGCTGAAATAAACTCTGGATTTATAACCGTTTAATTATGTGTTGAGTTTTCCTTACAATGTGTGTAAGAAAACAAGAAAAAGTAGATAAAAAATTACTAAAATCTTCCTTGTTGTTTTCAATGAAGCATGCTTGAAAGGAAGATTGATGCCCAAATATAAATATATATATATATATATATATATATATATTAAAAAAGGATTAATTCAAAGATGTTGAATGGCCATTTCGATATGAAGATCCCCACGGGGAACGACACATCACCTCAGCAACAGAAAAAAACCTTTCAGAAACTGGAGAAAAATTAGTCTACTTTTCCTTTTTAAATAGATTGCAAAGAAATTAAAAAATAAATAATAAAATAAAATAAAATAAAAATAAAGGGAAAGAAAAAGAAAAGGAAAAAGAAAAAGATAGAATAAATTAGGATCGGTTTTTTTGGAATTTACCTTCCTGCTTTTTTCCTTTGGATTGAAGTATCTGAATTAAAATATATATATATATATATATATATATATATATATATATATATATGGAATCGGGCAAGATGATAGAAAAAAAACAAATAGAAACATATCTCAATTTAACATGTTTTACTTTTATTAAAGCTTCTTTAGAGGCTGAAAGAAAAATGAAAAAACAGAGATAGTACACTGGTAATTTGTGGTTTGGGGTGAGTTCATATTGGTCAAATATTTCATGTGTATTAAAGCAATGGATAATTTTTAAATATGTGAGGAATATTTTGACTGATAAAGTATGATAGTTCATGTATGTTATATTAAAAATGCTTGTCTGTTTAAGTGTGTTAGACAGCAAAGTTAATATATGTGTCAGGAAAAGTCTGTGGATGTCATTTCTAATTAGATCATTGAAATGTAGTGTGATGTTGCAATGATTTTGTATTTATGTGGAGATATATAGCTGGTTTAAAACATCAGGGTGTTATGGTTGTTAGAACCCAGATGCATTAAATTCTTATGTCCCTGATCTTACAATTGATAACTGTTTTTATAATTACACTTTTTAGGAGTTGGAAACCCTTTCAAAGCTTTTGAGCAGATATTGATATCAATGACACTGAGCAAAGGTTTTTTTTTTCCCTTTACAGAGCAACACCGAACACAGACAGAATGGGAAGATGGGTTTACCTTAAAAATGTTTCTTTTCCAGTTTGTCAACTACTATTCTTCCATTTTCTACATTGCATTCCTTAAAGGCAGGTGAGTGTGTACAAATATGCTGAAAAGTGCATTAGTAAGTTTGCAGTTTGACATAGATCAAAATCTGGGTGATATCTCTGAGTGATATATCTATGTGTAACTGGGTGATGTTCAAGCCATGTGATGAATATCCACAAGTGAATTAATTACAGAATTTACATTATTCGGACTATTGTCCTCATCTTTGTTGCCATTTGTACAATGTTTCGGCCGTTGTACACTCCGGCCTTCTTCAGGTGCTAGGAATTTTGAACTGAATCCTTTATTACAATCACTGGGGTATATCATTCTCATTCCTTGCATTGAATTGAAAGTCATGAGTTATCTCCCTCTAACTTGTTCACCACTGCTGTAGCTTGGTATTTGTATTTTTGTCCCAAACCATTCTTATCACGAAGGACTTAGAAATAACGCCTCTTGGTTTCCGGAAGCTGAAGGTCATTCCCAGGTTTATAAAGGTAGGAAAAGCCCAGAAGTCACATTAGCAGTCAACAAAGTGGAAGCTGGTTATTTTAAGGCCTGAAATTTGTAATTTTATATCAGAATTTTGTTTTATCTCAGTACTGCATTGAAAATCAGAAGGTTAGAAATTGTCTATGATCAAGAATTGAAGTCAATTTTACTTGCTGAATCGGGCTCATATGTCTATAGCATAAATACATTGCTAATCATTTTACTATAAGAACAAATTGCAAATTGTAATATGTTCTACAGTGTGGCTTGGCCAAGATGTTGATAGTGTGCTCAGAAGACATGTCAGGGATATGCAGTTGGGTACAAGTAATACACATAAACTAGTTACATGGCTTAACTACATGTCATCATTATGTGGTTTTTGACTATGAAATATACATCATATCAGCATATAATCTAAACAATAAGTCAGCATTTGGACATACACCCTTGCATGACATTCATTGTCCAGCCTTTTGAGATTAGGAGCATGGGGTTGGAAAACTAACTACAGCCATATTGCTGTAGGTGGTCAGCTAATTTGAAATAAAGAATGCTTGTCTTTTATCTCTTGATTGCTTTTTGTTTACATCCTAGGTATAAATAAATAAATGTGATTGCTATCAACAACAAAATGTATTTTCTATTCCACATATAACCACCAAAATCTGGCTATCCAAAAACATTACATATTACATTAACTTATAAATAAGAATATATTAATAGTATAATTACCATAAAAAGATGACAAGATTAAAGCTTTCCATTCCAGTTTGTTGGCCAAAGATCAGTTCAGTATCTGTGAAATGTGTTACACTATATATATATATATATATATATATATATATATATATATATAGTGTATCGAGGCAGCAAATAATTTTCTAAATATATACTGTTAAATATAAGAGACAATGAAGGTCTATTATGTTTAATCATGGGCTGTTCTAAATGTCATATTTTGGCTTTAATTTCAGTTGAAAATAAAGATAAAATTTCTCCAACATTTGGATAATTTTTTATCAAGTTGGTTCTAAGCTTTCGGCTAACATGAGCCATCTTCAAAGAGGTTTTAAGGATGGTAACACAATAACATCCACCATCAGTGACAATTTTATCTTATGTTAACATAAAACTCCACTAAGCAATGGCAATAGTTACAAAAATAACGCAGTTCAACATTTGAAATGTGGTTCTATGACATCACACCATGTGATAGCACAAAATGACAACAGAACCATATATTCAAATGCAATGTAATGTGTTATGACCAGATTTAAACATGATTTTATTAAATCATTTTATTTTAAATTTACAATATATATATACACACACACACACACACACACACACACACACACACAAGGATGATATTTCATTTGCTTCTCTCTCTCTATATATATATATATATCTCTCTCTTTCTTTATCTATCTTTTTCATACAGACAACCTATATATATATATATATATAAAATATGCTTATTTTCTCTTACCTTATTTTCTTTCCAGGCTTAGCGGATCTCCAAATGATTACAAATACTTGAACAATGAGAGGCTGGAAGAGGTAAGTGGTACTTCTTTTTAAAATAAAGCTTAGGAATCATTAGCTTTTAAAAAATCTAATTAAAGGAATCCACAAGTTTTATTTGCCAGAGATTACAGATCCAAACTGTAAGCTTTATAGCCTTCAGCCTTCCAAAACACACAATTGCCCACAATGTGTAGATAATTACCAGAGCCAGAAATAAAAGCCGAGCAGCTGTGAGATGTCAAAGTTTCAGGCTTAAATCTATTTTTGCTTATAGAGTCGCATATGCAGTGAGCTTAATCCTCATTTGGCTTCCAATAATGAGGCCTTGGAATTTCCAAGACTCAGTAAATATTGAACTTATGTTTGTGGGAAACCATTAAGTACAAACCAAAGCGAAACGCTGTCTATTTTAGTTTATTGTTACTAACTTGGGCTCAGTTTGACATAAGTTTACCTGCAGACATATATTTTACAATGCAGTCAGAAAGAATATGCTCTGAAAATTTTCAATTTGTTTGTCATTGGTTTCCACAACTGTTTTTATATTTTTGAGTTCATACTATACTTGCAATACCTACATAAGTTCTTCAACAGTCCCTTATGTAAGTACTGATTATGTTAGATGTTGCTTATCTTCAGGGATTACATTCTATCGTTAATCTTTTTCAAAAAGCAAAAATATACTGTTTATGAGACATTTTGACTTTTCTATAGCCTTGTGTAAAATAATTGAAACAAAACAAATAATGTCTTTCCAGAATCTTTCACACTTTCTTTGATCATGCGTATGTCATCTCTTGACGTTGTTTTTCTCTTCCAACTGCATTTTCCTTTACGTTTTGGACTGATGGATCCAGTTTGTTTCTTTGCCTTGATGACATGACTGACAGTTGAAAGGTTGATACCAACAATATCCTCGATCTCTGTAAGGCTTGCCAGTGTGCTCTTGCAGCGTTACAATTTTTGTAAACTTCCTTGGAGTAACGTCCCTCACAGACTAATTGACAGTCGAGACAATAGTGTCTGGGCATGATAAAAATCTGATGCAATTACAGATGATGCAATATTTTTCAAAGCCAAACAAATTTCATCGTACACTCCAAAAATGGATTCAAATTGCTGCACACCAATGCAAATTCATCTGAGGAGGAAATAAAAATCAATTACACCCTGTCACTTCCATGGGTCTAAAACTGACCATATGGTGAAAGAAATGAAACTAAAGCAATTGTTTCAATTAATTTGCACAAGGGTGTATTTTAGTTTATGATCTGCTGTGTTATAGGTTAGAAGTGATTTTCCGATTTCCACTTCCTTCCAGTTTCATTAAAACTATATTTCTGAGAAATGTCTAGAGAAAAAACAAAATTTAATGGTTTTTCATAATTTTATGAATGACCAAGAAAGGACAATTCTATTTCCTCCAAAACTATTATATTTTGTTACTGGACTTTTTTTTTTTTTTTTTTAATCATATCACCCCAAGCAAGGCGATAGCGCCACTGATGCGCAGGGGGCTATGTAAGGGTAAAAAGAATGGAAAAGAGAAAGCCGGGCGATAGTTTAGTCTATCTAACATAATTAAAATCTATTATCTCAACTTGTTGTAATCCTTAATTCCATATTTGTCAAAATTTATAATTAATATACTCCCTCTGTTCCACAGTATTAGTCACATTTACATCCACCTTTCAGACCTGTAACAATTACTCTGGAACAGAAGTCATATTATTAGTGAGAGTATTTAAAACCCAAATAAAATTTCCAGACTGGGTTTGAATATATAAATCTGGATAAAGTTTACTTCTCTTTTAACCTACAAATCAATTTGGGAGTAGGTGCATAGTTTTACAATTTCAGCTCGAAGTTGGGTAGTTGATTCAGACATGGTATATCAAGTTCGGGCTATTGATGGTTATTGAACACAATGTGAAATGAGGATACTAGAATTTCTGCTTTGAACTTGGCTCTGACACTGAAGAAACTATTTCAGCCTAACAGTTTGGATAATTGTTTTCCTGCTAGTCTAGTTCAGGCTTTTCTATAGTGGTCTCTCTCAAAATTTTAGAGTAATTTCTTACTTATTAACTAAATTTTTAATTTATTTTTATATACATTTAGTTGACTTATTTTCTATGACTTTGCAGGTTATTTAAAGCCAGAAAATATTTTTAGATTATAAGAATTTTTTTTTTTTAAATGATAATAGTTTAGTGATACAAGCCTTGTAAATTAACCCGTAGCTGAGAAGAGAAGAGATAGTTTTCATACCTTCCCAAGGGTATTTATGTAGAATAAGTGAATATATAACAAACGCAATTTGAATTAGAAAAAAAAATCTGTAATTATGCATTATGCTGCCTCCACATCTAAGCTTACAGCACCGGGTATTCTGAAGCAGTCACCCATATTGGTACAGACCAGGCTCAACATTGCTTAATTTTTGGTGATCATATGAAAATTGTTTCAACATGATGTGGTCATAAACCATACGTATTTTGAATTAAATATTTTACTTGGTTTAAACAAAAACTTAATGAAAAATTTTCCCTGAAAGTGTTACTAATATAGAAACAATGGAAAGTGCTTGCTGCTCTTGTGGAACTGACTGGAGACTGGATATCCTTTTCTTGGACAGCACTTTCAAATTTCTACATTAAAAATGAATACTATCTCCCAACTATAAAATTTTAAAGATTTTCAAGAAGTCACAATCACTTTGGCTTAGGTTAATGGCCTGAAATCTAATCTAGTTGGCCATTACTACTGAGTAGTAAGGTTGATCCTTATTCGAAACTTATTTTTTGGTCTTCAGTTTCATCATTGTTTTATGATCATCCAAAGAGAATGCTGAGAAAGGAGCAGCCTTTCTCTCTAACAACTGATTAAATTCTGCAAAAGTTAGATTTCTATTTTGAATTTTATTGCATAAAGTTTTCATCTCTTCTTGTCTTAGACCAATAAATTTGGCTTTCTGATTTAATGTTGCCATTGTTTGATCTTGCAATTTTTCAATGTTTCCAAATTATTGCTACCATCTTATTATCTAACTTTTCCATTTCAGTGTCACCCATCTGGCTGTCTGATTGAACTTTGTATCCAACTTGGAGTAGTAATGGTTGGCAAACAAGCCTTCAACAATTTCGTGGAACTTCTGTGGCCGTAAGTTTCACTCCTTCCTAACTTTTATTTGATAAAGTGTTGTTCATTTGAGGTTATTATAGTTTTGCACCTTTTAAACTTTAAAACATAATATATTTACTTTTCGCACATTAAAATTTGCATCCTGATATTTAAATTGAATGCCTGAAACTATTAGGTTTTCAATCCGTCAAATCAACATTAACCTCTATCAAGTCATTTCCAATCTAATAGAGATTCATCATCTAATAAATGATGAGGATATACATCTGTGGAAATTTGGTGCTAAAAATAAGATTCGGAGTCTTTTGAATCTTTGTTTCCATATGAATTCTGCAAAGTAATCATTCGTCGTACAATGTCTTGTTTGTCAATACCTGGTTTGATTTTTGATTTGAGTCCTTCCCACCCTGTTTTCTCAGAATTTTTTTTGTGGAGAGTTGAGGTGCAAAAGTATAATTGTTAATTGCAATTCTGCTAGGAATTAATATTAGTGCTTTTTGTACAATAATTTTGGCACACAGCCAAAAGGGAGTAGGCGAGGCTGGTCAATACTTTCTATCCTAGACCCAGCTAATCAGATTCACAATCCAGTCACTCATTACAATAAGCTTATTCACCACAAGAACTCATCCATCAGCTTACAATCCTACAAATTTTGTAATACCTCATATTTACAGGGAAACCTAAGAAAGGGAACAAAAACCCATGATGTAAAAATTTTGTTTTATATACAATATTACCTTTTTCTTTCTTTCTTTTTTTCTTTTATTCCACAGAAACATATCTAAAAATATGATATAAAATGAGAGAGAAGAACCCAAAAGAAACTAAAATATATAACATAACATTCAAAGTAAAATAATAAATCTTGCTTGGAATGACTGAAAAACACTCCCCTCCTCCCCAATTTATAATCAAAAGCACGCAGATCCTAGCCAATAAAATAGGCCACTTGTAGGTTTCATATGACTCAGTTTCAGTCCGTCTTGCTTTGAAGTCAGAATGCTACATTCATATATTCAAATTTGTTCTTGTGTGTCAGCACCATTACTTCGTTTATGAAATTTTTGTCATATTCCTGTTACTTTACCATTTTTACTGTTAATTTGCCTTGTATATACAGGGGGGGTCCAAATATAGGTGGACACTAGGTGGAATAGATTTGTGTATTGGTTATATAATTACAATGAGTTCATTGTTTTCAACAAGATGGGCCCTTTTCTCATTATACAGGAGCAGTCCATGAGTATCTTGAAGAAACCAAAAAGGGGCCAATTGATTGGCCATCAAGTTCACCTGACCTGACATCAGTGGATTTTTTGGGGGGGTAGTACTCAAAGACAAAGTCTATAGTCAAAAACCAAGAAGTGTCGGTCATTTTAAAAAATTAAATATGAACTGCATTTCAAGAATTTAATACACAAAGAGACTTGTGCAAAAATGTTTTTCAAAGTGTGAGGGGTAGATTTGAAAGCCTTGTACATTGTGATGGACAACTGTTTGTGAGCACCTGTGTTGATACAATTCAAGTGCTTTTGTATTATTTTAGACAATAAAATTTAATCAACAATGTAATAATTGTATTGGTAAATTGTATATGTAATCTCAAAATAAATGTTATCATTTACTCTCCACCTACTGTTTAGACAATCCCGTATTGTTTGTTTGCTTTACATTATTTTTGCACTATATTTATTTTCTATTGCTTATTATGAGCTTTATGTTCAATGGGCCATTTGTTCTTGAGGGATAAAAGTGTTGGTTGGATCCAGTGACTTGACCAAAAGAGTTGTGAGTTTAATACCTGGTTACAGCAGGTGAACAAGAAACTTAGAGAGTTAAGGGGAGATAACTGATACTGAGAAAATTGGAAGAGGCATGACTCATGGAACTAGAACAATCTATGCCAGTGAACAAAAATAAGGAGTTCAGTTTGAAATTTCAATCACCTGAAGAAGGTTGGAGTGTACAATAATTGAAACATTGTGAATATGGTAACAAAGATGAGGACAACAGTCTGAACAATGTAAATAACTACAATACCTCAACTTAGAAATATAAAACAAATATTGCTTATTGTTCATAGATTTCTGCCAAGTTAAAAGACACATGAGAATTGAACTCACAATTACTGTCACTGAATTCCTGAACCAACACTTTACTCCATTCAGACAATGAATGAGTTTTATTTTTCCCAGATTAAATATTTTAACTATTTTACTTTATTTTTTCTATTTTTTATCACAACACTTTTTTTTTTTTGTAATGTCATGTTTCTTTAGGACATAGGTGATCATGACTCTCCACAGGTTCCTTGTTTTTATTATCAGTGAGTCGACTTGAATTCTTGAAAAAGATAATGGGGTGGAATTTCACATTTTGGAATTCAGATTTTCTTAAACTGTTTACCACCTAAGTCCACCTTGCTATTTATAGCAGGGTAGACCAGGGCAGGAAAGAAGAGATGCACTTGTGGGAAAAGCATGAAGGTATCACTGTGAACGTGAATGCAACAGACTAACCTGACATTGGAACACTTTTCTCTGGTTCCACTGTCTGCACTGATCTTCATTACCCTTCATAACAGTGTGAATTCGACTCAATGGAAAAACCTTTATTTCAGATTCCACACCATTTGCTCTCAAAGACTTTGTTCCTACCTAGTGTTGTGGCAAAAAGCAATAATACACAAAACTAATAATAATTTAACAATTATAAAGAAGTTTTCATTTTTGTTTCAAGTTTTAGGCTTTAAGAAATTTTGAAGGACAATTGACAACCCTTTTGCACTTTTTCTTTTATGTGCCATCCCTTCAGAACATAGGTGTTCATGGACCTCCACATCTTTCCATCTCTTGTAACTCTTAATATCTTTTGTTTTGGTATCCCTCCAAAACCCTGGTCTGCCATTTATTTGCTTAAGTCCATCAAGTATGTCTCGCATTGCTTTCCCATCTCTTTTCTGTCTTGTGTGTATTAGATTCTCCAAGCCCTTCTTCCTCATTATGTGTCACAGAAACTTCAGCTTTCTCTTCCTGATGTTAAGTATAAGTTTTCTTTTCATTTCCATCCTCTCTAAAACCTCATCATTGCTCATATATTTGGTCCATTATATCCTCAGTATCCTTCTGTAGAAGCACATTTCTGTTGCTTTGAGATTGTCCAACATTCATTGTCATATAGGAGGACAAATATCATGTAAGAGTCTGGTACTCTTTTCTGTTTCCAACAAAATTTTCCTGTTTCTTCTGGAATGTGTCTTTGCCCATCACAATATGCCTTCAGATCTTGGTGTAAATTTTTATTTTTGTACATGATGCATTTTCTTCCTAATATTCTATTTCTTGATTTTTTTTTTTTTCCAGGAAAATCCTTAATTGGATCCAATCTCGTACCATTCGTGATGCTCAAAAACATAATCACTCACATATTCCTAAACAATGGGAAAGAGATTACGTAATGACAGAACTACAGCCACTTGGATTGTTTTACGAATACTTGGAAATGGGTATGTACACCTACTTAAATTCTGATGTCTGGTTACTGATATGAAAAATGAAATCTACTGACAGTTGAAATTCCTGCAGAAGCTCTTGATTTTCACTTTGCACTAAGGTCTGAATCCACTTTTCCCTGTGTTTTCATTGTCAGACATCTTGACAAAATTCTGTCATTTTCATAACCACAATGGATAATAGAAAAAAGTAGATAAGTTAAGATTTGGAACAAAAAGAAAAAATTCTTTTCTAGCTAATTTCTTCAGATATGAGTGGGCTGAAACTCTTACTTCCATTGTTAGCCTTGGCAGCTGCCAAGCTGATAATTGAAAACTTAGAAAAAGTACCAAGTAGATGAAATTCGTTAACTGTAAATTCTTTTGGTATGTTAAGGATTTCTCTATCAAGTTAATGAGTGGTGTTCTCCATTATTAAATAACGAGAGTGTGGGTAAATGTGTTCATAAAAGGAAGTCAGCCCTGTGGATAGTGTGTTTGTGTCAGGAGGTCACCAGTGTGAATAAATTATAAGATTATCCTTTACTAGAAACTTTGGAATAAAACAAACTGACTCAAATGTATAACAAATATGTTTTTATTTAGTTTCTTTAGATCGAGTCCTTTGGCATTTGGTGTAGCAAAATGTTCATTTATGAGGCTGATATTAGTAGCAGTCTGGAGAAATTTGTCTAGTACTGGTGTTTTGGAGTCAGATCATACTAAGGGTAGTAGTTGTGTTAGAAATAAATCAATCTACTGTTCTTTTTTTTCTCAGCTGAAAGCAGGACCGAAATATCAGTAAGAGATGACCTCTTAACTACTCTGTGCATGGCTGGTTTCTCTAGCGGTCATGTCTCTGTTCATCACTAGACTAAACTATTGCCAGGTTCACACTCCACCCACGTCTACTGAACAGGTGGTGAAGAGGCTCATCCCTTATTTCCTGTTTAGGATGTGGTTTCCGGCTTTCTCTTTTCCAATCTTTTCACTCTTTTCTTTTTTTTTTTTCAATTGGAGTAGATAGACTAAACTATCACCCAGTTCACACTACACCCATGTCTATTGAACAGGTGAAGAGGCTCATCCCTTGTTTCCTGTTTAGGATGTGGTTTCCAGCTTTCTCTTTTCCAAACTTTTCACTCTTACGTAGCCCCCTGCACATCAGTGGCGTTACCGCCTTGCTCGGGGTGATATGATTAAAAAAAAAAATCACTCTTGCCATCCTTTTTGCTTGTATCTCAAAGGTGTCAACTTATATCCTTTTGACCAGTCTCCAAGACTCAGGTGTGAACATTGGTTTTGGCTAACTTCAAAAGTCTCTTTGTGTCAATTTTTTTGATTGGTCAATTTTTATTTTATTTTCAAGTGTTTTCATTTTTTATAATGGAAGTAATGGTTTTTGGCATTTTTCATTCACAAATTAGTCGGTTCTGATCCTGCATAATTCTGGCATTTTTTGGCCAAGTTTAGTTTTTTTCTTCTTCCTCTTTTTATTTGAGTGTTGCTTTCTTGTTTGTTGAGAGAAATGTAGACAGAGAAAGAATGAAAAAAAGATAAGGATTTTCAAGAAAAGCACAAATGCCTTATTTTAATTTGGTTCCTTTTTATTTTTGTTTATATATTTTCTTTTTATTGGGACTCACTACAACAGAAGGTGGTTTCATGTAACAATCATTGCTAAGGAAACTAAAATTGGCAATTTTTATGTTTATGTGTGCACTATTACCCTTAGGAAAAGCATGGATCCATCTTTTTTTTTTTTCTTTCCCCCCCTCATCCAACTCTGAATTTAAAAAGCAAAGCAGACTGGACTATCTAGCCTTGGATGACAACCAGTCTAGGAGAAAAAATCCTGAACTAAAAACTGTCTAGAAGATAATAGGAAACCACTGCAAACATTATAGCAATTCATACAAATCATAGATAACAATGAAAAATGGGTCTCTGATTGTCTAAAAGTTGGACGTAGCATTAAAAAAAGATAAATGACATTTTTTAAAACTTCTTTTTCCCTTGAGTTTTAACAGCATATCAACCTCTGTAGGTTATTTAATGCTAAAAAGGTGGGGGTTTTAAGGGTTTTTTTAATGTTTGGTTATAGTGAAAAGGTTGATTTAGTCAGATTTTAATGAAAATTTTGTTTTTATTATTTTTTATTTTAGAAAACTGAAAATGTTTTCTAGTTTTCTATTCAAAACTGTTTTGCTGAGAATTTTTTTTCTTCAAAAATGTGTTACGGTAACAATTTTTTTCTTCAAAAATGTATTGTTGGTAATATTTTTCCTTAAAAATGTATATTTTTCTATAAAAGTCTATTTTTATGTACATATTTTTATAAAAGTGTATTCTTATACATTTATAGTGTTTTGACCCCAGTTTGGGAATTAACTATTTGCCCATAGTTGGGACCCTAATAAGTGCTACCACTTTGGGTCAGAGTAGACCTGGGAACAACAGCAATTAAGAGGTGGTTCCATGCTCCTTACAACCTCCCAATCAGAGACCTTGCTGCCAGATGCAGTTTACTGTCATGATTGCCCAGAACGCTCTTGATTTTTAGCATTTATTTTTCTTTGGTACCTCACCATGTATTTCAGAGTTAACACTTAGTGAGTGGGTATCCCACAACTGTGGCCTTGTGCCAAATTAAATTTAGTAACTTCTTTATGTGATATATCCCTTCAGAACGTAGGTAATCATGGCCATCCACTATTTCAGATCTGTCATAACTCAAAATAAATTTTGTCTTTCTGCTATTTCTTCTGTCCTGTGAGTATCCGATTGTCCAAGCCCCTCTTTCCTCATTATGCACCCTACAAATTTCAACTGTCTCTTTGTGATGTTAAATATAAGTTTTCTTTTAACTTTCATTTTCTCTAAAACTCTCATTCCTTGCATGTTCAGTGCATAAGGTCAGAATTAAAATATTTTTAATTCTGACCCTATGCCCAACAACTTAAATGTTGGAAAAAAAGTAACGAATTGTTTTTAAATTTTCATAAAATCTTTTTTATCACCAGTTACTAATCATTGCCTGACAAAGTACAATTCATCACACTGAAACATGATAGATTTTGTGTAGCGATGTAAAAATTTTTTATTATAATCACTTATAATAAAAATATTATAATATATTGCTCTACTTTGTATTGACCACTTTTTAAAAGTAAATGCTATGAACTCTGGATTTTTCCTCCATTTGTTCTTACTCTTACTTATATATACACACACACGTGTGTCTTAAAAATGGAATATTGTATTCCATATGTATTAAAGTGGATAGAACAATGTATTTTTTATATTCATTGGTCAGGAGAGGAGGGGGTCACTTTTCTATTTTATGGACCTTTTTTTTTAATCCTATTTCATATTCAATGCAAAACAAAAGGTGTTCAAAATATTTCAAAATAGAAAACATACTCTCCTGAGAAATGAATTTTAAAAAAAGATACTGTTCTATGCATTTCATATGTCTAAACTTAAATCTCTTCCACTTTCTGCTCCCCAAAAAAAGAGTGGCACTTAACAAGTGTCCAGAGAATTGAAGTTCTTCCAAGTTAGGAAAATTTTGTAAGCAGTTCTAAAATATTATAAAAATAAACAAAAAAAAAACGTCCATGGCTGGTCACAAAATGGTCAGGTCGCAAATTAAATGAATTCATAAGTCGTAATTTTTTGCTGCAGACTTTTTATTCTAATGCATAAACTTTTTTTCTTTTTTCTTTTTTGTTTTTTCTTTTCTTTTCGTTTCTTATCTTCCTTTCTTTTTTCAATTAAGAAAAAAAACTGGAAACACACTTCCCCAATATTGTGTTTTTTGTTGTATCAACAAAGTGCATATTAAAAACAAATTCTGAGTATAGAAAATTTTGATTTCATTTAAACTGTTTATTCAAGGAACTTCCAAAAATCTCAACTGGAGAAGAGTATGTAAAAAAAAAAATGAATAAATAACTGAATCTAGCTGTAAATAATATTATGTCAGTAACTTTAATGGTCGACTTCTTTCTATGCTAGAAAGAAATTCCCTTGTGCTACATAACGACTCGGTGAAAGGGAAATAACTTTTTGAAAAACGCTGTTAATTTGATTGACTTTTATATTTAAATTGTAATTTTATTTCTCTTTAATTTAAATTTAAATTTTTTTTTTACTTTTTCAGTTCTCCAATTTGGATTCGTCACTATTTTTGTTGCTGCTTTTCCATTGGCGCCATTATTTGCATTAATAAATAACATCATTGAAATCCGTTTGGATGCCTACAAATTTGTTACTCAACTCCGTCGCCCACTTGCTGCACGAGCCCAGGACATTGGTAAAAAAACTTTCTCTCTCTCTTAAATAATCTGTTCATTTTACTCTTAATTTCCGACTTGGAATTTAATGTTTTGTGGAATCAAATCTGAATGAAAAATGCAAGATTTGTCTTGCCAGAATTTCCAACTTTAAAGTTGGAAGGTGATCAAGAATTCTTTTTTTTTGTGCTATTAAAAAAGTATTAAGAAGAAATCTTTAAAAAAAAAAGCTAATTTTATACTTTTTCAAAGTTGTTTTTAAATGATAGGAATTGAGATGAAAAAAAATTGTTTTGGTTATCAGTTATCTGTTTGATAATCTGACGATAGACTTCATCTCAAAGGATTTCCTGAAATAAAAACAAATTTATTAAACAGTTTAATAAATTTGTTTTTATTGTTTAATTTATTTTATTGTTTAATTTAAACTCGGTTGATTTGAATTTAGAGATTAAGTTGTTTTCCTTTGTTTATTGTTTTGATCACAATGTTCACTCAGGCCATTAAAATTACATCAAATTTAAAGATGGAGGAAATCTAAAAAGTTGTAAAAAAAGACACCAATATTTTTCTCTGAATTAGTGATTTTGAATGGAAAAATAAAAAAATGACTCTTTTATTTACAGGAAGAACTCTGCTTTCATAGAAAAATAATCTTAACTTAGGGGTAAAATACAAACTTTTAGTTTTATCTTAATATATATTTATCACTTTGTTGAATTAATGAAAAGTTTGTCAGTTAACTGAGCAGTTTTGCTGACTTTGAAGTTTCGTGAAATGAAAGAATTAAAAGCAGATGAAACAAAAGCTCTAAAGAGTGAAAAAAAAATCACAATAACGAAACTTCAAAATTGGTATAACTCTACTAAGTGACAAACTTTTCCACATTAATGCTTTATTTCATTTATGGAATGACAAAAAACCAGTAAACCACTGGATAAGCAGCAACTTTGTCACTAAGAATCATAACAATTTAAACCCTTTATTTTAGTTGATAATTGGATATTTGAGTAGAGATGCTCTTAAATAATATTTTCTTTCATCTACTGGCCTTTGCACACTCAAGACGAATTATTTTAAAAAATGTACGCTCAAACAGAATTCGAACTTATATCCCTGTTTTTGCAGGAGAAACTTACTAAGTGTGCAGGCGGGGGGACAAAAATAAAATAAAATACTGTAATTTACTTGAAAAAGATGTTGTAGACTAAAAAAATGACGTGTTAATATTTTGTATTTTCTGCTGTGCTTTGTGTATCAAGTGAAAAGTAAATATTATTGGGTTGTTAAAATGGCTCACTACTTCAAGGAGCTTCTAAACAATAACTTCACAAGGTATAAAAAACTAAAAGAGAAATGAAAAGAAGGGTGCCAAACTAGGTTTACCGTTGTTATTTAATGCAACAATTAAAACAATATAACATGACGTAAATATGGTACTTACAGTCAATGAGGTTTGCACTCTACTCCTTTTGACTCTGAGGCGAGGTCATCAACTACCATGTATGAATATCTTTGTTCCCATGGTGTGAGTTTGGACATGTGTGACTCCAACCATTTCTCTGAACCTGACTGGTGTCTACATTTCTCTGAACCTGACTGGTGTCTACATTTTCTCTGAACCTGACTGGTGTCTACATTTCTCTGAACCTGACTGGTGTCTACATTTCTCTGAACCTGACTGGTGTCTACATTTCTCTGAACCTGACTGGTGTCATTTCTCTGAACCTGACTGGTGTCTACATTTCTCTGAACCTGACTGGTGTCTACATTTCTCTGAACCTGACTGGTGTCTACATTTCTCTGAACCTGACTGGTGTCTACATTTCTCTGAACCTGACTGGTGTCTACATTTTCTCTGAACCTGACTGGTGTCTACATTTCTCTGAACCTGACTGGTGTCTACATTTCTCTGAACCTGACTGGTGTCTACATTTCTCTGAACCTGACTGGTGTCTACATTTCTCTGAACCTGACTGGTGTCTACATTTCTCTGAACCTGACTGGTGTCTACATTTCTCTGAACCTGACTGGTGTCTACATTTCTCTGAACCTGACTGGTGTCTACATTTCTCTGAACCTGACTGGTGTCTACATTTCTCTGAACCTGACTGGTGTCTACATTTCTCTGAACCTGACTGGTGTCTACATTTCTCTGAACCTGACTGGTGTCTACATTTCTCTGAACCTGACTGGTGTCTACATTTCTCTGAACCTGACTGGTGTCTACATCTCTGAACCTGACTGGTGTGTCCATTTCTCTGAACCTGACTGGTGTCTACATTTCTCTGAACCTGACTGGTGTCTACATTTCTCTGAACCTGACTGGTGTCTACATTTCTCTGAACCTGACTGGTGTCTACATTTCTCTGAACCTGACTGGTGTCTACATTTCTCTGAACCTGACTGGTGTCTACATTTCTCTGAACCTGACTGGTGTCTACATTTCTCTGAACCTGACTGGTGTCTACATTTCTCTGAACCTGACTGGTGTCTACATTTCTCTGAACCTGACTGGTGTCTACATTTCTCTGAACCTGACTGGTGTCTACATTTCTCTGAACCTGACTGGTGTCTACATTTCTCTGAACCTGACTGGTGTCTACATTTCTCTGAACCTGACTGGTGTCTACATTTCTCTGAACCTGACTGGTGTCTACATTTCTCTGAACCTGACTGGTGTCTACATTTCTCTGAACCTGACTGGTGTCTACATTTCTCTGAATGACTGGTGTCTAACGGTGACAAGGGCCTTAATCCATCTCGATTGTCCCTACTGTGCCAAGGGCTTTAACTCATCTCACTTAGCTGCTTGCTAGGTGGAGTGTGCCATCTAAAATCTTACAATATCATATCTATCACTTTTTTTATTTTAACGGTTTAGGTGTTAATGTATTTTAATTGCATTTCTCTAAGCATCACTTTTCCTCTTTATTTTTCAGGTGTGTGGTATGGAATATTAAAGAGTATCTGCATCATTGCCGTCATTTCCAATGTAAGTATTTAAGATAAAAATTATCAACTCTTAACTTAAAACAAACTTACGTATTGCATTGTTAATGAGACATAGACCCAAAAACTTTATCAATTAAAATGTTTAGTCTGATCCTAGATTCATACAATTGTTTTATATTATAACAAAAGTTTTGCAATCTAGCAATCTTCATTTTCTAAACCTGTATGTCAGTCAGTCAGTTAAATGCCATTCGTGATACACGCTTGGGTGATCATATCTCTTTTGAAACATGACTGACTGGGTAGAAGATTTTTCCGCAGTAGGTTGCCATTACTTTCTGTGGTAGACTGGTTGCCAATGAAGGCTATAGAACCCAATCTGTGCTGTTATTTAACCCATAGCTGGAGTGGAACACGGATTTATACCTTTCCCAAGGGTATTTGTGTGTAAGTGAATGCAATGAATATCAATTGAAATTCGAACTCAGCTTTCCGAATTCTTGTTCCAAGTTGATATCTACTGCTCCACAACGCACATTCGATATGACTGTATCATGTCCATAAACAATTCTCGTTTTATTTATAATAGGTGCACTCCAACATTGATTATCTGTTTCTACAGAAACTTCAACAAATGCAGGTATTGCAATAACCCCATTGGATAGAGAGCATGTCTTCAGTTACAAACCACTTTTTCCTATATAGCCATTACCATTGGAAATGCATTTTGTGCTAATGATTACCTGTACTAATGACAATATGCGCCAATGGAGGTGATTCCCTTTTTCACTGAAATGCATTACTTAACTCTGTTCACAGTCGCTGTTTGGTCTCTGTAAATATTCACTGATGTCAATGAATGTCTATTTGTGTATTTTTTTTTCACTTGGAAGAATTTCAGATAGACATCTTTTTTATGGGCTTTTTTTATGTCGCATGACATGTTGACAGATTGTCACTCAGCTTCTACCTATGACAAGGTAAAAAAAGGGTATTTATTAGCAGGCAGGTTGAAACTTTTCAGCCTTACCAGCACAAACCACCACCACCTGTTCCTAATGTTATGGTTTGACATAAAATTAGGTGACATCAAATTTTCTCTCTCCTTATTTGTTTTTTCTCTCTCTGTGTTTCTATCACTATTCTTGCTTTTTCTCTTTCCTTGATTTTTCTCTCTCACACTTGTTTATTTCTATCTCATTTTTTATTCTTTCTTTCTCTCATTTTTTCTCTCTCTTTCTTTCTCTCTCTTCAAGGTTTTTTCTCCCTCTTTTTCTCTCTATTCTTGGTTTTTTTCTCTCTCGCTCGTTTTTTTTACTCTCCCTCTTCTTGATTTTTTTCTCTCCCTCTTCTTGCTTTTTTTTCCTCGCTCTCTTCTCGGTTTTTCTTTTCTCTCTCTCTCTCTTCTCGGTTTTTCTTTTCTCTCTCTCTCTCTCTCTCGGTTTTTCTTTTCTCTCTTTTTTTTCTGGTTTTTTCTCTCTCTTTTCTCGTTTTTCTCTCTCTCTCTCTCTCTCTTTTCTCGTTTTTTAATCTCTCTCTCTCTTTTCGTTTTTTTAATCTCTCTCTCTCTTTTCTCGTTTTTTTCTCTCTCTCTCTTTTCTCGTTTTTTTCTCTCTCTCTCTTTTCTGTTTTTTTTCTCTCTCTCTATCGTTTTTTTCTCTCTCTCTCTTTTATCGTTTTTTTCTCTCTCTCTCTTTTATCGTTTTTTTCTCTCTCTCTATCGTTTTTTTTTCTCTCTTTGGGTCTTTTTCTCTCTCTTCTTGGTTTTTTCCTCTCTCTCTCTTCTTGGTTTTTTTTCTCTCTCTCTCTCTTCTTGGTTTTTTTTCTCTCTCTCTCTCTTCTTGGTTTTTTTTCTCTCTCTCTCTCTCTTCTTGGTTTTTTTTCTCTCTCTCTCTCTCTTGGTTTTTTTTCTCTCTCTCTCTCTCTTCTTGGTTTTTTTCTCTCTCTCTCTCTCTTCTTTTTTCTTTTTTCTCTCTCTCTCTCTCTTCTTGGTTTTTTTTCTCTCTCTCTCTCTCTTCTTGGTTTTTTTCTCTCTCTCTCTCTCTTCTTGGTTTTTTTTCTCTCTCTCTCTCTCTTCTTGGTTTTTTTTCTCTCTCTCTCTCTCTTCTTGGTTTTTTTCTCTCTCTCTCTCTCTTCTTGGTTTTTTTTCTCTCTCTCTCTCTCTTCTTGGTTTTTTTTCTCTCTCTCTCTCTCTTCTTGGTTTTTTTTCTCTCTCTCTCTCTTCTTGGTTTTTTTTCTCTCTCTCTCTCTTCTTGGTTTTTTTTCTCTCTCTCTCTCTCTTCTTGGTTTTTTTTCTCTCTCCTCTTTTTCTCTTTCTTCTTGGTTTTACTCTCTCTCTCCTTGGTTTTCTCTTTTCCTTTTTTTTTTTTTTAAATCAGTTTACTCCAAGCAAGGCAATAATACCACTAAGATCCAAAATCTACTGAGAATGAAAAAAATAAAAAATAAACCTTTGAAACTTTTAACAATAAACAAAGAATAAACATGTACTTCTTTTCAAAAGAGGGGAAGTTGTGTGAACCGGATGATAGGCAAACCGATCTAATTCTATTACAAAACTGAGAACTAATGTCAATAAAAATATTTTTGTTATTTATAATTGTAAAAAGATTTTCTAGTTCAAATACAGTTAAAGATGAATTCAGCTCCCTTTCACCATTTTCTTGAATAGAATAAAATAGCATAAGTCAGATTTCAGAGATATAAAATATATCTATATGTACTCAAAATCATTAAATTTGACAGAGGTTATTATTGTTTGTCTTTTTGAGATGACATAGTATTTATACTATTTACATTGTTCGGATTATTGTCCTCATCTTTATTGCCATTATTACAATGTTTTGGCTGTTCTATGCTCTTCAGATGCTAGGAATTTCTAACCAAACCCTTTGTTATGATCACTGGGGTATATCATTTTCATTCCATGTACAATGCCACTTCATATAGCTATCTCTCTTTAACTTGACTTTATTTGTTCACCACTCATTTGTAGTCTGGTATTGAACTCACAACTCTTTGGGTCAAATCACTGGAACTAATTGCTCTATACCATGTCTATATCCACTGGCCCATGCATCCTTGAGGACATCAGTACATGAATTTTTGGGATTTATAAACCTAATGTCTCAGTAACCATTTTTTACCAGAGCTCATATTGCAATCTTTGAAGCTAATGATTTTTCTCTAACACTCCGTATTACTGGTTCTCATATTGTATTCATTTCTATGCTTGATCAGCATAGAAGATTTTTGTGGCCTAGCATCTGTGCTGATTTCTTAAGTTTACATAGTTTACATTGGTGTTCTATCAATTATTTAAACTTCATCTCATAGGGGGCGGTGATCTCATTTCTTTTCCCATATGTGGTCAGCTAAGCTTCATTTTTCTATCTTCTCTCATGTTACAGTCTTGGGATGTTCTTGTAGCTTTATCTTAAGGGGGCAGCCTATTTCTCCATTATATCTCTTTCCACAGCTACATGGAATGGCATACACACAGTCCTTAGTCATGTTTTCCTCTGTTGGTTCTACACTTTGCAGATATCCCTTCCAAGTAAGATCCCCCCCCCCCCACCAATGTAGTGTAGATTATTGTTAATATGACATTTCAACCAACTACTCTCTGGTTATCTTCAGGTATTCATAACTTTGGCTATCAGGGGACATCTTGATTATGTTGATTAATTCCACTGGCCAAAATATAACACTTTATTCAACATAAAAATTTTGTTTTCATGTTTAATAATGATAGTGTTGTTTTGAATAAGTATGTTGACAAGTTCCCATCTCAAAGATCCAAAACCAAATTACTGAACTACCTAAAAAGTGTGTATTCAAACCATTTTTCTTTCCATTTTTTTCACTGCCTCTAGGCTTAAATTACTCAGCTTAATGAAGGTTTCACAAGTGCATGTGATAAAAGCACAGTATTTTTTTTTTTTTTTTGTAAATTTTGTTTTCTATTACTTTTCATTCATGACATTGTTATTACAACAAAAACTGACATGGGTCATTCTCATTCATTTTTTTTTATTTATTTGCAGGCCTTCATTATTGCAGTGACATCTGATTTCATTCCAAAATTAGTGTACAAAGTGGAAAAAACTCCTAACTATGACTTGAAAGGTTATGTTAACTTCAGTTTATCTGTGTTTGATGTCAAGGATTTTCCAAACAGAAGTCGGCCGCTCTTTGATAAAAACATAACAGAATGCAGGTGAATAAATGAGTTTTTTTTTTAAATCAATTTTATCAAGAGTAAGCTCTTGTTCTTTTTTTCTTTATCTTTTTTTTCTTTTAAGATTTCACCCCAAACAAGGCAGTAAAGCCACTAAGACACAAGGTGTTACTGAGTATGAAAGAATAAGAAAAAAGACAAACATTATAATGGTTCATGAACAATAAAAGAAGAGGAATCAAGAAGATAATAGATGATGACAGACATTGCATTTAAATTTTTGAAGAACAAAGTTGGGAGGAAAGCATGGAACTTGAAGATAGTTCCACTAGTGAGAAGTGCAATAAAAGAAAATTAGCATAGAACTTAGTTACATTGAGCCAATTTAACTGTAAATTTATGACTTTGTCGCCACTTTAGTATGAAACTTAAATTCCTAAATCTAGGTACCATTGTGGAAAATTCATTAGAATAATTACAATGAAAGTATATATAGAAAAGACACAGGAAAGCTATGTTATGGCAATAGGAAAGTGACTGAAACTGTGATGCCAGGTGTGAACCAATAATATTGCAGATTCTTCTTTGAATTTAATCAAGAATCTAAAAATATATAGCAGTAGAAGCAGACTATATGAAGTATCAATATTTAAAGCAAGGATGAATGAGAGACTTGTAAATATGTAAGATAGATTCTGGAGAGAAAAAATTGTTTAGTGTGACATAATGAATCAACTTTCTTTATTTCTAGTTTTGATTGTTTACAGATAGTTGGAAATTGATGATCTAAACAGATGTAATTAAAATTGAGTTAAAAATGAATAATAATTGACAGTAATTGATCCAATATGGTATTTAAAATATAATCTAGATCCTGTCACTGAATTAAGACTTTCTGATTTAGCGTCTAATGATACACAAAAATATTCTGTGATTCGTCATATAGAATTGTACAAATGTAACTTTTAGAGAAGCAAAATAATAATCAAATTTATTGTTTACATTTGGGACAGACATGTTTTAATTTACACTGTTTATGTCGTTCCGACTGTTGTCCTCATCTTTATTGTCATATTCAGAACATTTTGACTGTTGTATGCTCCAGCATTCTTCAGGTGATATATACATTAGAATTACAAACTAAACTCTTTTACTCCTCAGTCACAGATTGTTCTAGTTCCACACGCCATGCCTTTTCTGGATATTTCAGTTTCAGTAATTTCTTTTTTAGTAACTCAAATCTCCTAGTTCACCTCTGCTGTGGCCAGGTATTGAACTCACAATTTTTTGGGTTAAGTCACTTTTGAATTACTTCAACCAATGCTTTCATCTACTGGGCTGTGTGTCCTTATGTTACAGAAGTAGGAAAGTGACTGAAACTGTGATGCCAGGTCTGAACCAATAATATTGCAGATTCTTTTTTGGATTTAATAATATATAGCAAGGGCACCAGACTATATGAAACAATATTCAAAGCAAGTATGAATGGGAGACTTGTAAATATGCAAGATAGATTCTGGAGAGAAAAAATTGTTTAGTGTGACCAACTTTCTTTATTTCTGACTTACTGACATGACATACATACAGATTTAGAAAATGAACATTGCAAAACTTTTGTCATAATATAAAACAATTGCATGATTCTAGGATTGGACTTTAAACAGTTTATCGTAATTGATAAAATTTTTGAGTCAATGTACTATTATAAATATAACAATACAATACCTAAGTTTGTTTTAAGTTAAATACTTACTTTGGAAACAATGGCAACAATGCAGATGCTCTTTAATAATAAAGATGAGGACAACAGTCTGAACAAGGTCACTCAGTCAGTTAAGTGCCATACGTGATACACGCTTGGGCGATCGTCCCGAAAGAGACATGACTGACTGGGCAGAAGATTATCCCACAGTAGTTTGCCATTGCTTTCTGTGGTAGACTGGTTGCCGACCAAGGCTATAGAACCCAATCTGTCCTGCTATTTAACCCATAACTGGAAGGAAGAGATGGATTAATACCTTTCCCAAGGGTATTTGCGCATAAGTGAATACAATGGATTCAACTGGAATTCGAACTCGGCTCCCCGCTTTCTCGTTCCGAGCAACAAGGTAAATAGAGGAAATAGTTATAATACCTCATCTCAGAAATATAGACAAAATGTATTTCAAGTTTTACTGAACATTTTAAAACTGAATATTTTGGGTTACAAATCCGTTGAGAAAAAGTCAACGAGACAGAATTGGATCTGAAAAAGAAAACTGTGCATTTCATTTAAAAATATTATCCATTATGTTTGCTATTCATATTCAACCATTTCACATGAAACAATATAATCATGACAAGGAACTTCACATTTTACCTGCCTGATTATTAAATTAAGTTTGTTGATTTTATGGATTATTGAATAACTTTCTGTGTTTTTTATTTGTTTTTGTTTTTTTGCCTGTACTGATTTTTTTCTTCCACCAACTGGCGTAGGATAAGAAAAATAAGAGTTGGTTATTGATCCCAAAAGATTTCCTCCTCACAACAAAAGTAGACACAAATGACTAAGATACTGAGAAGAGGTAAAAAACAATAATATTGACTTACAAATCGGCAACACTCAAATTTATTGTCTTTCTGGTCAAGCTTTCATTTTTAGATTTTCAGATTGAGCTTCAACTGTGAAAAGTTCATCATTTTATAAGTCTTTAAAGAATTTAAAAAGATATTTCTTGATTTGATACCTGTAATTTTCTTGAAGGTGAAAATAACATGAACTATATTCAGTCAGACCAGACTGAAGGCAACAGAATGGTGATGAGAAAACCATGGACAAAGCATGTAAGCAATAGAGAATTTTAGACTCCGAGACAGCTGAAATTTTTTGAATACATAAAAAAGATTGATTTTTTTTATCTTTTCTTTTTTACAGTTTATCAACATTTTACGAATTATTTAATGCTGAAAAAAAAAACTCTTTTTTTTTTTTTTTTTTTTTAGTGAATGCTTGGAAGATAATGAATTTTCTGAAAACTGATCCTACTATTTAACATGTAGCTGGAGGAGAAGAGATATTCATACTGAAGAGTATTTGTGCATAACATAAAGAGGAAGGAGGGCTTAAAAAATTTGACCTTCACAGGGACTGGTGGAGGTAACATCATGACAAGCTTGTGTGAATGGATAGCAAATGGTGAATGAGTGATCATAGTTCTCCACAACTTCCTATTCCTTGTAGCTCTTAGTAACATTTGTCTTTCTGCTAATGGTGTAACCCCACTTACCATTAGCAAAAAGACAAATGTTACTAAGAGATAGAAAGTTGTGGAGAACCATGATCACCCATAATCTGTAGTGACATAGCACAAAGAAGAGTATTATTAAAATATTCCTAAAAACAAAAACAAAAAAATAGACTAAGTTGTATACAAAGTAACTATATGTTTACTATAAATGAATTTTATTATAATGAGAAATGATTTCTGAAATTCTGTTAAAAAACTTAAAGCTTTAGTGCCTGGTTTTAATCTGGGAAAATTTTACTTATTTTAATGAATCTTAATGATTGAATAAGTGAATGGCAAATTCTACAGCAATAATGTATCTGTAGAAATTCCTTATTGCATCATTAAATATTTGAACTTAACAACTTTAACAAAATATGGCTATAACAATAATAATCTAAAGCTCTGTCTTTTCTTTGTTCGTATCATTCCTCCTGACTTGTATACATTCTCTGTTCTGTTTATGGATCGCTTGTCTCTCTTCTGCTCGTAATCTTTCTCGTCTTCTTCTCAGCTGTTCTCTTGCTGCTTCTCTTTGTTGTCTTATTTGCTCTTCCATTGCAATGATTTTCTCCGGAAATGTAATACATTTACAAAATACATTTAATTTCATTCATTATGGCAAAAGCGTGACACACATAGGTAGGTATTACTGTAAAAACTATGACTTGCTATGTTGTTCACAATGAGAATTGAAGGATAATTTCCCCAGTAAAATATCTGTATATTATTTTTTAATGTATTTTTTGTTTTTTATAGATATCGAGACTACAGATATCCTCCGTCATCTCCAGATAAATATAAATATACAATCATGTTTTGGCATATATTAGCTGCAAGAATGGCCTTTGTTATTGTCTTTGAGGTAAGTTTGTTTTTTTTTTGTTTTTTTTTTTTCACTATTTTGTAACTATGGCTTTTGTGTGTTAAGACTTTTGTTTTCCCCCCCCCCACAGTTTTGGATGCTTGGTGATTTTTTTTTTTTTTTTTGATGGTTGTTTTACTTCTAAAGAAGAAAACTAAACTTGTGAATAGTGTGTTTATGAATTAAAAAATATCAACAGATATCTCTTCAGATATCCAGACTGTTGACAAAGTGAGACTAATTATTAGTAATTCATCATGAGGATGTTACCCAATACTCTATAGGTAATGGAATCTGTGAAAATAGATTATTATTATTTATGCTTTAAATTTTTTTTTTTTTTTTTTTAAACAAAATTTTCCTGGATATGCTTTAGTCTAGAAGAGAAAGAAGTTGTGAAGAAAATACTCCAAGAGTTCCTACTTCTTTCTTTAAAAATTCCATATATCTGATTGTGCCTGTTAGGGAGAGGTCAAAGAGAAAAAGCAACACAAAAAAATCTGTGGGATAGGAAATTAAGAATTAAAATCAACCTTCACTTTTACAAAAATTCACAAGGACGTGTGAAATCCTGGGTTTTTTTTTCCCCCAAATAGAAAACAGATTGACCATGTGCTTAAAGAAAAAGTCAAAACCGGATTTCGCAATTAGATGTTAGATTAATATTCTGACCAATGGAAGTGAATTGCAAGACCATAAAGACTTTACGATCAAGTGCAAAAAATCTAAATACTATAAAAGGACCCCCCCCCCCGGTCATTCAGTCAGTCAGGGATGGAAGCAGCAGAGACAACAAGCTAAAATGTACAGGGAGAAGCTTCAAGCTGACCCCAGACATTCATCCTCTTTCCTCTTCTTTCTTGTGTGCTGATTCATTCTACTTCTTCTCCATCCAAAGACATTCATACCAAACAAACGCTAAAACATACAAATAAAAATACAAATAAACCCTTTCCAACAAATTACTACTGCAAGAACATTTCTTCAACACTTTCTCATTGAACATTAATTTCTAACAATTCTTGTCAGTCTTTCCTTTAAATAAATTTCGACTTTGACATGAAAAATGTATATTTTTATTTTTACACTATTTCCCACTGCAGTATTTACATTATTTGGACTATTGTCCTCATCTTTGTTGCCATTGTACGCTTCGGCCTTCTTCAAGTGCTAGAAATTTCAAACCGAACCCTTTATTACAATCACTGGGGTATATGAACTCCATTCCTTGCTTAAAGGCTCAATTGGAAGTCATGGGTTATCTCCCTCTAACTCTGCAAGTTACTTGTTCTCATTCTAATCATTGTTTTTAAAAGAATAAACATTGTCGAGGAATGAAGGTAAAAGCAGTGTCAAGGGAAAATAAAACATTCTTTTGACACAAAAGTATTATATATTTCCGACATTCTAAAAACTAATACAATTAAGACTGATGCAATGCAATATTTATCATTTATGAATTTATAAAAAATATGAAAACAATTTTTTAATCATAAACTTGTAAACTTTTACTAAATTATTGAAATATGTGTCCCAACTATAAGGTTATAAAATGGTGAATTTTTTATTAGTAATAAGTTGATAAATGGTGTAAATAAACAATCTAATATATACTGTTTGTTCTTGAGAATCGGCAACAAAAATAATAAAGAAAATCTACAAAATTTACTTTTATATGTTCAATAAGCATTTCCAAGGAGGAAGGGTAGTTAAAATAATAGTGGTGTCAATGGGGAAAAAAAAACGTCCTTTTGAGATTCCATTTTTTGGTGGATACAAAAGGTCCTTGTTTGCCAAAAATTCTCTAAACAAAACAAGCAAAAATAGTCTTGATAATATTTCAGGTCTGGAAGATGGAAATAGTTTGCAAAAAATATTGGGTAAGTAACTGGTGTGGGGTGTGCATTGTGGTGCAGTGGATATCGCACTCAGTGGATATGCAGTGGATATCGCACTCAGTGGATATGCAGTGGATATCGCACTCAGTGGATATGCAGTGGATATCGCACTCAGTGGATATGCAGTGGATATCGCACTCAGTGGATATGCAGTGGATATCGCACTCAGTGGATATGCAGTGGATATCGCACTCAGTGGATATGCAGTGGATATCGCACTCAGTGGATATGCAGTGGATATCGCACTCAGTGGATATGCAGTGGATATCGCACTCAGTGGATATGCAGTGGATATCGCACTCAGTGGATATGCAGTGGATATCGCACTCAGTGGATATGCAGTGGATATCGCACTCAGTGGATATGCAGTGGATATCGCACTCAGTGGATATGCAGTGGATATCGCACTCAGTGGATATGCAGTGGATATCGCACTCAGTGGATATGCAGTGGATATCGCACTCAGTGGATATGCAGTGGATATCGCACTCAGTGGATATGCAGTGGATATCGCACTCAGTGGATATGCAGTGGATATCGCACTCAGTGGATATGCAGTGGATATCGCACTCAGTGGATATGCAGTGGATATCGCACTCAGAATGATAAATCAGAGAGCCAAGTTGGAATTCCAGTTGAATTTGTTGCATTCACTTATGCGCAAATACCCTTGAGAAAGTTAAATAGCAGGACAGATTAGGTTCTATAGCCTTGATTGACAATCAGTCTACCAGAGAAAGTAATGACATCCTACTGTTGAAAAATCTTCTGTCCAGTCAGTCATGTGTATAAACCCATCTTTTTAGACCAGGATTTGAAATTCTGGTCTGAAGAGATGGGTTTATACACATGTCAAAATAAGTTATAGTTTATAACCGCTTTAGTTGATGTGTTGAGTTTTCCTTTATGTATATCATATTGCTCTGGATAACATCCATTTAGCTCTCTATACAGATCTATCACTTAATATTTTATATTAAATAGATCTTTCTGGATTATCCTCTCCGTTTATGGAATTGACATCATTTTATATATATAACCTCAAATACTTAACACTTTTTGTATGCTTGTATGAAATATGATTATTGATCTTGTGTGGAAAGTTCAACTTGTCACAATTTGTATTACCTGGTTATGGGACTCACCTCTTCATTTGTAAGGTGTATATTAAATATTTATGGGATCCTGGAATATTTGTCCTGCAAGTTTAAATAAAAATACAAATGACAATGGATGTATTAGCAAAACTATGTGTTTGTGTACACAATTGGAAGGAAAGAAAAAGATTTTAAAACTAGCTATGAGCATGTGCTTGTTTGCATGTGTGTGAAATAAGTGTGAGAGTTTAAATGTCAAGAGTGGAGCAAGGAAGTGAATGTGCCACAGGGGCAGCATTCTTATTCTACATCTGGAAGCAAGAGTTAAAAATATAGACTTAAACAGCACACTCTAAGTGTTTTTGGCAAAGCCAAGTGGGGTAACCTTCAACCTCTACTTGGCTAAAAGTTGATTTGCAGCACAAAAATTTAAACCTTTAAATTTAATCCTTTAAAAACATCCTGTAAATATTGGCTCTCAAATTATCATTGTTTGTATGACTTCCTGCGTTATTTGCAATGTCATCAAATTATGGCAGAATTGTGGTGGATGTTTCTTGTGACACAGTTGATATTGGCTTAGAACAAGAAATCAAAGAGCGGAGTTCAAATTGAAGTTGAATTTCTTGCATTCACTTATGCACCTTTGAGAAAGGTATTAATCTGTCTCTTCTCCCCCAAGCTATGGGTTAATTAGCAGGACAGATTGGGTTTTATAGCTTTGGTTGGTAACCAGTCTACCACAGAAAATAATGGCAACCTACTGCCAGAAAATCAGTCATATTTCTTTCAAAACATGATTGCCCAAGCATCATGTATGGCATTTAACTAACTGAAACATAGGATGGGTTACAATGTGTTGAACATTGAGAGGTCATATTTAAGGGGCAGGTTTTGGCAGGTTGAATGCTGAAGGGTTAAATATGATTCTTTAATCAGAGCAGTTTTCTCATTAATTTTCATTACTTCAAGTTGAGAAAGTAAAACAAGATATATTGAAATATTTTTTTTACTTTTATTTTTCAGAACTTCGTTGTTATACTGGCTTGGTTCATTGCCTATCTCATTCCGGATATTCCTCATGCTGTGAAGATCCAAATTCTGAGAGAGAATTATTTGGTGAAGGAAGCTCTCTTCAAAGCTGAAGCTGACAAAAGAGCAAAGGTCAAAGCTGAGGAAACAAAACAAGACTAAATTTGATTTTCTGTCCAGAATTTAATCATTTTTGAGTAATTTTTTTTTTTAATTTACACTTTTTCTCCACAATGAGCTGTTTCTGAAAAGTGACTGATGCAAGATTAGAACAGTGAGTGGTGAAAGGGAAACAAGTAGAAAAAGGAGGAAATTTGGAGGCTCATGCTTTTGCAATTTCTTTCTTTTGTTTCCTTTGAATATGAATCATTTCTTGCACAGTCCTTTGCGAAATACAGTGCCATGTGATATCACCCATTACAGCAGACATCCAATTGCCAACAAAATATATAAAATGGTACATTTATTATTCTTAAAATCTATTTGAAATATTATATAATTTCTTTATTTTTTTTAATTTTTTTTTTAAATGCAAACAAAACTCTGGAATATTTTTTGTTGTTTAATTTTTTTTTTAAAAGCAAATTAAATTCATTAACATTAAACTTTCTTTTAAATGTCAGAATATAGCTTGACTACAATGCTTATGCCAGCTAAGGATTAATATATACACAATATTTTGCTTTCCTATATTTGATTACTATGAAACTAACACTCCACTCCATCCATCTACTTTTCCATCCTTACCAACTGATCCATCCAGGTGCGGGCATTTCTGGTAAAACTTTATCTTAAATTCTCAAGTTTTTCCTTGAAGAATATAACTACTTACCTTTTATTTTAATTTGCTCATACTTAATTTTTTAACTGCCAAAAAAATATTTGGAATTTAAATGTTTACTCAATAAGATACTGTTTACAGAATTAAAACGTTTTAGTGCAAATAGGTATTGTTCTATTAATTTATGTCAAACAACACGAAAGTTGGCCATATTACACATTTTGTGGTTTTGCTTTTCTTTTTATAACACATACACACACACACGTGTGTGTGTGTGTGTGTGAGGTATTATTAAATATTTGCTCAAGATTTATACAATCAAAAATGAAATTCCTTTTCCTTTAAAGTTATTGCTTCTGAAATTTTATTTGTTTTTATTTTTGATCAACAGTCGTATTTGATTGGTCAGGAAACCTAGATTCTCGTAGACTGTGTAAAGTTACATGATCGATTGAAGATTAATTAAAATACAAATAGAAGTTACGGTTACATTTATTTTTCTTCAACACACAAAAAAAAACTTTTTTTTTAGTCTGCTTCGTTTTCTGTCACTTAATATGGCTGACGATTTAAGGGAGATAACTCAAGCTGAACTAGTTCAGAGGAAAAATGTTTATGAGCTAATGTTATTTCTAAAATTTGCTCCTATGAGTTTAATATCCTCAAAACAATTCTAATCTCATTAAAATTCAAGACAATAGGAACGAAATGTAGCATTTAGTTAACCCTTAAACAAGATTGCCATTTCTTATATCTAAATGAATTTGAATGACATCACTGACTTGAACAAAAATCTATGAAAGAAATGGTTAAGTTTATTTGGATCATGGGTTGTTGTTTCTTGGCTGTTTATTTATTAAAATTATTTGTCCCAAAACAATATCTGATTTTAATGTGGTGTCAAATTTTGAATGATTTGGAGAAACTTTAAAGTTATTAAAATACTTATAGCTCTCACTTTCATATTATTTATGGTATCATGAATATTATATAAAATCTATTGTTTAAATGAAGCTTAAAACTCTGTTATTGTTTCTTTAGACTTAGAAAGTTTAA
Organism: Ascarosepion bandense; assembly: GCA_037127315.1. Classification (NCBI taxonomy): domain Eukaryota; kingdom Metazoa; phylum Mollusca; class Cephalopoda; order Sepiida; family Sepiidae; genus Ascarosepion; species Ascarosepion bandense. The sequence continues at coordinate 1,863,277 of JBBBDQ010001346.1, read as the reverse complement.
TTTGCTATAATTCTCTGTGTAATGGAATAAAATTTGCTCAAACTGTTAAAAACTTCTGAAAGATTAACCAAGAATATTAATTTGCATCTGAGCTTTTTTATGCATATCCTATACATGATTTATTTTGAGAATTTTTCAACCATTTTGCTTCTAAAAAGAAAATTGCAGTGCATATTGTAACTATTTTGTTTATGAAATTGAAATATTTACAATAATTAAAAAATAAAATAAAATAACTAACTTCATTGAAGAATATTCTATCATAGCTTCAATTTCTCGATACCAAAAAGTGTTACAGTGTTTGAATATAGTTTATAGAAAAAGCCTTTTCTATTTGAATGTCTATGGTATTGTGAAGCATTTGTATGAAAAAAACATTATTAAAAACTGAAAGGAGCAATGAAATCTTTATATATACACACACTAAAACATTTCTCAGAAAATTTTCTTGCAAACATAGACACCCTTTAAATCTTCATAACATGACTGCAAAAATAAAAACTAAACTTTTATCATATGATTAAGACTTTCTTGCTTTAAAAAGAAAAGTAAAAATAATTAATTTTCTTCTTTAAAATATAAATTGAAACTTGTTTTCATGGGAGTGGGTGCTGGAATTTATTTAAAATATAACATTTTACTTAAAACTAACTATTGTGGATCAAAATTTGCCAGTTCCTGCTAAATTTTTTTACTAGTTTTTTTTTTCTTTTTTTTAAAATTTGAAATATGTAAATAAAAAACATAATTGCAACGTTTTGCAACTTATCACAATATCTTTTTTTTTTCTCTTTTTTCAACTGACTGGTTACAGGTATTTCTTTAACAAATATATTACAAATAAAAATATCTTAAGAAGCTTTTTCTGATTCTGCTATGAAAACCTTGTGGAATTTGTGTATGTGTCTGTTTTGTCCTCACCCCTTACTCCTCAAAAAAATCCAAACAATATTTTTGTTTTAACCTTTGCTTCCATTCATCCTCATGGTATCTTATGAGGTTTTAGCTGTTGTCATTATCACATTTAGGAACCCTTCTCTTCCCATGGTGCTATGTTCCTGGTGTGTTCAAAATATCAAGGTACAATGAGTTTGTTTGAATAAGGCAATCTTTAAAAATTCCATTTGGCACAGTTTTCCACGTTACTTTTTATAGTTGTCACATTGTGTTTTCCCTAATTTGCAAAATTTAAACAAAAATTTAATTCTCTGGATTTTTAATTCCCTCTTGAACATAAATTATTTGATATATATGTATCCAGAAACAGATTTTTGATAAAGCAATGTACAAAAACTTTTTTTTTTAATACTGAATCTAATTTTGACTTGTTTTTCTAACTGGCCCAGATTGATATGATTGTCTGAAATTTTGAACATTTCAAACTGATATCTATAATTCACAATACTTGAAGTTAAACCCATTTTATTTTTTTCTTTGTAAAAATTACAAATCAAATATTTACAAAACAGAAAGTATAAATTGTAGATTTGATTAATAAATGCATAAGACTATAAAGTTTGAAAGTAGTTCAAGCTCTGATTGAGAATGATATAATATATCTTGGACAAATATGTAGCTTTATCTTCCTCTTCACCATAGCTATAGGTAAATAAGATAGTTTTTAAACTATTTATTTGTACCCTCTTAATTTACACACACATATGCATGTACTCACTCACTTAAGCTTGAAAAAAGAAAAATAACCTTGCTTGTCTGTTTTTGTTTTTGGGATAATTTTTACATACAGAATATGAAATTCAAAATTTAGGCAGCTGTGTGTGTGTGTATATATATATATATATATATATATATATATATATAGTGTTTCATTAAAAATGACATACAAGGTATTATGGTTAATTTTTTTTTTTATATAATTTATATTCTGAAAAGAAAACCTCATATGGTCACATGAAAAATTATACAAAAAAACTTAATCATAAAACCTTGTCTGTCATTTTTAATGAAACCTGCAAAGATAGATTGCTGCCCAAATACACAAAATATATAATCATAATTTGTTCAAAACTCCAGATGTCAAAAATGATAGTCTTTTTAGTATATAAAACCTTTCTATTGTTAGGTGCTTAATAGAAGTGGGGAAATATTTTTAACCCCTGCCCCCAATTAATTTGACATTTACCTCCAGAGCTCAAACAGGAAATTGTAATTACTATTGAGAGTCCCAGTTTTTACTTGAATGCATTTATGTGAACATAAGTTAGATGCAACACAGGCTGAAAGACTTGGGCACCTAGTGAGGATTGAACTCACTACTCAGTTGTAATTGTTATAGTGACACCCACTCGCTAACCATTTCACCACATAAAGGTACCCAAAATGTGGAACACGTGAATATCCAAAAAAAAAATTTTTTTTTTAAAATGGTGGTTCATTGTTCTTTTGATTTTTTTTTTTCCAGAATTACATTTCATCTTTGATAAACCTAATGCTTTTTAAAAGAAAAAAACGTTATTTTTAAACCCTTGCAATGATTTTCCAAACCCTGTCCCTTTCTTAAGACCCCCATATTTGCTACACATTGATAAAAATTCTGACACTGTTCCCAATTATTATAACTGCAGCCTTTTGTCATACATAGCACAATTAAATTACTAAGATTGGGTGGGAACAACTCTGTTTGTACCTGAATCAATGAACTATATCCAATGTGAATAGACTTGTATGGAAATGAGAAAGGCTATATATCCTGCCAAATGAGTTTTAAAAAAAAATTACCATAGCCATTGATATCTTCTATAAAATTATTATTTCTCTTCATGTCCCATAAATTCTTGGTCATGTTTAAATCAAATAAATAAAAAGAAAAAGGATTCTTAATGATTTAAGTCTTCCAGTGTTTTAAATTATTTTTATTTTCATTTACCTCACCACACTTCTCACATGTAAAATGCTCTCTCATTTCAACTTGATGACATTCTTACAAACTCAGAAATATGAAAATTAATCAGAATGCCTCACCACAAATTATTTTCTGTTGTGTGTTATTTGAGATGTGCATTGTGTTGCCGTGGATAGCAGCTTGGAATGAGAAACTGACTGTAGGTGAGAAAAACATTCCATTTTTTTTTTTTTTTTTTCATATGGTTCTTCCAGGTTTGTCAATTTTACATTATTGTTTTCTGATAATGTGAATATGGAATTTCAATTCCCCACACCACTTACCCATTTGGAAAAATGCTTTCTTTGTATTTAATAAACTAAGTTTTAGTTGGTACAGCTTCAAAAGTTTGAGAGAGTGAAATAAACTTCACTCCTAGTGGCCTTTCCTTTGAAAATATACTTTAGCCATAAATATTCAAAATGATGCCTGGTTGAAGAATCTCCTTACCACATATGTAAGAGAAAAAAAACCAAAGTAAATTCCTGTTATGCTTGTTTATCAATTATAAACCTTGCCAGAATAAAAGCATACAAATACCAAAAATATAAACAGTACAAAAAACAAACTTTATTAATAATTGTGGTCACGTTGAAATGCTGGTTCTCATACAGTCACCTAAGTTAAGCAATGTCAATCCGGGTCAGTACATAAATGGCTAACCACTTGGGAATACCAGGTGCTGTAAGCTTTGATATGCAGGTGGTATAATGGAAAATGACTTGGAGTTGGGAATCATAGTGAAATTTGAATTCCAGTTGGGTTTGTTATATTTACTATGCACCTTTGGAAAGGTATGAATTCATTTCTCACCTCAGCCTTAATTTAATTAGCAGGATTGTGTCAGGAAATCATTATCTTAAAAAATCTCTTACAATCTAAAAATGTTTTCTGGCTTTAAATAACCTGCAAAAGGTTGGTAAGTCATATCATAACTAATGAACGTGAAAGACATTTGACTAATCTCTAAATAAAAATTAACAGAAACATGTAAAATGAAGTTCATTTTAAATCAGAAGCCAGAATCTCGCAAATAGAATAGATACAACGCTTTCAAAAATCATTGAAATATTTCAAGAATTAAAGATTTGAATATGTGAATATAAATATTATTAATAATCTCTCAATGATATTTAAATATTGTAATATAGATAACCAATAGAAAAAATTGAAAAGATAAATTAAATAAAAGACTAAAATAATAGTTAAATATTATTAATGATCTCACAATGAAACTTAAAAATATTTAAATTGAGATATCTTGAGAATTAAAGATTTGAATATATGAACATAAAAGTGAGAATTAAAGTCAGGTTGACCTAATGGCAGACCAATTCTATACTGCAAAAGGTAGTCACAGAAAGTTTTATCACTTCTATTTTAGGTTGTCTGAGTTGCCAATTTTAAAAAAGATAACTTTTATTTCTTATCTAGTTTAATAATCTGTTTAATTCAGAAATTACATTGAATAATCAAAATTATGTTTACTGGCAATATCCTAAATTAAAGTATATTTACTATTCCTACTTGGATGAAAATACATTGAAAATGCCACTATCCCTGTATGATTTATTTATGACAAAGGTATTTTAATTTATCCCCTGTTTTTATTAGTGTTGAAACAATGTATGATATGTAAAACAATAGACCAATCACTAATTTCAAGTAATGAAATAATGAAATATTCATCCACTTAACAAAAATCCTGTTTTGCCTGACTAATTGAAATTATGGTTCTTGTGAAATATAATTATTTTCTTTATGATGATTGGTAAATTTTCCTTATGGTTCATTCAAAGTAGTTTTGAAGTTTTCCAAATTGTTTTATATAAAGGATGAACTCCTATGGTCTTTACTGTCTTGTAAAAGTGTGTGTGTGTGTGCGTGTGTGTGTGTGTGTATATATATATATATATATGTTAGGCAGGAGAAATCATCATACATAAAATAGGAACTTACTTTTAAATCACTGTGTGTGTGTGTGTGTGTCCCTTTAAGGTAGATCAAAAATATTAAATGTTTTCTTTCTTTTTTCATCTCTCTTCTTTTTTGGTTTAGAAAATGTTGAGATATAGAGAAAACTAAAAGAAAAGATTTTGTAACAATAATGGATACATCAATGAAAATAGGGTCTAGACAGAGGTTTTAAAATAAGTTGACATTTTGGCTGTAAAGATTGAAAGAAGAAATCATGTATTCCCAAAAAATATAAACTTTTTTAAAATTTAAAGTGAATCTCTTTTCTGATCAGTTAATTTGAAAACACACACAAATTTTTGTCTTCCCATATAAGTAACAAAAGTATTAGCTGTGTGGCATGTTAGGGCTTGAATGCTCCTTTTTCTAAAACACAAAAATAAATTACTATGTAACAGTCAAAATGTGAGGAAAAGTAACAACACCAGAGACAAAATCACCCTTGAAAATGGCTATAGAAGTGGTTGAAAGAAAAAAATTATAGACAGTTTTATATTCTTTAACTTTTACAAAATGGAAAAATGTTAAGATGCTGGGAAAACTTAATAGAAAAATTAAATCTTCCTTGGCTAAGTCACTCACACCCATATAATATATATATATATATATATATATATATATATATATATATATATATAAACTCAGCCCTTATAGAATTAACTTTAGCTGTAGTAATTTTAAAAATCTTTTATTTGTTAAATTGATTTTTTAATCTTGAATTGTTGCTAAATATTCCATCCTGACTGTCCTTTTTGTGTGTGCATACACACACACATCAGAGAAGAAATATTTTTAAATCATTAAGTGGTTGATTGTATTCATTTTATTTTTAGATTAACTGCTAATTTGAAGAATGTAAAGTAAATCAATCAATCAATCAATCAATTATGAAATTTTAATTTAATGAAAAATAAATAAACCAAATTCTATTGAAATATTTACAGAACTTGCCTTGTTTAGGCATAAGAAGCCCCTAATAAGAAGTCATTTGTTAATCCAGCCAATGGTCTAATCATCACTGTGACAAGCGATCAGTCTAATTCTATTTTTCTTTTTATTATATCTCCACATACATAAAGAAGCATATACTAATGCCTAGTTTTCTACATCACCAAAAGAGTACACTACATAAATAATGATTTACCTCTTAACTTTTAAAATAATGTTCAACTGGATAAAATTCCTTGATTATCCAATGGGGAACAGAATGTTATTAACATTCAAACTAATATCTTCATCCTCATTGCTATTACCACAACAGAGCTGACAACCACATCGTGTTGAAACCCTGATTCTCATATGATCACTGAAGTTAAGCAATGTGGAACATGGTCAGTACCTAGATGGGTAACTTCTTGGGAATACCATGAGCTGTAAATTTAGATTTGCAGGTGGTGTAATGGGTAACAATTTGGAATTTGAAATTAGAGAACTGAGTTCCAAGTCCAACTGGGTTTGTTATATTATTTCATGTGCAAATATCCTTTGGAAAAATATAAATCCACCTCTTCTCACCCCATCTATGTGTTAATTATTAGGATTTTTATAAGTAAACCATTATTATCTCTAAAAACAATTATTATAATCTAAAAATAATTTCTTGCATTAAACATGCATAAAGTTAAGCTGTAAAAAAGACAAACAACAAATTATTCAATAAAAAAATCACAACATTTTGCCTGCTTTGTCGTCTGACCATCTTCAGGAATTTGTCTGTAATCTTAGAATTTCAAAGTTGAAGCCTTTATTTAATTTAGAGGGAACAAAAGGCTAAAGCATTGATTATGTAAATTTGGTGATAAAGAAATTGGGTTCATTCTCTAGGCTGTGCAGTAAAAACGTAGACTTGGCAGAAACAGTAAACAATAATTAAGCCATATTAAAACTGATATACCAGTATATATGGATAGTAGAAAGGGTAATGATCTACCTTGGTAGATTGAATAAAGTGTTCAGCTTGAAGTACTCTAAGGAGCAAACAGATACTTGAAGAATTCCAGATAACACAAGCAAAATGTTGTAAAAAAGACAAACGTGGATATTAGTCCAAGTGTAAACAAGCCTATTTTTTAAAATTTAGACAGAATTTTATTTGTTTACTTTCTTCAAGATATATTAAACGTAAACAAGAAAACACACTGAGTCATAAAAATGTTCACTCTTTCCTAATTTTAATGCAACTGCTAAATTACTAAAATACTGCCATCATATTTTGATTGCCACGTTAATTTCAAATAAATTGTCAATGATTTTTCTAATCCAGATTCTGGTCTCTAAATTCTTTGAAACAAAATGACGATAAATCTTTTTTGTAACAATTTTTAAATGCATTTATAAGGATGCGTGCCAAAATGGTTTCTTAAAAATTGACCTTTTAATTAAGTTTTTTTTTTTCCTTTTTAAAAAATTCAATTCAATTCAATTCTTTCTATTTTATTTAAAATAAAATGTTTTTCATCTGAATATTTTTCTCAGGACATCTCATCCCCACCCCCACCAAACTCAATTGTCAGTTTTTTAAAAAAAATGCATTTTTTAATAATTTTTTTTTTTAAACAAGTGAATGTTTTTCATGTCCATCGCCACAGAACAATTTTTATCTTTTTAAATGAAATGTTTTGTCTCTTCAGACTTTTATTGATGCACAACAGAAATTAAGAATAAAACATTTCCTTTTTGAAAATGGTTTTAAATCTGCTATTTTAATTTCTTTCTAATTATCTTTTTCCAACATTTCTTCCCCACCTTCTGATATAAACTGATCAGTGCTATGTACTGTAAATAAAAGAACCACTACCAGTCAATAAAGTTTCTAAGAAAACTTATTAATGACTTTGTTTTACTTACTATTTGTCTATGATCAAACAACACTGAAAACACTGGTTCAGTAACTCAAGTTAAGCAATCATGAGCCTTGTCAATAGCTAGATGGGGGACAGCATGGAACACAGGTACTGTAAACACCATCCTATAATCAAAAATGTTTTGGCTTAAAATAACCTTCAAAGGGTTGATAATTCATAAAAAATAATTCAATTTTCTTTTTTATTTCTAAAAATGTTTTTATTTTGGGTAAGATCTCTGGCTGATTATACTTATCAATCTTTCCATAAATGAGGTCCTTCAAAATTCCAGTACATCTGTATTTGTCTCAATCTCAACAATGTCTATTTGCCAATTATTTAGGGAGCATTATTTGCATATGGACTTGTGTATGCATCATGGATGTGTTGCCGAGTAGTTAGAATATCTGCTTTTGGACCATGAAGCCCAAGTTCAAATATCTCCATGGTTGATTTGTCTGGAAGATAATTTCTTGATTTTAATGGTGTGGAGGAGATGATCCCAGCATCTGGCACCTTAGGAAAATGCCTGAAAACCATATCGTGGATTGATGTTATGGAGTAGATAGACTGAACTATTGCCCGGTTCACACTCCACCCTCGTCTATTGAACAGGTGTAGAGGCTCATCCCTTGTTCCCTGTTTAGGATGTGGTTTCTGGCTTTCTCTTTTCCAATCTTTTCACTCTTACATAGCCCCCTGCACACCAATGGCCTTACCGCCTTGCCCAGGGTGATATGATAAAAAAAAAAACCAAGCCTTGTGAGTAAAATTTGGGATTCTTTGTGCTAGCACAATCATTGATGGCTCCCAAAGTCATGAGTCATTGTGACCAAGGGTTTGAGCATCCTGGTCTTGTTCAGCCTTTCGTTCATGCTAGATAATGTTCTCTCTCTCTCCCAGAAACCATGGGCAGACAATTCAGACAGGATAATTGGTTGATGCTTTAAGCCTTTCCAAGTTCAAGCTGTCATTCAATTTTTTTCTTTTTTTTAATAATTTGTAGACAAACTGTCCAGGTGTTGGTGGATGCAAATGTGCTGAACACGTTCTGCTAATTATATCATCGATTGTTGCCAATCTTGTGTTGAACAGTTTCTATTGTTTGCACATTGTTGTGGATCTTCTTTGCCAATTTTTTGGTGAAGTTGTTGCGAAACTTTGCCACAGAGTTGTAGAGACCGGTTTGGTCGGAAGTAAGACACAGAACAAGAGGTAGGTTCAAAACAGTGTATTAGTATAAAGGAAGTGTTAACAATAAGTAACTAGAAATAAGTCCGAAGGTATTATTATGCTGCTTATTGCCTGATACTAGCTGTCATTAACTATTCTTGTTAAGTGCTCCTGATAACTGCTCTAACTGCCTTTGTTAACAATACCCTATTGAAGTCACACAGGTAATTACATATAACAAGAGGAAGAGTCCATTCATCATAGGAAGGTACCATAACACACCTCAAGTAACTTTTTAGATTCTCTAGTTTTGTCAACAATACAGGTGTATCCCTCAAATAAAAGCTTTCTGCCTTTATTTTCTGTCTTGAAAAACTCCATCATAATGACTAAAGGGATTAGAAAGAACGGTCTAAGAAGTAAAAAAAAAAAAAAAACTGTATGAGAGTTTGAACTTGAAAAAAACTTGAAGTGTCAACCAACCTGTATGTGAATTGACTTTTGGCAAACTGTCTTTTGGTAAATTGTTTAGCTACCTCAGAAACTAAGATCCACTTAATAAAGATGCCGACATTGTATGGCACTATGCTATCACAGTATTTTGGCTGTTGTTCCTTTCAGACTTCTTCAGATGTTTGCCAGTCTGTTTTATACCAGAGCAAAATGTATGCTGTATAAACTGGAAACCAAAGTGACCAACATTTTGTATAACCTGAAGCCAAGGATGATAAAATTTAAACTGCAACCAAAATGACATACGTTGTATATGCTACGATGGAATGACAATTATGAATTCAATGATGGGGGTCTCAAAACTTTCAAATATCGCTTGCCTATTCAATGCTGATAAATTGATGATATTCTCACTTAATAAAATGATGACTGTATAACACACACATTTATTTATATATATATGTAGACAGCATATCATTTATTTGCTCATTAGATGATTGGTAGTAGAGAGGTGTCAACACACACACATCGAGGCAGCCAGAAGCTGTGGGCTTGTCCATGGTTTCTCCGTGTCTTTCTGGTCTGGGTTCAAATCTCAACTCTTAACCGACTGTTTGCAACTACTGTCTGGTATATATATCATTACATCATATCCTAACACATTATTTACATACTTCCAAGACCCATATTATCTGACTTTGGATACGCCAATTTCAAAACAATCAAATATTTTCCTGACACAGGGAATTTTGCTCAGCTCACATTCTTAATTTTGACAGCAATAAAATATTTATCAAACAATTTATTTATTCTATTTCATTTTATTTTATTTTTTTTTTTGTTAGCCAGTTTGCATATTTTTTTGCTGTTTCATAAAAATACACTTCTTTAGGAAATTATTCATCAGCTCAGAAAATCTACAACAAATCCAGGTAACCTTCTGGGTAATTTTGAACTGAACTCTTTATTCAGTCTATGGGAGTAAATTATTCTCAACTCATTTTCTAAGCCCAGGAGTATCTTGTCTTCTTATTTTTAGTACTTCTCAATTATTACTTTTTCAGTTTCCACTGAGTCTAAGTTTTCATATGCCAACATTTTAATCAGCTTAGATTATTGTGTACTGTAAATGAAATCGAAGGTTCAGTTTGAAATTCCCTGAAACTGAAGAAGGTGGGAGAATACATCAATAAAAAAAGGTTGTAATAATAACGTTAGTCTGGCTGTAAACTTTTCATACCAGAAATTCAGGCAGCCTCAGGTTCATTTCAGTAATAGAAACAATCAATACCTTCATGCTCGGTATTTCAGCCTTCAAATATTCAATTCAAATATTTATCAAACATTTTTCTCTCTAGTCTGCTGCAATGTCAACATAAACTATTTGACAAGTTTTGATTTGATTTGTTTTTTGTTTTTAATTTTTATATTCACAATTGCGGAATTTGTTCTTTTGGCTTCAGTTGTTATGGTGCAGTGAATATCGACTCGAAACAAGAAATCACAGAGCTGAGTTTGAATTCCAGTTGAATTTGTTGCATTCACTTACGCGCAAATAGCCTAGGGAAAGGTATTAATTCAGCTCTTCCCTCCAGTTATGGATTAAATAACAGGACAGATTGGGTTCTATAGCTTTGGCTGGTAACCATTCTACCATAAAAAGTAATGGCAACCTACTGCAGGATAACGTTCTGCCCAGTTAGTCATGTCTCTTTTGAGACATGATCACCCAAAGCATGTGTCACGTACGGTACTTGACTGAACAATGGGGTATTCATTTTAAAATTTATTTTCCATTTGTTTTAAATTTTAAAAAAAATAATTTAAAAATCTAAATAACATTTCCTTGCATTGTTTTTTCTTTTAATTTACATTGTTCGGACTGTTGCCTTCATCTTTGTTGCCATATTCATGATGTTTCAGACTTTATATGCTTTGACTTTCTTCAGGCGATTGAAATTTTGAACTGAAGTTTTTATTTCATTCACTGGCGTAGGTTGCTCTCGTTCTATGAATCATGCCACTTCCAGATGTCTCAGTTATCTTCGTTTAACTCAACTATTTAAGTTTTTTATTCACCACTGTTCTAGCCAGGTATTGAACTCAAAGCTTTTTTGGGTCAAGTTACTGGATCCAACCAACATTTTTATCCACTGAGCCAAGTGTCCTTGAGAACACATAGCTTAAAGAAATGTTGTGAATATGGCAACAAAGACAAGGTGAACTGTTTGAACAACACCTCATCTCAGAAATATAAACAAATATTGTTTTTTTTTGTTAAATATTTACATTCAAAAATACAAGGCCCAAGAGCCACTCATGTTTGGAGGTTACTGTGTTGTATGAGCATAAGAAAAAACAAACAGTGCACTTCATAAGATTATGTAGGAAAGATAATGGTTAAGCCTAGATTTGAAAAGGTCAAGAATGTGGTGATTGGGAAAACATCCTACTGAATTGTTCCACAAAGAGGCAGTTCTTACTAATAGAACCAAAATCATTTCTAAATTTCTCAATGTATCACGACCCCTATCCAGGTCATGGGGGGCATTATTTACTGAACTGTCATGAAATACAACCTGTTACATTATTTTTTATGTTTTGTAATATTTTCAGGAATCTGTCTTTCTTTTCAAGAGAGCAAATTGATATAGCAAATGCTAGAATATCACATTGAACATTTTTATATAAAAATTATTTATAACCATTGCTGGCAAGGAAGGCATGATGAAGTAATGAATAGTAGCTCAGATTGGGGAATTGGAGAGCCAAGTTCAAATTCCAGTTGAGTTCAGTGTATTCACTTACTAACAAATACTGTTGGGAAAGGTATGAATTCATCTTTTCTCCCCCCAGCTATGGGTAAATAGCAGGACAGACTGGGTTCTATAACCATGGGTGGCAGCCGGTCTAGGAGAAGGAAAAACTCTGAATTTCAAACCAGCCTTGCTCAGTGGATAAAGTGGTTTGCAAAGAGATAACACTCTTGTGTATTAAAAAAAAAAACAGTTACAGAAACATCAATGACAATGAACCAGCCAAGAACAGACTGTGATGGTGAGGGTTTGTCGATGGCCTATGCTCCACCGAAAGCAATGGACTAAGAGAGATTGCTGGCAAACTTGATTAAAAAGAAACGGATAATTTTCAGAGCTACCTTGATCAAGTCAGACTTGACCACATTTGGAGCTGTCTTTTGAAAACTGAAAATAATTCTACTAATAAAATTTGCAGTCAAATTTGTCAATGTCTGACCTTGTGTTTTCAGGTCTTGACTAAGAACCAGTCTAATAACAAGTACATTTTTGAAGGAAAATGTATTTTTATGCATGAATGTGTCATGAATGAATATGATCTTTATTTTTTACAGAAATGAACTGTTTCAGCTTTTAGCAAAAATGTTCAATTTAAAATATAACTAACGGGTTCTACCACTTAAAAATTGGTATATTTTTCTTTAATAATATTTCTCGAATATTCAGGCCAGTAAACAAAAATAAATACACTGTTTGAAATAAATGGAGTGTCGATTCAAATATCAGCCAATAATAGCATCTCAAGTTTCAGGAACTGGTTCTATAAAGGCAATTAATCTTTAAGATGTACGTTGTGGCACAGTGGATATCGGCTTGGTATGAGAAATCGAGGAGCCGAGTTCAAATTCCAGTTGAATTCATTGCATTCACTTACATGCAAATACCCTTGGGAAAGGTATTAATTCGTCTCTTCCTTCCAGTTATGGGTTAAATAACAGGACAGATTAGGTTCTATAGCCTTGGCTGGCAACCAATCTACCACAGAATGCAATGGCAACCTACTGCAGGATAATCTTCTGCCCAGTCAGTCTTGTCTCTTTCGAGACATGATTGCCCAAGCGTGTTTCACGTATGGCACTTAACTGAATGAATCTTTAGGAATCTATTACACTTTTTGTTTTTGTCTGAGAATGGAAAAACTCACTTTATAGTATCAAAAAGAATTTAACCATTCTGATAATTTGATAGAAAATATTTATTTATTAAAATGTTTCCAAAATTAAATTCTGTTCTCATTATATTTTATAGTTCAGAAGTCTGGTGCTCTCTAGTGTTACAGTTTCTTAGTCACATTTGAACTGAACCACTGCAGTCCAAAAGATGAAAGGCCGATCAAATTTCTGGCTTGAAGATTTGCCACATTTTAAACTTGTATTCATCTTACACAGCAAAACAATTCTGAAAGAAATAAAATTCTTGCCTGGATTTCTTATTGGCAGCCACAATCTCAGCAATATGCAGATAACACAGTGCTGGTATCAGACACTGAAAGAAAAATGTAGGACCCCCTACAGAAGGTAGCAAGAGAAAGCCAGAAGAAAGAGTTAAGCATAAATTTCAAGAAAACTGAATGTATGGGGTCATCAGCAAAAAGAAAATGACCCCAAAATGCCAACTACGGGTTGGAGAAACTAAAATAAAATAAGTCAAGAAATTTAAAAACCTGGGAAATGTTTTGACGGAGGATGAAAAGTGTGACCACTGAGATCCAAAGATGCATTGGCATGGCCAAGGATGCATTTCGACAGCTAACCAGAGTACTGAGAGAGACAGGAAAATCTCACTAAAGTCAAAGGAAAGAGTTCTGGACTGCTATGTGATATCTATTCTTCTGTATGGCACTGAATGTTAAACAATCTCTTCAAGGATGAAGGAGAGGCTCAAGGCAATAGAAATTTGGTTCTACAGAAGGATGCTGAGAATACCATGGATCAAACATGTGAGCAATGATGAGGTATTGGAGAGGATGCAAATGTCGGAAGAAAAGAATACGTAACCTACCAGCAGGCTTGTTCACATTGATGGTGGAAAAAAGTTTAGAAGCAATAACAAAAATACAAAAGTTATTAAGATTTACAAAGACAGGAAATTGTGAAGAGCCATGATCGCCTATATCATGCAAAGACATGCCACATAGAAGAAAATTCCATTTGTCAAAAAACATTTTACTGCTGTATATAAAATTCTTTTGAAATAAGTTATAGCTCATTTTTTCTCTTGAAGTTACTCTAAGTCGATTCAAATGGCTTTGCAAACATCTAAACAGATGGTAATCAAAATAAGTAATGTCCATGGAAGATGGTAACTGAAGGATTTTTCTCAGCCATCTTCTTCAAAGAGATCTTTGGTTATTTATGCAGGGTGGAGTCATACGTTATCATGGTTATGGATAATCTCCCTTCGATATGCTAAAATTTAACACTTTTTCGTTAACAAAAGCTGCTTTGAAATGTTTCAACTGTTGGCCATAAATTTTGGTTGTGATTGTTTATTGTTTAACAACTTGTAATAAACAATTCCTTGCATATCTCACTACAAACTGAGAAGAATATTTCTTAACTATATTCCACTCTTGACTGCTAAAAAGGCCTAAACTATTGAAGCCTCCACTTAACATTGCTGTGAAAGATCCAAAAAGGCACTTGAAGCAATGATGAAGAATAATTGGCACATTGTTTGGTATTCTCTGCTGACATGTCATGTGGAACCCTTTTACCCTAGCCATTTCATGGCAATGAATAGTCATATAATTGATGGTGAAGTGCCTGCTAAGTTTTCTCTAACTATAACGATCGGTTTGGCAATAACTGTTGTTTCTTGCATATCAGAATCAATTCCTCTGGAGCAACTTTTTCTTTCTTTAGAGTGAAGCCTGCATTTCTAAAATGGGGAAAACCATTTCTTATATGTTCTTTCTCTCACTATGCCACCTCCATGTGTATTTTTGATGGATTCTGATTATGTATTTGGATTATCCCCTCTGGTAAATTTATGAAGAATTGCATGACAAATAGATTCTTTATTGGCTTACGGCCATATCATGTTGAATACACCACTTCTCACCAAAGTTAAGCAACATTGAGCCTGGTCAGTACTAAGACCGCTTGGGAATACCAGGTGCTGTAAGCATTTAGTGACGGATGTGCTCTGTGGTGCAGTGGATATCGGCTCGGAAAGAGAAATTAGTGAGCCAAGTTTGAATTCCAGTTGAATACCCTGCATTCACTTAAGCACTGGTACCCTTGGGAAAGGTATTAATTTGTCCCTTCCCTCCAATTATGGGTTAAATAACAGGGTAGGACTTGGGGACCCTGCCCTTAAAAACAAATCCCAATGAATCTTGATACTCAAAAAGAAAAAAGTATTACTAGACACAAAACTTATATAAAAACAACAATAAATTGTTGAAAGAAAAAGGTATTACCAGCAATAAATAAATAAAATTTAGTTGGCAATAAATGACCTGCCGAGGTTGATATGCCATAAAAACAAAACAACTAACCAACATTCTTCATTGGTGCAAACGTGTGCTTGATTTTAGAGCTTCAAAAAATGTTCACAAAAAGAAATAAGATAATAGTCAAGTAGACACTGGAAAATATCAGTTAGAAATTGCTCTTCATTAACCCATTCCCCAGTGTAGATATGTGCATATGTTTTACTGAAAATGTCTTTTTCAGACATATATGAATAAACCCATCCAAAACATAACATTCAAAAACCAGCTCTAGATGTGTTTATTCATCAATCTTGATCTTGTTTATGCCTTTCTGAGCTCGAAATGAGTCTAATTGTTAAACTTATACATTTGGTAGAGGTGTTAGCCACTGCTTGGGTACTTCAATGTATCTCAGTTTCTTAGTTACTATATTAAAAATAAATAAAATAAATTGTCTGAAAATGAATTTTCTTTTCCAAAATATCATTGGCAAGGAAGGGGTTAGAATTTGTTTGACATTTTCTGTTTTCTCCTATTATATTCATTATAACTTCATATGTTGCAAAACCTGAACCTTTACTTTATATCAATTTCATGTTAGTACTTTTTGGGTTTTTTAAGTTCTTAACAGTCATCATTTTATAGAAAGTCAGTTTAGTGCCATACATGATACACGCTTAGCCGAACATATCATTTTCAATCCATGACTGACTAGGCATAAGGTTTTCTTGCAGTAGGTTGCTATTTCTTTCTGCAATAGACTGGTTACCAACCACGGCTACAGAACCCAATCTGTCCTGCTATTTAACCCATAGCTGGAGGGAGAAGAGATGGATTAATACCTTTACCAAGGGTATTTGCACTTTAGTGAATACAATGAATTCAACTAGAATTCGAACTTGGGTTTTTCTCATTCTAAGCTGATATCCACTGCAGCACAAAACACTTCTGTAAGAAATGCTTGCCAATTTGAATAGAAAGGCATATATTAAGTTGCTCAATAGTTGTATCAAGTGACATTAGTTAAAAGAAAAGTTTTGGATTTAACTCCTCATGGTTTTTCCCTCTCATAATTTTTGAGGATTGACTTAATTTTAAAATTTTTCAAATAAATGATAGAAACAGATAAAACTTAAAATTTACCATCTTTAATGTCATATGACCTCCTTCTTTGCATTCAATATTACAAAGGTTGTTAGTATGCTGAGTTTAAATTCCAGCTTAGATCTTTAATAAAATTGAAAATACATTCATTCTATCCCTCCAAGTTTGGGGTTGATAAGCATTTGCCAAAACTCTCACTTGAAAGAAGAAATGGATTATCCCTAAAATAGTAAAATTATATATTGTTTTTCTCTCTGATTAAGAATTCATGATGTCATGTAAACTCAAACCACATTTTATTATTTTAAGAAAGAAACAAAAAAGGAAGTGTCTTTTTTCTTTATTATTTATTTTTATTATTTTAATCTTAATTTTTAATTTGTAATTTATTTCTTTTATGTGCATATTTCCATACCAGGGTCTCATTTATCATTCAGTTTGCATATCAGAATTTAAAAAAATCTAAACTTATTTATAAATGGAACTTTGTGTGTGTGTGTGTGTATGTCCGTTACTTATAAACTCCGAAACTTTTCTTGAAAATTTAGACAGTTGTACTATAAGCGTCTGTGAGTGTTCTTAGCTTGGTTTTGTGTCGAGGTACACCCCCCCCCGATAAATATTGAAAATCGATAATCAAAAAAATCGGGTTATAGAAGGAGTGGTCCGATTTTAATCAAATTTGATACACTCATAGACAAAGACATAAGAAACGATATTCAGAATTTTCAAGGTTGCCGTTCTTACAATAGTGCAGAAATTCGATAATATATATATATATATATATATATATATATAAAAGGTAAGATGTTTGTGTGTGTGTCTGTTTATCTGTCTGTATATCTGTATTTTTTCAGCCCTTTTATTTTAGTTTTTGCTTTGGGTTTGGCTCTAAATAGGTATAATTCTAGTTCTTAGTCTCAGCCATGATACCATTTACTCAGAGGAATTATTTAGCCTTCAAAATTTAGTTTACAATGAAAAAAAACTTATTTGATACCGATAGCAGGAAATCAAAATTTGACGTACATCCATTCATTTTGCTTTCAGTCTACGGCTTGCACTTTAATTGGAAACAACTACTGCTTTTTAGTATTTCGTGCCAACGTTTAAAGAGTCTGAACTCCAGGACCATGGATTAGTTTTAAAGCTTTCATTACACCCGAGCAACGCCGGGCTATACTGCTAGTAATGTCATAAAAAAATAGATTGATACCATTCCAAAAAGTAAATATGAACTTGAATATAAGAGTTTCATTCAAAACTTAATTTGGTAATTCCAATCACCACTCTTCACCTCCCAGTTGTAACCTGCTCAGGTTTAAATCAGACAAAATAATTTACTTATGAAAACTTAGATGTAGCAAAAAGCCAAAAGTATTGGAGCACCCAGGGAGAATTGAACTCATTTCTTCTTCTTCTTCATGTGCCATGTCTCTTCAGGATGTAGGCAGTCATGGATTTCCATTTGTCTGTCTCTTTTCATTCTTAATATCTTTCCTCTCTTGGCATCTCACCCCAATCCTGCTTTGCCATTCATTTGCTCAAGCCAATCAAATATGTCTCAGACTGTTTTCTCCTGTTTCTCTATCCTTCTATCCATCCTGTGAATATTAGATTTTCTAGTCCCTCCTTTCTCATTACTTGTCCCAGGAACCTCAGCTCTATCTTCCTGACGTTAAGTATGAGTTTTCTTCTTGTTTACATCCTCACCAACACCTTATCATTGCTCACGTGCTTGGTACATGGTATCCTCAGCATCCTTCTGTAGAACCACATTTCTGCTGCCTTGAGCATCTTTTTCATTCTTGAAGAGGTCGTGAAATTACTACTCATTTGTAACTGATCGAGCGAGGCAAGTATACTAGCCATTATATCGCATCAAAGTACCTAGTTAATTTACTAAGTAAAGCTAAAAGTATGAAGCATTTAGTGAGGATTGAACTTGCTACTCAGTAGTAATAGATATGGTGAGACAAGCTTGCTAACCATTACACCATGGTGAAGTGTTCAATCAGAGAGAGGAGATTAGAAATTTATCTACCCAAATACATTGACATGCAACTGTAGTATACATCTATCAAAAATTGTGTTTGTATCTCAACCACAATCTGTGTACAACAAAGTAACAATTTGCATATTGCTAAATAACAACTAAATTTTATCCACAAACAAGTCATTCAGCTAATGCCTAAACTGACATGAATAGTACTCCCTGTACGTCATAAACACTTTTATTAACTAGTGGGCCTGTACCGTAAAAAAAAGACAGCATATCGATATAAATATTCTGCTGTTTGCTAAAACAATGCCAAAATATTTTTACTCGATATACTGTCAATTTAGACTTCACTTAAACACACATTGAGAGCTTCTAGGACCTATCTGTGATATCCTCATTGACAATACATACATAATAGCATCATCCACCTGCAAAAGAAGATTAAAAATAATGGAGATATTACTAATAAAAAAGAGAAATCCTACACTTAATAACATGAATTATGAACACGGTAACAATGTGCTTACCGTATTTAGAACTTAACATACATATGAATCTATATGCATAAACTTTACACATTCTGGAAGACAAACCACTCTGAATGTAGAACTTTTAATTCAGTTATTTTGTAATCCTTTTTAAGTCCAGATGAAAAAAAGCTAAATAATGTATCGTTGTGGTGCAGTGGCTATCGGCTCGGAATGAGAAATCAGGGAGCCGAGTTCGAATTCCAGTTGAATTCATTGCATTCACTTACGTGCAAATACCCTTGGGAAAAGTATTAATCTGTCTCTTCCTTCCAGTTATGGGTTAAATAACAGGACAGATTGGGTTCTATAGCCTTGGCTGGCAACCAGTCTACCGCAGAAAACAATGGCAACCTACTGCGGGATAATCTTCTGCCCAGTCAGTCTTGTCTCCTTCGAGACATGATCGCCCAAAGCGTGTTTCATGTATGGCACTGAACTAAATGTATGAAGCTGTAGTGAGTCTCAATAAAAATAAAACACAAAAGCAAAAATAAAAAGATAATTAAAATGAAAATAAGACATTTGCATTTTCCTTTAAAACCTTATCTTTTTCTTTCTCTCTAAACTTCTCTTTCTGTACTTCTCTCAACCTAGAAAAAGGAAGAGGAAAGATTGAATCCTGATGCAAAACATTGGGAGTTTGCAGGATCAGAACCTACTTATTTGTAAATGAAAAATACCTAAACTCAGAGAGGCTCCACATAATTTCTATTATGAAAAAAAATGAAAAAGAAAGGAATACTGGAAAATAAATTAATTTGGACCAATCAAAAAAATTAACACAAAGAGATTTTGATGTTAGCTGAAGCCTACATTTCTGACACAAACTCTGAGCTGAATCAAAAGGATATAAAATGACACCTCTCAGAGGCAGATGGGACAAGATAAAAAAGGAAGAAAAGAATACTACCGCGTTGAAACCAGCCATACATAGTGCATGAAGAAGCAGTTAAAAAGTCATTTGCTACTGATATTTCTGCTCTGCTAAGTGCTGAAAAAACATAGGAGATTGACATTTACTTAATTTCTGAGGTTACTATTAAAATACAACTACAAAAACACACATTTCTCCAGACTGCTACCAATATACACCTCTTTAAACATTTTGCTATACCAAATACCAAAGGACTCACTCATCACTCTAAAGAAAATAAAAATATATTATTTTATCCTCTTGAGTCAGTTTGTTTTATTCTAAAGTTTCTAGTAAAGAAGATATCTACCAGACAGTGCCTCAAAATAACATGAAAATTTCAAAAGAAACAAGAAAAAGAATAGTAAACTATCTTTAAACCTTCTTAGTAGCAGAGAAAATGGCAACTTGAAGCAACAGAGATGTGGTTCTACAGAAGAATGCTGAAAATATCATGGACAGAACATGATCAACAAGGAAGTTTTAAAGAAAATGAAAGAGAAAAGGATAATCATGTTTAAAATCATAGAGAGACAGTTGAACTTTATGGGTGATACAATAAGAAAAGAGGGCTTGATGAGTTTGAAAATAACAGTACTTTAAAGGCAAGTGAAACAGATGAAAACATTTTTCTTTTTTTTTTTAACCGCTTCACTCCCAGGCAAGGCAATAAAGCCACTAGTTTGCAAGAGATTACAGAGTTTTAAAGAATATGAGAAAAACTACTAAAAAGAGAGGAGAATAAAAGAATAAGAATAAAGAAGACAAAAATAATGGTTGACAATGCATTTAAATCTTTGAAGAACAAAGTTAACTGCAGCTGGAAGAGAATCCCACTGGCAAGAAATCCGAGATAATAAAAAACTGTTAACCTAGAAGTTATAATTAGATCTAGCTAGTTCAATTGTAATTGATGAGACTTTACCACCAATCTAGTACTGCGCTTAAATTCATAAAGTCTGTATCCCATAGAAAACAGATCATCAGAACAATTTTCCATGAAAGCCTAACATATCTATACTCTCAACATAGATATTTTCTTTTTAATCATTTCACCCCAAGCAAGGCAATAAAGCTACTAAGACACAAGATGTTACTGAGTGTTAGAGAATATGAAGCACTATTAAAGAGAAGAAATAACAAAAGAACGAGAATTAAGACAAAAGATAACAACAAAGCATTTAAATTTTGGAAGAACAAAGTTGAATGAATCCAGAAAAGAGTCAGAAATCCAAGATGATATTAAAAAAAAATCTGTTAATATAGAACTTATGGTTACATCTAGCCAATTCAACTGCAAATTTGCACTTAAATTAATAAAGTCTATGTCCATTAGAGGAAAGATAATCAGAACAAAAGAGACCCACAGTTGCCTCCAGGACGAACACAGATTTGTGGTAAATACAAAATAAAAATAACTTTTTTTAAAACTTTTTTCAAATTTGCGAGCCTGTGCAAAAAAAAAGGATTGGATCTAGCTAGAAAAAAAAGATCAATGCAAAGTTTAGCAAGCCTATGTGAAAATTTCTTTGGCCAATGAAAAGGAGAGCAGCTTACAAACTGAGAAAATGTAATTTATTTATAGAAAGGGAAGCTACTTAATGAGCTTATTGTGTAAATGGTTGCAAAAGAGGGACTGAAAGAGATAGTAAGGGAACAAACATTGCTTAGAGCTACAAAGGATGTTGTGAAGAGCCATGATCATCACGTGCTGTAGGAACAGAATGAATAATTGCTCAGTGGCAGATCCAAGCATTCAAATATTCTCACAGCTAAATGTAAAAAAAAAAAATTCTCTGAAGTTGAAACCAGTTTCTCTTGAATTGACACTAATGTTTGGAAGAAAGGGGGAATAATAGTGAATGTTAATTATCACCCAATATTGGTTTTATTAAAACCATTGAGAAATCAATTCTCTTCATCAAATGGTTCCTTTGACCAAAAAAAAAAAAAAAAAAAAAAAAACAAATTAGAAAATTAAAGGGAGATAACTTATACCTGAATGTTGCATTTTTAAATTACTATATTTTTCAAATTTTCCCAATGTTTACTTCTTAACAATACTAAGTAAATATTGGAAAAATTTCAAAATAATAGATAATTTAAAAATAACATATGTATCGAGCACTCTTTATAAAAGTAAATGCATGAACAGCAGGTTAAAAAACCTACGAGTTCCACAACCTTGTTACAATATATATATATTTATTTATTGATTGCTTAATTACTTAGTTTCTGGTCATAATAAGATTACACCAGTGCACATTTGTATTAAAAAGTGTTCAATACAATTATATTGTAGAACTTTTGAATATTTTCCATTTGTAAACGAGTTATTACACAACCTAGGTTTCTATCATGAGTGGTCAATAAATTATTGCAAATCGCCTGAAGACACCGCTCATGGTAGAAACCTAGGTAGCATAATAACTCGTTTACAAATGGAATATATATTAATGCATTTTTCATTAAATAATATAGGCAAGTTTTGTCTATTTATTTTATGTAAATGATTTTCATATTCTCTGATAAGCATAACAGCATTATCATTAAATGAAGAAAGAAAATTACAATATTGATACATAATTTTTAATAATCCAATCTAAGCTTTCAGCTTACATAAACCATTTTCAAAGATGTCAAATTACATTATATATTATGACCACGGACAAACGATAATGACAAACTGTTTTTGTTTGCATGGAAGATTTCCAAGCAACAACAAACTCATGCATATAAAACGATTTTCTTTTTTTTTAAATTTTTTTTTCTAGGATTATTTAGAATAAAACTAAACTATTTTTAAGCAACATTATTTTAAAAAAAATACTTCAGTGCTGAATTTATCGAAAAAAATGGTATTCATTATCATAAATAAACAACAATTTTTAAATTATGTATCTGTAAAATTATGTGATGTCTGTGAGTTCGTTACACCCTCTAAAATAGCCATACATTGACCGATCAAAACCCAATTTTGGGTAAAAGTGCAAGCAGATAAGAGAGTACAGAGTAGAGTTGGTTTTACTATGGTGCACAGCTTACTACAAGAAATCACAATATCTGGAGTACTTTAGAGAGATTTCTCATCACAATATCTGGAGTACTTTAGAGAGATTTCTCATCACAATATCTGGAGTACTTTAGAGAGATTTCTCATCACAATATCTGGAGTACTTTAGAGAGATTTCTCATCACCATATCTGGAGTACTTTAGAGAGATTTCTCATCACAATATCTGGAGTACTTTAGAGAGATTTCTCATCACAATATCTGGAGTACTTTAGAGAGATTTTTCATCACAATATCTGGAGTACTTTAGAGAGATTTCTCATCACAATATCTGGAGTACTTTAGAGAGATTTCTCATCACCATATCTGGAGTACTTTAGAGAGATTTCTCATCACAATATCTGGAGTACTTTAGAGAGATTTCTCATCACAATATCTGGAGTACTTTAGAGAGATTTCTCATCACCATATCTGGAGTACTTTAGAGATTTCTCATCACCATATCTGGAGTACTTTAGAGAGATTTCTCGTCACCATATCTGGAGTACTTTAGAGAGATTTCTCATCAC
Source organism: Ascarosepion bandense (assembly GCA_037127315.1). Taxonomy (NCBI): domain Eukaryota; kingdom Metazoa; phylum Mollusca; class Cephalopoda; order Sepiida; family Sepiidae; genus Ascarosepion; species Ascarosepion bandense. The sequence continues at coordinate 1,839,544 of JBBBDQ010001346.1, read as the reverse complement.
AATATCTGGAGTACTTTAGAGAGATTTCTCATCACAATACCTGGAGTACTTTAGAGAGATTTCTCATCACAATATCTGGAGTACTTTAGAGAGATTTCTCATCACAATACCTGGAGTACTTTAGAGAGATTTCTCATCACAATATCTGGAGTACTTTAGAGAGATTTCTCATCACAGTATCTGGAGTACTTTAGAGAGATTTCTCATCACAATATCTGGAATAATTTAGAGAGTTTTCACATCACTATATTTGGTATACTTATAGGGATTTTATGTTTACTTTTACATCTGGAGTAATTTAGGGAGCTTTCTAATAACAATATCTGAAGTGTTTTAGGGAGCTTTCATCACAATATTTGGAATACTTCAGAGAGATTTATTATCAGAATATCTAGAATATTTTAGAGGGTCTTTCATGCTTGCTTTTGCATCTGGAATCCTCTAGAGAGCTTTTACATTACAATATCTGGAATACTTTAGAGAGATTTCTTATCACAATATCTGGGATATCTTAGAGGGTTTTTTTTACATTTGCTTTTATATCTGGAGTACTTCAGAGGGCTTTCTCATATCACATTATCTGGATTACTTTAATAGGCTGTTCACATATAATGACGCATCATGAGTACTTTAAAAGCTTTTTCATCATAATATCTGGAATAGTTAGAGGGCTTTTTATGTTTGATTTAACATCTGGAATAATTTAGGAAGCTTTGCCATAACAATATCTGGAGTACTTTAGGGAGCATTCTCATCACAATACCTGGAATTCTTCAGGGAGATTTATCATCACAACAATTAGCATATTTTAGAGGGCTTTCTTGGTTGCTTTCACACCTGGAGTATTTTAGAGATCATTTTTATCTCAATATCTGGAATTCTTTAGATTCATTTCTCATCACAATATCTGGAATACTTTTGAGGTCTTTTCATGTTTGCTTTTACATTTGGAGAAATTTAGGGAGGTTTCTCAGCACAATATCTGGTATACTGTTGTAGAGTGGCTGATACATCTTCATTCTCAATGATAGAATGGCCCATGATCTGAAATAGTTTATTTAAGTAAAGAATAGTAGTATTCAAAGTGTAATATGTGAAGGTCATTTAAGTAATACTTGGGCTGATTACTTCAGTGACTATTGCAATCTAAACCTTTCTTCTATGTGTTGTAAGTTCTGTCATTTTAACTATTGTACTATTCTGTGTATATCCATTTAGCACCGGATATTGTGCTGAATAATACCACAGCACACTTTGTATTGTGCCCACCTTGACAATACAACACATACTTTATGAAATTTCTTAATGCTTAGTTGCTAATTGTTCAGTCTTATGCTGACTGAATGACCCTACAGAATCCTGAAATCACTATTTCAATTAAATGAGACCAATTTAACATTTTTCTTCTTTCAAAACCATGAATCATTGGATATGGCACTCCTTTGTTTGGAGACAATGGGTTTCATAACTCTACAAAGTAAGCCAGTTGTTTTATTTAACAACTACAGCTTTTGGCCAATAAATCTATACTCAGTGACAAAGAATGTAAATGAAAGTCACAACATCAGAGAATTTATCTTTATTCATAATTGTTACAAGTTTATCTATCAAAAAGTCTGGTTATTTAATTATTCGTTTGTCAAAGTATTATGTTTCATTAAAGATTTTCTACTAACATTTTCTTTTGCAAAACTATATTATGCATTCTTGCTTCTAGTCCTACTTGGTGCTGTTAAACTCACCTGTAGAATATAGATCCACAGTCTATGCTAGATATTGATGCTGAGGTTTCTGAGACAAGTAAGCTTTCAATGGAGCTGAAATTGCCAGCTCAACTCATTTTAACTTCAGAATTCTCTCTCCACATCTATGGGTTTATTAACAGATCAGACTGGGCTCTCTAGATGTAGTTGGCAACCAGTCTAGGAGAAGTACTGTAGTGAGTACAGAATAATAATCCCCTTTACCCACTTCCTTGAAATTCTAGCGAAAAAGATGAAAAGGAATTTATGAATCTATGTGAAATTTCCTTTGAACCAATGAATCACTTATTTTCACAGAGATTGACCAGTGAGTCAAAGAAAAAAAAAAGATGGAAATAAATTTGCAATTCTGGGTGAAATTGATTTGGACCAATAAAAACCTTGTCTTCACAGATATTAGTCATTGAGCCAGAAAAAAAAAGTAGCGAGCATATGCAAAGTTCTTTTTGATATAAAATAAGAAAAATAATTTAATAAGAGAATAATATCTGAAGTCATGCAAAAATTTATGTTACTTTCAATGTGTCCAGTGTTCAATTATTTTCCAATTATATTATTGGATTTTTAACCAAGCACACAGGACTTCAAAGAATTTTCCTTCAACATTCCAAGAAAATATTTCAAACCATCTCTCTTCATCTAGTTTTGAATGCATGCAATCATATATTCCTTTTGTGAGCAACAAACTCTCTTACTTTTATCTCAAACATTTTTGAATATTTTTTGTGTCAGATCATTTAATCTGTTGTATGAACATTTCTTCTTTATGGCAATTCATTAAAACTACAGACTTTGAAAATTTGATTTATTTTTTTGAAACAAGCTATTAACACAACTTCAAGCCTATAAATTCATAAATAAATTCCTTATCTCGATTTGTTAAAATTACCAATGTGTTTTCTAATCTTAACCATCCTTCATTAATCTTCTTGGCATTGGTAAATTAACTGTTCATTTTAACCCCTAAGTCCCACACCACTTAAAACAATTCTGAATTCAAAACCAGTGTATACAGTCCTAATTGAAGTGCAGCCCTTCAGATCAAGACTTTCATATGGATGTCATGCATAGTGCCAAACTAATTCAGAAATATCTAAACTGCCAGCTATATACAACTGCTTTCTAATATCAATGATTAAAAATGGCTTTGAACAAGTCTATAGATCTTGGTGAAAACCATCCTTTGAACATTGTAGACTGGCACTACAGAATCACAATGAGGACTTTCAACAGAAGTGACATCTAAAATGGATAGCATATGTAACTTCAAAAGAAAATAATCATGAACAAGATTTTGATGTGTGGATGTGCGTTGTGGTGCAGTGGATATCGACTTGAAACGAGAAATCAGGGAGCCGAGTTCAAATTCCAGTTGAATTCATTGCATTCACTCATGTGCAAATACCCTTGGGGAAAGGTATTAATTCATCTCTTCCTTCCAGTTATGGGTTAAATAACAGGACAGATTGGGTTCTATAGCCTTAGCTGACAACCAATCTACTGCAGAAAGCAATGGCAACCTACTGTGGGATAATCTTCTGCCCAGTCAGTCATGTCTCTTTTGAGACATGATCACCCAAGCGTGTTTCACGTATGGCATGTAACTGACTGTCACTATACCTCAAATGAATGATTAGACGGAAACCCCCATCAATATTTGTGAAACCTACTTTCTTGAAAAATTGTACAAAGAAAAAGAATTTGTAAATTTCAACTGAAAGCTGCACGGGTAGATCAGTCAATGAATGTCAAATATTTCCTTAGAAGGAATGAGACAATAATTGCCATTACAATTGTTGCTGCTAATCAGGTAGCTCTTTGATATCTTTTGAGTAAAATTCCATGGGTTTTGATCTGAAAAGATTTTCAACAAAGTCTTGACTATGGTTTTCATTGGAGAAAACTGATTGATTCATTTTCCATTGCTTATCAACCTATTGCAGGTTATTTAAAGCCAGAAGATACTTTTAGATTGTAAAATTTTTTTTGAGATAATAATGGTTTAATGATATAAGTCTTAACCTATATCTGGGATCGAGAAGAGGTGGCTTCATACCTTTCCCAAGGGTATTTGCATACAAGTGCTAATAATAAACATGATGGGAATTGGAAATCAGAGAGTCAATTTCCAATTCTGAGCCATTATTAATTACACCAGCCACACATCAAAGTTTACAGCACTTAGTATTCCCAAGAAATCACCCATTTAATTACTGACCAGGCTCAATGTTGCTTAACTGCAGTGATCATACAGGAACCAATTTTTCAAGATGTGACCTTAAGCCTCATTAAAGAAACTTTTTTTTCAAAGCATTTTGCAAAAATCAAAAAAGGTAATAATCAGGTGAGCAATCGAAAAGATAATAATTGGTTGGTGCAAGGTCAGGTGAATATGAGTGATTGACAAATGGTTGGTGCAAGGTCAGGTGAATATGAGTGATTGACAAATGGTTGGTGCAAGGTCAGGTGAATATGAGTGATTGACAAATGGTTGGTGCAAGGTCAGGTGAATATGAGTGATTGACAAATGGTTGGTGCAAGGTCAGGTGAATATGAGTGATTGACAAATGGTTGGTGCAAGGTCAGGTGAATATGAGTGATTGACAAATGGTTGCTACAAGGTCACGTGAATACAGGCAATGGAAAAAGGTAAAAATCAGTTGGCATAAGGTTAGGTGAATAGGCAAGTGGGGTAGAACAGACCAACCGAGTTCCAAACTCTTGCTTAATGTGGCCTTTTGTTGTCATGGAAAACAACATTTTCCTTTGATACCTTTAATTGTCACTGCTGTGTAAAAATTAAGGCATGCCTATGTACTACAAATTTATTTTTAATTGCCATGTACGATAAATAGTTAGGATGGTACATTCATCCTTACATTTGGTTCCTAAAAATAAAAATTAAATAATTAGCTCAACCTAATTGAATTCTGGATGATGTAATCACTTCTAGTAATGTGGCCTTGTATGGATCTCAAATTAAAACTAATTTTTTTTTTTAAACAAAGAAATAAAATATAGCACATGGCCAAAAATTAGGAAAATAGAGATGTTGAGAACAAAAATATCACTTGGCATCAGGAAGAGTGAGTTGAAATTTCTAGGACACGTAATGAGGCAAGAGGGCTTGGAAAATTTTATACTCACAGGACAGATTGAAGGTCAAAGGGATATAAGAAAACAATAACTTACCTAGTGAGGGTTGTAATAAAAGTGCTGTTGATAAGTTGTTTTTTTTAAATAAGATAATTAAGATGTGTAAAATAGAGATATATTTAATTATCATGATAGCAACTAATGTTTTCTGTAACCAAAGTACAAAAATTTAAACATCTAATATCTACTTAATAATATTTTAAACGGAAAGTGTGATACTGGAATCTGAAAGTGAATTAGAATGGCAAAATAGATTTCCAGAAACTAAGAAATGTATGAAGAAAAAGGAAAAATTCACTAGAAACAAAGAAAAGAGGATTGAACTGTTATGTGATATTAATCCTCCTATATGGCAGTGAATACTGAACCATCTCCTCACAGATGAAGAGTTATAAGCAACAGATGTGGTTCTACAGAAGGATGCTGAGAATACCATTGATTGGGCATATGAGCAAATTTTAGAAAAAATGAAAGCAAGAAAGGGCATCTATTGAACATCCAGAAGAGACAATTGTAATTCCTAGAACGCAGAATAAGGAGAGTGGGCTTGGAAAGTTTAATACTTACAGGACAGATTGAAAGCAAGAGTGACAGAGGAAGATATTGCATAACCTACTTGAGAGCTTGAGTAAATGTATGCTGGATCAAAGTCTAGAAACCATTAGATACTCTATGTAAGTATTACCTACATAGAGTATTTGTTTAGCGCCAATGTTTTGCATAGAGAGTTTGCATATATTGAAAGTCAGCATTCAATATTTTCAGTTTTTAGCAATTGTCAGAAATGTGTAACTACCTTAGCTACAAGGCAAACTTACTAAGCCATAATTTTTATCTCAGACATACTCTTACCTCTTAAGTCTTGACAAATTTACAAAATTAAAAAAACATAAAATCTATCAAAGTAACAATTGTTGATTTAAAAATAAAACCCATGTTTATTTTCATTGTACTGCTTTAATATTTTGCAAAAGACAAGAACTAAATATTTTATTTATAGATGGCAAAAAGTGAATTTGTAAATATTTCTTGACTGTAAAAGAAAATATGTCTGTACTTTGGTCATCATGAAGCCGAACACACAAAGTTGACAAAATGAAAGAAAATGAAAACTAAGCAAATGAGAACGTCTTTTTTATAATAGCTGCCAATTTCTATAGGCTTTTGTTGTCGAATGTTTTTAGAACAAATATTGTTTTGTACAGAAGGGAGATAAGACATGGGTGGGGAGTCTTCTGGGGAAATGTATGGAAGGGGAGCAGATGGTAAGAGAAATTTATAGAAGAAATATTGCCTGGGAAAAATAGAAAAGTAGTTAGAAAAAAAGCCAAAATTATTGAAGGAAGGATGAAGGCACAACAGAAAAAGAACAGACAAAAAAGTGAAAAGATAAAACTTAGAGAGAAGAAAAAGAAAAGAAGGAACAAAATGATATAAGGAAAAGAAAGGGCACAAATGAAGGCAAGGATAAATAAAGAATGAAGAAAAAGGAAGAGAGGAAAAAGACAAAAGACAGATAAATTAATAAAATAAAGGATGAAGAAAGGGCAAATATAGGAAAGAAAAGAAAGAATGGAAGTAAAGGAACTTGGAAAGAAATACAAAAGACAAGAAAGAACAAAGAAAAGAAGGAAGGATTAACAAAGAAGACAAGGAAAAGAATAAAGAAAGCAAAAGGAGGAAATGAAAAAAAGAAAGGAAAGAAAAAGAAAATGAAAAAGGATAAAGAAAGAATAGTAAGAAGGAATGAAAAAGGTCAGAGGTGGAAGAAAGAAGAGTGAGAAGAAATGAAAAATGTAGAAAGCAAAGAAAAGAGGAAGATGAGGATAAAAGTAAAGAATGATAAAAGAAAGGTTTGATGGAAAAAGTGAAAAAAGTAAAAGAAAAAAGAAGGGTGCAGGGGGAAAGAAAGAAAGCAAAAGAAAGAAAAATGTATGAAAGAAAAATAAAAGCAAAGATAGAATTAAAAAGAAAAAAGTAAATGGACAAAGAAGAGATAAGAAATTTGAAAAATAAAAATAAAGAACAGGAGAAAAAAGAGTTCCATAAAAAAAGAATGAAAACACAAAAATCATTAAATATCACCAATGGCAAATTATGTAAAATAAGTTTTTCAATCATTGAGACATGTTGAGTTATCTTGAGGTTGGTTGTATACAGACAAATAATTTTGTTTGGGATTTTTTTGGAAACAAAAATTAATATTGATGTTTCATATTAAAAGTTCACTCCTTTTTTTTTTGTCCAGCTGCATCTGCAGTGCTGGTCTGAACCTAGCATGTCAGCCTCACTCACTTTCCCACCACTGTAATGTAGCTTCCTCATGCCTTTTCTATAAATATTTTTTTCATGTTAACTACTCTGATGATCTTTCCTCTTTAGTACCTCAATTTACAAATTTAAGCGGCACTACTAGATTAGTAGCTACGTCTTAGCATTTTACAGTTGAAATTGCTAGATATAACCATAACTTCTTTTCTAACAGTTTCTTCTCTCATATTTTCCACTTGTGAAACTCTCTTCTGAATTTTTGCATTCCAGTCAACTTTTATCTTCAAAAATTCAAATGCAATGTCAGTCATTATGTTCTGCCCTCTTAAATTCTGTTCTTTTATTTTACTCTCTCCTTAAAAATGATTTTTCCAAAATTCTTTCACTCTCAGTAATCCTTTGCATCTTAGTAGCTATAAAACTGTAGTAATAGCAACAAATCAGTCAGTTAAGTGTCATACGGGATACACGCTTTAGCAATTACGTCTTGAAAGAGACAAGACTGACTGGGCAGAAGATTATCCCGCATTAGATTGCCATTACTTTCTGCAGTAGACTGGTTGCCAGCCAAGGCTATAGAACCCAATCTGTCCTGTTATTCAGCCCATAACTGGAGGGAAGTAATGGATTAATACCTTTCCCAAGGGTATTTGCACGTAAGTGAATGCAAGGAATTTAACTGGATTTCGAATTTGGATCCTCCGATTTCTTGTTCCAAGACAATATCCACTGCACCAAAACACACATAAATTACTTAGGACCCCCTCCCCACGAGTCTTATTACTAGACTATGAAGTAGTCTGGGTCCAGAATAAGTAATAATAATAAAAAAAATTAATAGCTAAATAATGAAAATACTTTAAAAATCATAGTCAACAATAAAAAAAAGAAAAAGATTATAGAACATAATTAAACAAATAGAGAATACTCCCATGATATATCAGAACAAAGGTTTCACATTCAAATAAAATAAAAATTGCAACCTTCTTGCTCTTCATTTTTCAGTGATTGAAGGAGGCAAATGTCCTGGATAGTACTCCAATAAAATATGTTGCCGACAACAAATAAGCAAAACTTTTTTCCTGTGTACATATCTTTTTTAAGATATACAATCATTTTTCTTAAAAATTTTTTCTAATCTTTTAACTCCAGTCAAGGTGGGAATGCCACTAGTACACAGGCGGTGGGGGGTCACAGGGAGTGAAAATGAAAGAGAAGACCATGAATAAGGAGGATTGAGAATAGGACAAAAGCTGAAGGGGATTCAAGAAGACAGAAGATGGCAATTGACGGTGCATTTAAACTTTTGAATATTTCAGTTATCAGGGAAGTAAGTAAACAGAAGGGAGCTTCATATGTGGCAAGGGTGAGAAATAAACTGTTAAAGTAGAAGTGATCGTTGCATTTAGATATTTTCAATAGGGTGAGACATAAATGCCAATCTAGTAAAATGCTTAAATTCATGTAGTCAGTTTTGAGTTTGAGTTTTGTTTAACAGCATATCAACCTCTGTGGGTTATTTAATGCCAAAAAGGTGGGGTTTTAAGGTACTTTTTTAAATGTTCGGTTATAGTGAGAAGGCTGATTTAGTCAGATTTTGATTAAATTTTTTGTTTTTATTTTTCTTATTTTAGAAAACTGAAAATGTCTCCTAGTTTTGTATTCAAAAATGTTTTGCTGAGATTATTTCTTTTCCTTCAAAAATGTATTATGGTAATAATTTTTCCTTCAAAAATGTACATTTTTCTATAAAAATCTATTTTTATGTATATATTTCTAGAAAAGTGTATTTTTATACTTTCATAGTGTTTTGACCCCAATTTGGGGGGTTAACTATTTGCCCATAGCTGGGACCCTAACAGGTGCTACCACTCTGGGTCTGGGTGGACCTGGGAACAACAGCAATTAAGAGGTGATTCCATGCTCCTCACAACCTTCCAATCGGAAGTCTTACTGCCAGATGCAGTTTAACATCATGCCCAGGACCTCATGTAGGGAACCAGGGAAAAAACTTTCCACTGTAGCTGCTATGAAAATATTTGTAGAAAATAGAGAGAGAAGCCATATCACGTCAGTAAGTAAGAGACTAAAGTCAAGATTTTCGATCAGGACCAATTACATTGTGGATACTATATCATTTATATAAGACCAATAACAGAATTTTTAAAAAATTCTTTTAGTGACTTGCAATCTCTGATGATAATGTCTTCTCGTTTCTGCACAATTCATCATTGTCTGTTAAAGTCCATGAATCCTTTAAAGACTTTTTCAGTTCATGGTTTGAAGAGTATTGACACTTCCCACCAACTCCTTTTGTATGAGCAAGAATACTCCAATTGGATTCAGGTCAGAAAAATGTGCTGGCCCACTCAGGATATCAATGTTGTGGATCTGTAACCATTGTTTGCTTTGTATCTTGGAGCATTGTCTTTTGTTGAACTTCCAGCCAGCATCAGCAATTTCTTCTGCATAAGTGAAGAAAGCAAAGAGAGGGAGAGCAAGAAAGAAGAGAGAAAGAAAAGGAAAAGAAAAGAGGGAGGAAGGAAGAGAGAAGAAAGAAGAAGAGAAGGGAGAAAGGAAGAAAGGAAAGAAAGAGGAAGAAAGAAAGAAAGAGAAGAAGAAAGAAAGAAAGAAAGAAAAGAAGAAGAGAGGAAAAAGGAAAAAGAAAAAGAGGGAGGAAGGAAGGAGAGGAGAGAAAGAAAGAAAGAAAGAAAGAAAGAAAGAAAGAAAGAGAAGAGAGAGAGAGAAGAAGAAGAGAGAAGAGAGAAGAGAAGGAAGAGAGAGAGAGGAGAGAGAGAAGAGAGGAAGAGAGAGAAGAGAGGGAGGAAGGAAGGAAGGGAGAAAAGGAGGGAGGAAGGAGAGAGAGAGGAGGAAGGAGAGAGAGGAGGAAGGAGAAGAGAGAGGGAGGAAGGAAGGAGAGAAAGGAAGAAGAGAGGAAAAAATGAAGAAAGAAAAGAGAGAGGAAGGAAAATAGGGAGGAAGGAAGAGAGGGAGAAAGGGAGAAAGAAAGAAGAGAGGGAGAAAGGAAGGGAGAAGAGAGGGAGAAACCTGACAAATGATTTTTATATTTAGCTGAAATTTTTAAAAAATGGAAAATTTCATTAAAACACAAAAATAGAACTGAATTGTTACATAATATCGGCCCTCACTGAATGCTGGACAATATCCTCACAGATGAAGAAGAGACTTGAAGCAACCGAAATGTGGTTCTACAGAAGAATGCTGATGATAATATAGACCGAATATGTGAGCAATGACAAAGTTTTAGAGAAAATGGAAACAAAAATTTATTCTTAACATTAGAAAAAGACAGCTGCCATTTCTAGGGTACATAATGAAGAAAGAGGGCATAGAAAACTTGACACTCAAAGGATATATTGAAGGCAAGAGAGACAAATGAAAACATACCTAATCACCTTGTTCAAATGAGTCATATGCGACATTTGTGTTTGAACACGGACTGAACAAACATAGTCGACCTTGTTATGATGTAATTAGACAAATCGTGCTGCTGGAATGCTGTGAAATTGTAAAAATTATATATATATACAGGTACATAATAAGTATTTGATTCTGAAAAGTAAAAGGCCTGACAGTTATCTTCAAAAGCATTATTTCTAGCATATATGACTTTACAAAAGTGGTGACAAGTATTAAGTTGAACTTACGTGAGGAAAGAAAAAATACATATCCTATATGTCATAACAGAATATTCAGTTAATATTTACCACTTCACCAAAGAAACACCATATTCGAAGGACTACAGAGAAATAGCCAGGTGAAGTTATTCAAAAATTAATCTAGAGAAATATTTAGCAGAGTACAAGAAAATGGAAGAATTAAAATTTATCATTACACCAATGTTTGCACTATGAAAAGAACAGGAACAACAATTGCAGCAACAAAATCAACAACATGAACAGCAAATTACAATTACAACAACAAAAGTTTTTTAAAATGATTATTTAATAAAACTACGAAAGAAAAACATCAGATTTATTTTCTCCAGATGCTGTTGCTAATTTAATTAGTGAATTTTTACACAATCCAGACAAAGGGATAACTTTTTCAGCTTATTATAGAAGATACAAAGAGATCTTCAAAAGGGATTGTTCACATTGGAATGATGACAAGAAAGTTTGTTTATTCTTAAGAAAACTGTCCCCTGCTGAACATGAAAAGTATTTTTCCACAAAAAAAAAAAAAAAAAAAAAAAAAAAAGAAAAAGAAAAAAAACTTAGGTGAGATAAATTTTGATGAAATGAGAAATACTAGGGAAAATTTTGATAAGAGCTCATTGTTCAATACACATTGGCAATGTCTTAAGTTACTAAAATGCGATGATGAAGATTTTGTCACTTATGTGGAAGTCATAAATCAAGAATGCGTGAAGTTCAAGTTAAATGAATTAACTCTGAATTTATTTAAATGCCCAATATTCGTGCAGGGCTTAACTTTTAAGAAGGACGCTGATATGTCCCGGAAAGGGAAAATATATATATATATATCATTCGAGGTAGTTAAGTGGTTAAAGCAAATGTAACTGGGTAGAACAATCTAGTACATAGACATAATAGACAGTACTTGTCGTATGCAGTATCCTGAGTCGTAAGTGTAGTCGACAGATGTAGATCTCTAGTGAAAAACCAGTAGACCTCTGGATCTCTGGATGTCCTCGCCTTAGTCTATATTTATGACTGACACCAGCCAATCACATTCCACTGAAGAGGAACCAAGTTGTATACATATTCATTACCTATTCATTAAATCATAAGAAGGATCCAGTATACTTGCATAGAAATGAATCCCAAATTATCTCTCCAGAAAATAGCAGAAGAGTGTCAACGTATTGTAAATCTAAAACTCAATACTACAAGGATTAAGAAAAGAGACATTTCACAAGTACATAGTATCTGATCATCTAAGAAAAAAACTGTAGACACCTTTCAAAGACGGTAAACCTCACTCAATACCTTATGCTTGCCATGGTTGTAGAGGAAAGCATTTCAAAAGTGCTTTTTAAGAACAAAAAATGCTACAAACGCGGGAGGGTGAGACACAGAAGTATTTATTGCAAATACAAAAAAAAAAGAAAGAAAAATAAACCTATATGAAGGCAAAAAGCATAAAGAAAAAATTAATAAGACTTCCAATGTGTCTGTAACTGAATTAGAAACACCTCAAAAGAGGAAATTAGTTTTTATGAAAATTAATAATGTAAAAATAAAACTACAACTAGATACAGAATCTGATATCACTATCATAAATGAACAGAGATGGAGAAAAATGGGTAAACCCAGTTTATTAACTTCTAAAAAAGTTACTCTTGGAGTTTCAGAAAAGAATTGATTTTTATTGGTGAATTCACCTGTAACATTTCTTTTGTTGGCAAAACTAAAAAAGCAGCAGTGTCTGTATTAAAGAATACAGTTAATTTATTTGGAACAAATTGGATCGCATTAGTTAATCTTTGGGACCTCCCAATTAACTCTTTCTGCAACAAAATAAATATTGTTACCTCCAGTGCTAATACAACAACTGAAAAATTAAAGAATGAACTAAAAAGAAATTTTCCAGAAGTCTTTTTAGAAGGTCTAGAGACATGCACACAAACAAAATCTAAATTTGAAGTAAAAGAGAATGTAACACTGATATTTCAGCCAAAAAGAAATGTACCTTTTGCTGTTTTAGAGCCAATTAATAAACAATTAGAGAGACTAGAAAAATTAGGTGTGATATCAAAAATTGATTGATTGTTATTTGTCCTTCGCAGGTGAAGAAGTTCATGACTCCTGGTGACTAAGGATTTGGGTGGGTGTAGAGGTGGCTGATAAGGCCAATCTTTGCACAGAAGAGCCTGTTGCAGCAGGGGCAGGGGATGCAGGGGGAAGACCCAAGCTGGTGGATGGATCTTTTGTGCTCCTTCCTTTTCTGGTGCCTCTCTTTGAGGACCCTGATACAACCCTCTTCAAATTTTGCAACTCCAGATTTCACTTGGGATCTCCAGGCAGCTCTTTCTTCAGCAGTGGATTCCCAGGAAAAGTATGGGATGTTACAGCACTTTAGGGCCTCCTTTAAGCTGTCTTTGCACCTCAACTTTTGCCAGCCAAACAAACGTTTCCCTGCGGAGAGTTCACCATAGAAGAGCCTCTTTGGTATTCTATCACAAATAGACTATTCTGAATAGACATTACCAAGAGTTTACAAAATCCACATTATGACTTGATTTTTCAATGGAACTAAATGAAAGTTTAAAACAATATAATTACCTGTTATCTAGTCCAGAGGAAATTTTTGCCAAATTAAATTGTAATTTTTTTTTGCATTGAAAATGTTTAATAAATTCATACATGGTAGAGAATTCATACTACAGACAGAGCATAGTCCATTATTGTCCAGATATGGATAAAAAAGAGATGTTCCCATGCCTGCAATGAATAGACTGCACCACTGGGAAACTATTCTATTCAACTATGATTATAAAATAGAGTTTCTGCCATCCAAAAAATTGAGTCATGCAGACAAACTATCTAGACTAATACCAAAATTCTGTAAACCACTTGAGAACACAATAATCGCAGCAATAAGGGCCAAAAATGAAATCAATAATGTATTATAAAATTTAGTAAGAAAACTGCTCATAACATTAGAGGAAATAATAATTAAGTTGGAAAAAGACAACTTTATAATAAAAATGAAAAGCCAATAAGATTTAAAGAAAAAAATAGTAAAGTCAATATTATTAGAATTCACACATATTCATTATGCATTCAGAAAGAATTGTGGTATCACCATCATTGCAAAAAATGTATGCTAAAAGAATCTCTAGAGATTTTTAGGATGAAATCCTTAATAAGATGTTATACGTATTGGCTAAAAATGGAGCAAGATATTGAACATTTAATAAAATCACACAGAAGTTGTGGTCTGGCAGAGAACTCACCACCGATAAAATTTCAACCTTGGTCAATAACCAATATTCCATACTGTAGAATACATATAGACTTTGCAGGACTATTAAATGGAGAATACCATCAAGTTGTAGTTGATGGTTACACTAAATGGCCAGAAATATTAAAATGTAAGAGAATACTGCAGTAAAGATAAATTTTTTTGCACAAGATTTTTGCCAAAGTTCAGTGTACCTGACTCTCTTGTTTCTGATAAATATGACACAATTCACGGCTAGTGAATTTAAAGTTTTCTGTAAATCATTAGCAATAAAACACATTACAATGCCTCCTTATCATCCAAGATCAAACAAACTGAATGGTTTGTCAATATGTTTCAAATGGCACTAAAACTGTCAGAGGGAGAAGAGCCAGATGAAGTGATGCTACAACAATTGCTGAGTGTTTTCAGAATAACACCAAACTCAAACACCAAACACTGTGTCTGAAATGTTGCCTACAGAGTTTATGTTCACCAGGAAGATTAAGTCCGTTTTTAATAAATTACTACCCGTGTAACCCTATTTTCAGATGGCTGGTATTAATTTTCAATGATTTTCAAAATAAGAGATTTCTCTAAAATTGGAAAATACAATTATTTTTGTTGAGTAAAGTAAACAAAATGTTAACAAGTGGAAAATACAGATACAGAGTACAATGAGTGCAAAATTATTTTGTTGGGAGAAGTAAGCAAATTTATCAAAGATGGTAAGTCAAAATATTTGTCAATGCATTTTGATGATATGTGACCTGAGGTCAAAATACAGCTTTGAGAACTTCCTGTGTACTGATTACCATGACAGTTGATAAGAGAAGCCAGACAATAATGGGGAGTGGGTTTTCCTACCCATCTCCTGGAAGTTGAAATGTTAAATGATATTACTTACATGTCAAGATAGTAGGACATATATATAGGGAAGAAGAAATAGAAACCCCATACCTAACTTTATCACCCTAGTCTGGGTGCTTGTTTAATAAAACCAGAGTGCAAGATGAAATTAATTAATTTGAGACCATGTTTGGAATGAGAAAGGTAAAAAGAAATTTGGTTAGGGCCTGAAAGATATTGTAAGAGATGGTCAGTACAAATCCAACCAACTGAAAGTTGAATAAACCATTGTCCTGTGGAAATAATACAACACAAATATTATCATGCTACTGAAATGCCAGCCAACTTTTTCATTATATACTAATCTCTTGTATGTCTGGGCCAACCTTGTCAAAGTGGCAACAAGCAATTCTGCTTTGGCTAATCCGAGATCAACAACACATTGTTATAGAATCGGCCAAAGTTCAGGAAAGTTGGATGAACTCAGTCAGGGTTTGTGTTATACCAGAGTGTAAGGCAAGAGCATCAAGAAATAACAATATAAGTAAGTACTTTAAACCTGGTGATAAAAAATGTATTAACATGGAAAAGAATTCTGGAAAGATGGCATTATAAAAAACTGATTGGCAAAAAGACATGCACAGTACAGAGACAAAAGTGGGAACTAATCAGTTAAAACAAAGATTCAATAATTAAGAAAGTCTTCGAAAAGAGGTACCTATAGAAATATTGTATGACACATTTGACGTACTCACATCATCAAAAATTGTTGAACCAAAGTTTTATGGTAAGAGAAAAAGAACAGCAACAGAATTTTTAAATTTTGAACCAAAACTTCAGAGGAAGTCATCTCAAAGGGGAGGTGTTATATAGGAATATAGTGTCACTGCTGGCACTTGAGTTTGAACATGGACACCAGAGAACATAGTCAACCTCACTTTGATGTAATTAGAGGAATCGATGTTGTAAAAATAATATATATATATATATATATATATATGGATACATAAGCATTCGAGTCAGCAAAAAAAAGGGTCTGAGAGTATTCTTTGGAGGGAGATGTTATTTCTAGTATATGTGACTTTACAAGAAATGTTTGGCAGAACAGAGTTTAGGAGAGATAAAAAAATACAAAATTTACAAAGAGCTACAAAGGCCAAGAAATTGTTGAGAGCTATGATCACCCATATCCTGAAGAGACACATCATATAGAAGAAGTAGCCAAATGCTATGAAAGCTATTGGTGATTTTCCAAGTTGTTCAGAAGTTAACCAAAACATTACACTTCCTTACCTGTTAGTAAGGTATATAGGGGTGAGAGTTGAATTAAGATATGTGCAGGACAATTTTTCACTCCAGAATCTTTCTTATTTGTTTATTACCATTCCTCTATACTTAGAATATTACTTCTAACATATTTTGTTGGTGTTCCTGCTATGCAGGCTGCGATGGGTAAATTGCCGCCATTTTATATTTGTAATTTCATGGCTGCATGTTGTTTGTTTTTGATTTTATCAACTGCAAAGTAGTAAGGTCAGTTGTGCACTACTTGTGAGAGAAAAAAAAGAGTGCCATGAAGCAGTTCACTTCACCAGATGTAAATTTTGTACCACTTGGAATTCGTGCCAGGACCTCCAATACAAACATTTCATAGTGTTTGGTTATCAATCTGAAGACAATGCAGACGATTCAAAAAGAGTTGGATGAGACTAATTGTGATTACAAAGGTGTTTGAAGTGATCACTAGTGATGGTGATGTTTCATCTTCCCACAGGGCCTCAGATTTAACATAGAGATCTACATCAAGGCCCTGCTGGATGACCCTATGTCTGATAACAGGACCCTGTACCATGCCATAAAAGCAGAAAAATCCAGTCATGGCTGTCAGACAATTTCTGCATCTACATCAAACCTTACATCTGGCCACCTAACCCCCCAGACTGCAACCCCCTTTATTATCATGTGGGGCGCAGTTGAGCAAGAGTCTAATAAAACTCTTTGTAACACCAAAGATGAACTGAAGACAAGAATTATGGAAGCATTCACCAACTTAAACACGAAGACCATCTCTTTAGTATTTCAAGATATTTTTGTGAAAGTTTGGTAAATATATCTATTAACATGAGATGTCAGTGTTAGTTTCATTTTTGTGTAATTTAGATGACCACTTATCCATTTTAGCCTGTATATTTAATGATTCAAAATAAGAATCTGCAATATTATTTGTCTTGACTTAGTATCTCAGTTTCAGTTACTTTTCCCTATTTGATGGTAATTATTCTGATGAACTTTCCTCTATTGTACCTAGACTTTATGAATTTAAATGCGGTCGTAGCTTGGCTACAAGATTTCATAAACTCACAGTTGAATTGACTAAATGTAACTGCTAACAGTTTCTTTCCTTGTACTTCTTGCTTGTGGAACTCTTTTCCAGCTTCTTGCTTTCCAGCCAACTTTGATCTTCAAAAATTAAAATGCAATGACAACAGTTATCTACTGTCTTATTGATTCCTCCTCTTTTATTGTTCTTGCTGCTTAATAATGTTTTCCTTTTTCTTATTCTTTCACATTCAGCAGCTTTTTGTGCCTTAGTGGCTTTGCTGCCTTGCTTGGGGTGAAATAATTTTTAAAAAGGAAGGTAATATCCTGGAAGGAACACAAAACAAGCAAGGACTTCTACAGAAAACTGAAAGTGTGACTATCACTCATTCATTGGGCACATTTGGAGTGGGGAAAAAGAGCTGTTAAGTAAAGGATTCTTGTGGGAACCTAAATATCTAAAACAGTGGGAGACTATGTAGCTCAGCTAAGAAACAATATTGGTTTGATGAAGATCATGGGAAACAGATAAAAGTAAAAGAAATTAGACAAGGGTGTTTGAATTTTCTTGAAAAGGGACTGAGTATTAAAGTTAGAGTAATGAAATAATTTATACATGAATAGAATTACAAACATTTTTTTAGTCCATCTTTTGATTCCACTTGTACAGAAGATGGGTTTGATTTGAAATGGGTCTGCAAATGTCCTCTTATTGCCTGGGTGTGTTTTTAGAGAAGTGTAAGGGAATGACATTTGTATTTCTTCAATAACCCTATGGAAGATTTCTTCAAGGAAATTGTGATTTATTATAATGCTAACTCATCAGTGTTGCAAAAATAAGAATTGAGCACGAAAGAAACTTGTTTTCAAATGGTTTTGGTTTCTTTCAAGCCATAGTGAAAAGCATGCTGGTCTACGGTGCTGAAACCTAAACTCTTAACAAAGGAGATAAATAATATGCTTGATGGAACACGTACATGGCTGCTCAGGTCTTCACTTGGTGGATTATGGGAAGAGCACAGAACAAATAAAAAAGCTCAATAGAAAACTGCAAAACTATGGATTAGAAGATTGTGATTCATTGGAACATTTAGAGGAAGAAAGAAGAACTGTTGAGTTAAGAACTCTTGTGGGAATCTGATTATGGACAAAAGGAAAAGAGAAAAACTGTGGATCAGCTAAGAAATGATATTGGTTTGATGAGTGAAGAACTGATAGAGATCACAGGAAACAGGAAAGAGTGGAACAAACGAGTCAAAGGTTTTCGAGTTTGCTGGAAATATAATAAGCAACAGCAGCTAACCACATGATGTTTTATATACTCATTAATGAAAAGAAAAAGAGACTTTTCCTTAAAAGATGATTTTCACAATCTAAGCTCAGATCCATTAGGTGTGCCACACTTCCCTAAAATTGTGTCCACATTAAAACATTAACACATATCATCTCTATATCTGTGCTCATGTCCACTAATAATAATAATATTTTCCTCGTGCAACCAGATTGGCAACTGGATCCCACCCATTCACAGGTAGATTAACCAAATGCAGACGACAATTCTGCTCCTGCAGCTTCTTTTCTCGCACTTCCCGCCTGTGGAACTCACTTCCATATTCTTGATTTCCTGATGGCTACAACCTCCAGGAATTTAAATGCAATGTCAATACTCATCTATTAACCTTGACTCTAGTTTTTTCACCACCCCATATATCCTTTCCTTTCTCTCCACCTTTACAACAGTCAACACATCTGTATTCCCATCCTTCTCTTGCTCCTTTCTAACTGGTTTGTCTTCCTCTTCACTCTCTTCTACTTAATCTTTTTACTCTTATGTAGCCCCCTGCACATAAGTGGCATTACCTCCTTGCTAGGGGTGATACGATTAAAAAAATAAAAAAATAATAATAATAACATCTCAGTCTTGTCTGCAGGTTTATATGAGGCAATAAACGAACAAATTTCAGCCATCTTTGTTAACATGACTTATTTTCAAGGATGAAGTACTAATAAAGATCGTGGGAAACAGTATATTTATTGTATTTTTTTTACATCAGTCAGTCAGTTAAGTGCCATACGTGATACACGCTTGGGTGATCATGTCTCCAAAGAGACATGACTGACTGTGCAGAAGATTATCCCACAGTAGGTTGCCATTGTTTTCTGTGGTAGACTGGTTGCCAGTCAAGGCTATAAAATCCAATCTGTCCTGTTATCTAACCCATAACTGGAAGGAAGAGACAGATTAATACCTTACCC